>VZRI01012850.1:305090-412674 GCA_013397515.1 Upupa epops
GTCAGCTGTGGTGTATACCACACTTGATTACGTATTTGCCCAAGCTCTTGTTGCTCACTTAGCATCACATTTTAACAAAGGGGACACAGAGGCATGGGAGATTGCAGACACTGCCCTAGGAAAGTCATTCAAAACATCCATGGCAGAGCCATGTCTCCAGCATGATGCTCTTGAGCCATGGGATCACTCTTCTTGTAAGGTGTGTGCAGCATGTGACATATAGAGAAGCTTGGGTTTTTTTCATGTAAACACAGACCAGTGAAATCCTTCCTACTGTGCAGCCCCAAGTCTGGGTGTTGCATGGTGATGGCCAGAGGTTCGTTCCCCCAGCAAGTACTCTACTGAGAGGTGTGGGGTGGGGAAGCCATTTGTACACCTGTCAAGAGAATGTAGACTCACTCATTGATACACAAAGGCCATTTCTGAAGCCCACTCCATCCCCCAGGTTATAGACTTCAACACTCAAGAATTCCTTGTGTCACACCTGGGGATGAGGGTGAGATTAGCTCCTGTGAAAACACATTTATGCCAGCAGCCACTTTACCTCCATCCTTGAATGTAAGTCATCTCAGTGGATGGGGAATGGGTGCCCTGCTTCTCAAATGTCTTAAGGCACTGAGCATCAAAGAGGTCTATGCTTCAGTTTTCTTCAATCTGACCAGATGGCTGAGGTAGTTTAACAGTGCTCTCTAACCACAGGGCCCATCTTGGCTGTCTGTAGTGGGTTATTCTTCACCTCACAGTCATTTGAAGATATGAACAATTATGTATATGTTTCCTTCCCTATCCCTACAAACAAATTTGAGTTTAAAATGAGCAGGTCTGTGACTATTCTAAGGAGTGGAGAAGCAGGCTATTTAAATGTCTCTTGAAAGAGGAAATTATGCAGAATAAAAGATGAAGGTAAGTTTTAAAAAAACATCTCAAGGCATCAAATGATAAAATATATAACTAAATCTTTTTCAACCATACCATGACAAATATCCTAAGGCTTTTACCTTTTTTCCCTTAACCCAATCTGAAGAGCTGTGGGAAACTGGCTGCAGAAACAACAAATTCAGTACTTCTCGAGTCTGACAATCATTTTTAATTCTTTGCCTATCTCTATGATTTGGACTCAGCTGCAGTGAAGAATCTGGAAGAGTGGAGGCTTCTTCCGCAACTAGCCCCTGAATTCACTCTACAGTAGAGCAAGGTAAAGTGCCAGTCAAACACTAGGAGCTAGTTATGATTTGTGGTGTCCTTGAAAAAGTTCTGTTTCCCCTGAGCTCTGCAAGTCTCAAGGTAATGATCATATGGAGGGAACCATCTGTGCACTAGTGTATGATCTATGGCATGAAGGTACACTTGCAAATTTACCTGCTGCTGGCTTGCCACCTTCTACTGTTCAGGTGAACATATTTTGTAGTGCAAGAGAGAAAAGAAACCAAAATTATTCACTGCATGTTGTCAAGAGATAAGAACAAGTTTTAAAAGGAATTTATTGTATAGGTGGTTAAAAATACAGACCTGTGGTTTTGTTTCAAGGCCTAAAGCTGTAACAGTAGCAAAAGAAAAGACATTTTTAGCAGTCTATTTTCTTTCTCTAAGCTTTAAGAGAAATGGGTTCTACAGCTGGTTCTTTACTTAATAAAGTAATTGCTTACAATCATGCAAAGAAAACCTATTATGGCAAATTTTGGATTAATAGAAAATTGATACAAGTAAGAAGACACATAAAGCATTTGCAGACTGGTATATGCAGAGTGGTCCTCCAATTACAGTGTTATTGTTGGCATTATTTTGGCAGGAATAATGTAAGCATAGACCTGCCATGCCATGATGGGTCACCATCATAAGAGTTGGTAGCTGCTGGGGCTGTAATTGAAGGTTCTAGTAATGCAGTGTGGTAGGAAAACTTCCTGCTAAATATACATTATGTTGACTGTCCATGGACATACAGAGCCTGTCAAGCACTTATTGTTCTCAAAAGCAGATGTGGGTTTGGAGGCCAAGAAGGTGTCATTATTAATGGCATGAGCAAAGGCAATACAGAGCTCAGCAAGACTTGTTTTCAGCTGCTACAGAGCTTCTAAATTTCTCTCCTGGGTTTTTGCTCAACGAGCAAACAGAAACTCTTGATTTTCAATGAAGTCAGTTTGTATTGATACCATATCTATTATAACCACTAAAAACCAAGGGTTCTTCCTCCAATCACCTGTGGCATTTGTGAGATCAAAATCCTGATACGAATCTTGGCTGCATTCTTGCATCAACAATGTGTGGTGTCTAGTGATATGGCAACTGCCAGGAGATCACTTATTTAAGCAAAGTTAAGTACAAAGAGATTAGTTTAATCAAGAGGACGTCAGTCTTACCTAATTTACAAGGACTTAATAAAACTATTGCTTTGGCAGGACAGTAGTCAATTACGGTTGATGGTATTACCATAAAGAATGATGTGACCAGAATCATACCCATTTACAAGAACCCTCGCACATTCAGGAAACTAATGGAGAAAGCAGCAAGCATCTCTAGAACTTAATATGTATTATTAATGTTTATTCTATGAATTTATGATTTTGCCATAGATTTGAAGAACAATGAACTTTCAGTGATGTGAAAATAACAGATGATGTATGAGCATGAAAATCTGTCTGAGTTTGTTAAACAACCTTCGGTCATCCATGTGCTCTTCAGATATCTCAACGGTTTGCTGGAAACCAGGTGGCTAGTTTCAGTTATGTGTTAGTGACAAACAGCAAATTTGCATTATGAATGGCCATGGCAGAATTGCTTCTGCTTTAATCCACAAAAAGAGAACCACTTCATACAAGAAACTGCCATAAAGCAAAAACTTGGGTGGCTAAAATACCTGACCAGTATACAGAGAACTACACAAAAAGAAATATTCATATAAGTTAAACAAACAAACTTGAGGGCCTACATTTTACTTGTAACATATCCTCAAAGTCAATAAACACCTCATGCCAACAAGTAAATAATCAATTGTGAATTATTCACTCAGCTTCTCCTTACCTTCCTGTGCTCCTTCCATCAACCCAATTGCTCTAAAAATCACCTGCCACGTCTCACAAACAGAAACAAGCAGGGTTGGGGCTGTTATCTATGAATACTGTCTTAGACACTTTTGATAATTGTAATTGCAGTGATAAGGATTATTTTCCAAACTGCCAAAGAAATGCTATATAGGAAAAGCAACTTTGGTCCTGGCTGTCAAAGGAAGCCACCGTGTGTTGATATACAAGGGGAAGGATCCCTGGTCTGCGTCTGCCTCCACCACCACTGTCTCTGGAGGGGAAAGTTAGTGAAAGGTCCCTACCAAGTGTCTGGAAGACTATTTCCTTGTGTTCCTCAGTGAGGAAGTACTGCAGAAAGTACTGCTAGAAGAGTATCCAGGTTAGGTGACACCTAGACAATGACACAGGCTAAGAGAAGGGTTAATCTCAAACTCATTTCTAATTTGCAGCCTAGCTGTTGATTGGCAAATTTCCTTTGTGTGTGGTTGGTTCTTTTTGGCAGCTGTTCATGAAGAAACCAGAAGCTCTGCCTCTACCCAAGTGCTGAGTGATTCACTGATAGAACCACTGGATCATTTGCAAGGAACTTACAGGCTGCTCATTACGAAGCAGACCCATCCCAAAGATAACTTAAGTGTGAATATTAAATAGCTTTGCCAGGCACTGCTTTGGAATAGTCCTGGAATTATTCTAAGGACAAGTATAAAGTAGCATAGAGTTTTCCTGATATATCACAATATCTAGAGGCAGAAATAATTGCTGGTCCCTCCGAAGAGGGACTTCTTCACATGGTGACTACCACTGGAGAACAAACATCCTTGCGAGAAAAGGTGATTGCAAACCCCTTCCTAGGACAGGAAGAAAATGGAGGTTTCCTGTGGTCTCTGTTCTAACCATGAGGGAATGTCAAGCCTTTGACCAATTTTAAGAGGCTTAATCAGGCCAGAACATTATGTCAATAGTAAGAGTCTAGAGCAGCAGGCTTACAGAAGCTTACAACAGTCACATATAAGAAACTTGTGTTGGAAACAGAGTCACTTCCCATCAGAGGTAATGAATAACTGTTGTGTTATCAGACCTATTGCTCTTGCATCTGCCGCCTCAAGTGCTACTGCCTCTCTCAGTTTTGAGATGACAGTGGTCTAATTTTTTTCTGCCTGTCTTGCAGGTCCTCATTCAGCCTGCTGCTGTGCAAGATTCCAGGAATTGTGGACGACGGTGCCTGCTATCTGAGAGGAAAACTTTTCCTGCTGAGTTCTGGTCAGTGGAAGCTGACACAAACCAGCACCTCCTGCAATTCCCACCCATTAGCACTACCTTTCTGTTCTGAACTCAGAAGGGTCTGGGCAGGGCAGGTGTAACCAGACACAGCATCTCCTGTCCCCCATGAGCAGCTGTTTCAGCCCATTGCTGAGCTGACCTGTAACTTGTTGATGCTCACACAGCACAGACCGATCTATGTGTCCTGTCTGAGCTGCATATCCCCACCCAGTTAACACAGCCCACACAAGGCCAGCCTGAAGAGCCCAGTTCCCAGCAAAAGTCTGAACTTCATGAAACAACTTGTGGCACTTAAATCTGTTACAATAAAAGATGTAGATTAAGAGAAAAAAACTAACACAGAAGTACTACAAAGGCTGACATAACAATGTTCTT
The DNA here is from genome assembly GCA_013397515.1 of Upupa epops. NCBI lineage: Eukaryota > Metazoa > Chordata > Aves > Bucerotiformes > Upupidae > Upupa > Upupa epops. Next base: position 309,767 of record VZRI01012850.1, read on the forward strand.
CCAGTTTATATTCTATTTGATTTAGTGTGTGAGAACTTAACACTGATGGTGCATTGGGCAGCCTAATTTAAAAAACAGAAGGTTAATAACCAGGAAAAAAAGTAATAACCCAAAGTATGAGATACTAGTGGCACAGTAATTAACATTCAATAACCATCTTACTCAATTTGAGAGCCTTGGCTTTCATATTATGATTGCTTAATATTAATTTTACATTTATATGACTATGGATTCATTAGACTCAGATTTCATGAGCACAGATGTACACAGATGCCCAGCCCAGAGTGTGGAGTCTCCAAGAGTGCATCACTGCTGCAGTTACACGTCTTTTCTGAAAAATAACTCCTCATGGTGTCACAGAATCTGGTGGGCTGTACTTGTGCCACTTAACCTAACTGCCACCTTTGCAAGTGCAATCTTGGTGAAATAAAGCAGCTCATTTCAAATTATTCAATTGTCAATTTTAAATGTCTACTTCTATTCATTTAAAAGAGCCTGTGGGACAGTGATCTTTTACTGACAGGACTAGTTCTACAGCCATCCTCTGTGTAGTTGTGCTGAAAAACTTATCAATTGTTTGGGGTTTTTTACTGCATAGTTTTAACTTTCAATCTACATTTAATCATAACCAGTTCTTAATCTTCATGCTGACACTGTATTTCAACTGAAGTAGCTCTATCTCCTAATGACTTTTCTCTAAATGTATATGAGATACCCAAATCTCTTCTGAGCCTTTGTTTGGCTTTTTTTTCTAGCAGTCTGCCAAGGAGGAGGCTGTCTTTTTCCACTAGAAACCCTTTGCTACCCAATGCCAACTAGAATTTCTTTTCCATAAACAGCAATGGCCAGCAGTGTTTACGTTATTCCAGATGAGATCTGACACCTCCACTAAACTATGCCACATACTTGCATGAAATTGTCTTTTCCTCTGGGCAAGGCTTGAGCATTCAAATCCTTTTCTTCCCAGTGCACCTCATCACGCACTCTTTTACCTCTTAACTATTTCAAGTTAATGCATTACACCCATCTTCAGGTCCATTCAAGTCCTTTTGAAAAAATTGCAACACAAGCAGCAGACAATACATATGTGGAAAACTACATGTAAATGGCCAGGAACTATGGAAGGTCTGGAATAATCTTTACACCATGCAACATTCCTGGGTCTAAAAGCTGTACTTGACCAGTTTTCAATGCCTGGAAAGTGAAGGCTTGAAAGCTCTACATTTTGAACTCAAACCCCATGAATCCCCATGAATTCTTTTTAAGCAGCACTGTAAGATTTTCTTTCTTAAAGAGAGCTTGTAATGCAAAAAAGTGCTGGATGCCACTGTCCTGTGCAACCTCTTTCTTCTCCTCACAGAGCTGCCTCATAAGTTTCTATACAGTGTGGACTTCATATAGATTTAATGTTTGACTGAATATTAAGTAAAGTGACTTCTGCTACGTAATGACTTAGGGCAAAAAGTCAGACAACTTACAGAAAAAAACACCTACTTGAATGCAAGTGTTAATGAGAGCTGACTGGTCTCATCTGTCCTCAGACCAGAAGCCACCTAGCCCAGTGAAAACAATTTCTTGAGTAAGATGTTTAGATGAAGATAGCTAATTCAGGCTCCTTCACCAGTCAATGGACAAATACATGCAGCTACAGAGGGTAAGTTACACATCCCATTAATCTTCAGACAGGATTAGAACTCTTTGGCTCTCTAGAGAGCCTGAACTCTCTTCATTGTCTACTACAGAACCCTAAATGACTGTTTAACATTGTCAGCAAATCTTAACAAGCATCAGACTTGTAAGCTACCCTAACTCCCAGTGTTGCTGGCTGTATGTGTAGGGAGCATCTCAGCTCAGGTTTTCCAGCCTGGCGAAGGAGGCAACACCTCAGTGCTGGGTGTGCATTTGAGTATGCAAATCATAGGTTCAGAGTGAATCCTAGGTCTCAAAGGCTCCTGGCCACTGAAGATTTGTAGCAGCATCAGTCTCATCTTCTGGAGGCTACCTTTCCTCCCTTAGGTTTACCCTCTCCTTCTGCCACACTCAAGTTAAGCACTAAAAGAGACAAAACTGACTTTTAAGAAAGTTCCCTCACACAATCAAGAAAAACATGCTGAGAGTTGTGGCAAAGATGGGGTACCCAAAGTGATAGGTCATTTGGCTTGAGCTAAGGAATAAAAATAGCACAGGTTCACATGTGCACATGTGAAAGTCATCATGAACATTTACTCTTGATCTCATTGTCAGAATCTTGTTGGTACCACAATTGCATTTTGAATATCCATCAGAGAGTTAGATGATCCCATCAGATGATTTGGAATGTGCTGGGCATTGTAACCAGGTTTGTTACCATCAAGTATTCTCTACCACTTTCATATCAAACTAAAATATCAGTGCTCCTCTGCTTCAGAGCCAAGACTGGCCTTGAAGAAGGGAGTGATGGATACTTTCACAATGTATTTACCTGGTTTCCCACACAGTGCTGTAACGTATCAAACTGTCATGGCTATCTCAGCAGTAATTGCTGAGGCATGACCCAAGTAAGGTGCATTGCTCACACTGAAGAGTTGACAATCCATAGCGAGATGAACTAGCAATGGTTTAAGAAGAGAACTAAAAATAAAGTTGCACCAGCAGCTATGAGATGCAAACACTTTCTGCATTTGATATATTTACAGCAATTCGTATATTGATGCTTGCCAGAGCTTATCAAAGTGTTGAGTTTATCATTCTGTTAAATTCAGACTGCATTTCATAATGTATTCTGAGCAACAGTGTCATAGTTAACAGAATTCAATTTTAAAATAAAAAAGGAAAATTAGTTTTATTCACTTACGATTTATTGTTACAAGTAACAAATTTATAGGAATACTAATAAAACCAGAACTGTGTTCACTAAGTAACGTCTACAGTACTGAGAGAGTATGGCCATTAATAAAGAGAAGTGAGTAAAGAATTTTAAGTACCCTCCCTTGGTCCAGAAATATGTTCTGTGAAAACCTCACATAAGGGAGTGAGCAATTCGGCTCAGTCCATTAATTGCCTTAAATATTGTGGCTGGTAATCTGAAAATTAGATTATAAAACCTCATTGCATATAAACAAATTCTAAGATAGATTGCTTCTACTTCCCTGGCAATTAGTTTGCACAACAGTTACTCTATTTTATGGTTAACAGTATTAAAGAGCCTACAGTGATTTCACAGAAAAGCAACTTCATAATGAATATTGTTCTTATGAATCCTAAGTCCAGTTACATGTTTATGGTTGCCCATATAACTCAATTTTTGAAAGATACTTCTTGTCTCCTATTTATCTAATCAGGTTGTCCCAACAGCATGTCTGGGCAGCCTGGCGCTAAGGCTTCAGGCCATGTACAGATATTTGACGTCCATTTTTCTCCAAATGTGCTACTTTTACTTTGCCAAGAACATAAACCGGTAGGATATTGAGAAGTTACCTCAACAGCCAGGGAGTTCTGGACGTCTGGTGTCTCTGATGACAAGTGAGGCAGACAGATAACAGCTCTCTCTGGGATGCTCTACACCTAGAAATCAGAGGTGACTATAAACACAGTAACTTTCACGTTTTCAGGAAAGGAAGAATTAAAAGTATTTAAATACCTTCCTAGACCCCAGCAATTAACAACTAGGTCCACTGAGTGGCCATCCCTTCAGATCTGTGAAGGCAGTGGCACAGCTCTGGGTACGCTGAGGCCATTCCTCACCACTTCTCATTTGTTGGTCAGGATTGTGGCACCTGAATGAATCTCCATTTTACAAGAGAGCTAAATAGATCAAGTTTATACCACTGGAGAAATTGTTACTGGTGTCACTCTAGAAGTGAAAAGGCCAATTCCCAGCCCTCCTGCAGGTTTAGTTTATGCAAGAGAAATACTTTTCCCCATCCCCACTTTGGGCTTTGCCATTATGAAGCTCCTCTTCCTCACTATCTCTCATCCACTAGTTACAGGCCCAGAGAGGTGACAGCTATTAAAGTCTTATGCAAAGATGACAATAGGGGGTTTGACAACTCCAACCACATAAGCACAAAAGGCATAAGGATGAATATAAGGTCTCTCCCAAAAGCCTGGGATGCAGGGCCAACACCCCCCGCAATGCTGAGCAGTGAGGATATGGAAAGTTCTTGTGTATCCTTGCCCTCAGAAGTTTTGGCACCCAAACAAGCTGATGTGGTACCAGAGAAGTATGCAACTCAAAAGCCCCAGCTAGACTACAGCATCCCGGCTGCTCTTTCACACCCCTCAAAGTGGAAGAAGGTCCAGATGAGAGAAAAAGAGCAATTCCTTCAGTTAAGCATAAAGAAGCTAGGACATCTCCAAATAGTGTGGGTTGCCCTGGCCTAGTGCCCACAGATGATCAAGGGAGTCCAAGCTCCTATTGCGGTTTTGGTATGACTTGCACTTCTTTGCAATGCTACTGCACCCACAGCTACCTGGAGATGTGTCATGTTGCCTAGCAGAGCATGGGTGCATAATCTTGTAGATGCAATTCCAAGGGACCCTTCTGGATTGCAACAGCTACAGAACAGGGAGTTTTTCTCCAATTTTGTCACTCCAGAGAAGTACCAAGAAAGCATTGTTCCAGTACAACATGGGAATTGTGCCTCCTTTACAAAGCAACATCTCATGAAGCACATTCTGGGTGGTTTCTCCCACTGAGCTTCTAGAAAATATTTAAAAGCAGCAATAAGGTGGAGACAGGAAATCTGTGCTTCACCCTCCTAAAGTATGTGTGGCAGAACACACATTTAGAGGGATGCTGATGACAAAACACTTGGGTCCACACACACATCACTATAACCACGATTCCTTATAGTGTTGTTCTATTGCATTTTTGTTTCCTTAATTTTCTGATTTCAAACATGGTAGTCACAGACCAAGTTCTCCCTCCTCTCAGACAGGGCTGTTTAATTTGCAAAGTATTACAAAATTTGCACCACCAGCATAAACACCTCACTTGGTTCACAGGGACAGCTGAGAAGCCATGCATCATTCTTTCCAAAGAAAATGAATGTAAAACCATATTACGCATTTTCAGCTACGCTGGCTGTCTAAACCAGAGTGTTGATCTTGATTGATTTTCCTATTGAAATTAACGTAGATTTAGATAACTTCTCACTGAGTACATTTCAGCTCTTCTACATACACACAAGTAGCCAGTAGCTCAGGAATGCGCCATGTACTCAGAGTGCCTTCCCTTGGGTAAGCAAGTTTCTGGAAGTTTCTGGAAGATGTTGCCACTTAAGGAAGTACAGGCTTGAGCTGAAGGCAGAGCTGTCTCTATGACGTTGCACACTCCTAGTGTTTACGTGCTCAGATACACAAAGGCCAAGCTGAGATGCAATATTCAGACTGAATTTTACACCATTATCACAACTTGACAGCTCTCATTTCCCCAGTGTCCTCAGCAAAACATCAAGTAGCACAGGTAGGAGAGCACAGAAGCAGTGACTTTAGAGTGGTAGTTAACAAAATACAAAGTCAAAGCTTTAAAAAACCATGATGTTAGCTTGAGACTGTGTCACTAGGGAATGACCCTCCATTTGCATGACTAATATATGGGGTTTTAAAAGGAAAGCAGGAATATTTGTCATTGTGTTGTTCCAGTACATTACTTCCTTCCAATGACCTCAGCATATGCCTCAGGACATCCCAGATGGACTCCATGCTCAGAAATGTGAGTGCTCTTCCTTCTCTGTAAAAGTCTGCACCTCTGCTTCTGTGCCAGCAAGGCCTGGAGGGCAATACTCCCCAACTGGTCCTTCTAATGAATGACATCAGGGTGAATACAGGATCATGGGCAACAGGCCAATTCACCTGACATTCTCTTGAGCATGACATGTCTCCAGCTCTCAAGTTGGATTCATTTTGATTACCCTAGTTGGGTTTAGCAAAAGAGTCATTCTCTTGGCCAAAATTGATTACTAATGTGAGCCTACAGTACACAAGTGATGTATGACTACATTTGGGGTTCCCCTATTTGGTTTCTTATGGTTCCATGCATGAGTCACTACAGATACAAGAAATCATGGGAGACCCTTTCAGGTATAACATAACTTGTAAACAAATCAAGCAAATAAACCAGAACCACACACACATCAAGTTCAGTTGGTTCTACTATACTTTCCTTGGCCAGCAAGTTTTACCTGTCTGTGGCAAATCGGCTGTCTCTGGGAAAGAAGAGCCAACCCCACCATCCAAAATTCAGGAATCAAGCAGATGAAGTTCAGCTATGAAACCTACATCACCTCTCTCCTGACCAGGGAAAAGCTTATATTCTGCAACCCATTCAAGTCCTTGCTTCAGAGTTTTAGAATGTTTATACAAATACAAGTTTCCAACCTTATACCAAAAGGAAGCTATTTCCAAGACCAACAGGATGATAGAAACCTCATTGCTATATCTGATAATGAACACTTCCTTCTTTCCCAGAAACCATCCCAATTACCTGTCTCCACACACTCTTATTCCTTCATTTTAAGCCTCCAAAAGATTTTATAATCATTGGATCAGTCTTACCTGGGAGGCACTTGGACAAGCACAGGTGAAGTCATGCCCAAATGCCACCAAGGCACCACACATCTCCTGGGAGTGAGACATTGCTGGGCAAGGAAACTTTTTTTTTTTTGGAACTTTAGATGACACTAAGGCATTTTCTACAGGATGTGCAAACATCGGCAGGATCCATGTACACATGGGTGCAGAAGGTCACATCCTCTATACTGACTGCACATAATTAGAGCAAGGCCAATGCGCTGGGTTGGTGCAGCACCCTGGTGCAGTGCTCTACCCTATTTATTAATGGATGGCCTTGTCTTTGTTTGGGGAGCAGTATTTGAACAGAGAACACCAAGAAGAGAGGAAATCATCCCTTTCACTTTGGGAACTGGGTTTAGGAAGAGACAGGTAGTATCAAAGAAAAGAGTAAGGAATTCTAAGGCTTTGCATCAGAAACCAGTGTTACCAGAAAGGGATGATGCTTCAGACTAAGGGTCAGGACATTCCCACTGGTCACTAACTAGTTCTTCATGTGTGGAGGCCACTGGGAGACCACTGAAATCAGTGCCTAGCAAAGCCTCCTTTGACTTCTCCTCAGGTAGACCTGGCATTGATTTTGATGGCAAAAGCATCTCAACAACTACTCTTGAATGTATTTAGTTGCTGGAAATTATTTTTTGAAGGTGTGAAAATTCCCATCTCTCTGCTCTGTAGCTTGTGAGCCTGAAATAAGAGGGCTATAAAGTATTTAGATGAAAGCATTGAGGAATGCAGTCACATCAAGAAAAGGTACTAAAAAACCCACAGAAGCAGTTTGACCAAAGCTACTCACAAACTGTAGTCACATTTGGCATTTAGTGACCAACAGAAAATAAATGAGAAGAAAATACGATTGAAGAAAAATGTTTTACTTTTTTACTTCAGTAAATTCTATTCCTCAAGATGAGGTTATATGTGTAGATGCAGCTATAACCCCGTAATAAAGATGTGTGTTTTGTCTGAGAAAAAAATAGATGTATTATTTGACTAGGACAGATATTAATGCAAATTTATAAAATTACATTTGTTTTAAGTTGTCCCAAAATGTTTCTTCTACTTCTGAATCTAATCAAACAAACAGAAAATCAAAATGTCAATTATGTGCTAAGCCTTGTGAGCGACACACACACAAAAACAGGTAATTGAACTTCAGCCTCTCAGATTTATCTTTCCATCTACCCTTTCTACAGAGACAAAGAACACTGACTTTTTTCATTAAAATACAGTTAAATAGCCCAATTCTACTAATACAAATCTTTCCGAGTATAGTTTGTAATTTGACCAGATCTACTTAGGAGAGTATGACCTTTTATTGTGCCAATCTAAGCAAAAGGTCTTTTTGCAGTCACTGAGAATAGCAACTTGTGAATTAGATAATGACAATTTCCTTTAAAACATCAGATTAACTTAAAATCAATTTAGTGCTCCCAGCTTGCATTATGACTCAAGCATTCTTAGCGAATCTTTCTCAGACAACATATTTAATGTTATGTTTACTGCAAATGGCATAAATAGAAGTCTGTATAGCTCATATTAGGCAGTGATGTTTGTAAAACAAAAATGTGATGTATTTGTTTTATGTTCTGGGAATACATCTAGAAAGCAATTTGTAGCCTCCGTATTACCGATGGCTGAGTGATTGCTGCACAAGCATAAGTGCTGTGTGCCTTTTAACAAAAAATGAGCCACAATGCCTTTATTGCTCTGCTAATTAATACAGAGTTTAGTTCAAGGCTTTAATTTAGCATGAGATGTCATGTATTTCCTTAGGACAGCAGTGTCTGAGTTTCCCTTATTGTGTTGTAAAGGGGAGAACGTAATTCCTACGATCATTTCTAGGACACTCCACGAAAATCAATATCTTGGCTCAAATTTTCTGCTCTGTTTTATCAGAGACTGTGAAATGCTAAAAGTGAAATGTGGAGTCATGTTGTTGCTATTTCTACTAGAGGCACTTAATAAGACCAACAAAAAACCCGCAAGAACAAAAGAGAACAAAAAGAGCGGAAGAGAAAAGACAAAGAAAAATCAGATAAAACACAGTTAAAGGAAATATTTGACAACACTGTGTCAAATAAGCGAAAAAAGGCATTGAAAGAACAAAGGGTGAAAAAGGATTTTAACAAAAAAATATACAGGATTTGGATGTTGTTTCATCCACAGACTTCCGTTTAAATCAGCAGCACCAGTAAGTTACTGTGGACTCAGCTGACACTAGTCAGCATATTTTGAAGGAATTATAATAACTTATATGTTTTCCTGTGCCAGAGATGCAGTAAGAGGGACATGAGGAAAAATAAAATGAACACTAGGAGATCAATAAAATGTAACCCTTTGACCTTGCAGAGAATTCCTATTCATTTTTCAAAATCAGGTGATAAAGTATAAGGTTTAATATGTCTGTTACTGCTACCTTGCATCCCTGGACTTGTGCAGTCATTTGCACACAGATCTATTCTTAAATGTAGATATAGTGACTCTCGAGAAGAAGCCAAAATCCCCATCGGTATTAAAACTGGCTCTGGTAAAATTAACATTTGTACTCAAACTGTTGCTGTTCTCAAAGCTTGTCTCAGGAAAAGAGAGGGCTCCCTCTTCTCTGATGGGGAAAAAAAAATGAAGCCAAGATAACAAGAAACAGAGCAGATGGAGTAAATTTTCAAAGCTGTGTGTGGGAGTCAAGCGTTCAGATCCCATTAACTAATACTGGAGTCAGAGGATCAGACTCCTACTCACCAGGCTTTGAAAACAACAGGTTCACATTTCTCCAGCTTCACTTGCTTCTTATGTGTCTATGACACTATCCTGGTTCCTCTTGATCAAGCTGACATTTGCACTACAGCACAGGGTCAAACGTGTCTTTGCACTTCGGGCAGGGCTCCTCATCCACCACAAAGAAATGAAAATACACAAACTAAAGATTTGATCTGATGCATACACCACATGTTATTATTGTTTTGGGACAGAGAAGGACACAAAAGGTGCAGCAGCTACATCCCACAACTGGAAACAAGCCGCACTTCATCAGTAGTTTTGTACAGATACTCCTAGTAGCCGTATTTTACTCCTTAGGAATGAATGAAGAATGAAAAGCTGATAGATGCAGCAGGTGTGGGTGTTCAGTAATGTCCCAAAGTCTGTTAAATAAGATTTGACACCAACCATGCAAGCCCTTAATCATGAGAGATGTGCTGTTCAGGCCAATGTGATGACCTCTGGGAGTAAATACATCCAGTGCCAACTTCTTGCACAGGAGGAGCACAGTTTGGCCATTTCTGTCCATCTCCTACATGCTGTGCTGGGAGTGGAATAGCCCCACATATTCAACTGGAATGGGCACAAATCATCCAGGACTCATCTTCTCCCTTGGGTCATCTCCACAGTTTTATATTATATGATGGGACTCTGCAAAACCAGTTCCTCTGTCTTCTATAGCTAATGAGCAGTAACTGTCTTCAGCTCCACTGTATTTTATCATGGTAGCTTTGTTCTTAAATGACATTAATCACCCAATTATTAGGAGTGACACAGCACTTACACCCTATTGTCACAATTGGATTAGCTTCCGATCCTATAAATCAGTCTTGTACATCAAGTCTGTAGTATCTGTGGGCTGAATCTCTTATTTGTTCCACAGGGACACTCAGCAGCACTGGTTGTGAGAAAAAGGCAGTGCAAGAGTAGAACAAAATAGTTGTTGATAAGGACAATGAGGCACTATTCCTTCCTCCTGCTTCCCTTAAACACCTCTGGATGGGCAGCAAAGGCACACTCAGCTGGTCCGTACTCAGGACACCCCAAAACACTATTCTGACACAGATGTCTGTGAGGGAAGCAGGAATATACTTGGGATTGCCATTCATTTGCTCCATTTCTCTGTGTGTAAAGGATTCAGCAAAGGAGACACAGACTCAGATTTTGGTGACTTGCGCTTCAGGGCCACGGGCTGTGAGATGAAGCCTCTTGGTATGTGTGTGACAGACGGACAGGCTTGGTCTTGGTCCTCTTCACACTGAACCAAAAAGGGACCTGGTGTCACATCCTCAGCTAAATGCATTTTCAGCAGCAACCTCAGAAGTAATATCTTTGATAACAGCATCCTAAAAGTCCTACAGAGCTTCTCCCAGCAGGATTAGCCACAAATCTGTTTGTAAAAAAACCAGACCAGTACATTATTCTGGAAGGTCACTTATACAAAGGCATCCTGGGGTTCTCTTGTCCAGACTCTTTACCCTTCCCAAAGGCTCTTCTGCACACTCCTGGTTATCAGAAGACATTTATTCTGCTTCCTGACAGTGGTGGGGTCATGTATGAGGGATACGTTGTGACTTCGCATGCAACCAGAAATCTCCTTTAACTTGCATTAAAGAGGAAATGAATACCCAAGGTTCATAAGACATACAGGCTGAATAAATGAAACAACAAACTTGAACAATATGGTTACAGGGAGGTTAATTAGGCCTGGTCTCTCTGCCTCTCAGACAATATCCAGCTACTCTGCCTGTACCACCCTGACACATTCTTTGTCAGAGGTCCAGGCTGGGCTGTGTCCTTCAGAGAACCTGTCCATGGTAGATGGTGCTAAATTTTATAGAACATTTCCTCTTTTGTAGCCCTCAGAAGTCTCTGGTCAGATTTACTCTCTTCTGTTGGAAGATATTTCTTTTTTAACAAGGGAAAAAAACCCTTAAGCCCTGATGAGCATTGTTCCACTTGCTTGGAGATGCAAGCACAGCCTTGCCCATGCAGATGTCACATTCTCAACAGTCCTTGACTCACTGAGGGGGAAAATTTCTCCTCCCTCCTCTCAGTATGAAGTGTATCCACAGCCTGAACCTTATTTCTTCTATGCAGCTGCACAATAGCAAACATAGTGTCAACATTTATAATGCAGAGACAAAGGTCCCTGACTACAACCATCCTTCTAGGTGTAGGGGAGTGGTCAACAACCTCTGAGTTAAAATGTGGAAAGTGCAAATGAGGAAGGGGCTTTGGCTCAGTCTGGGGAGGCAAGCAAATGCCATGGGTTTCAACAAACTGTGTTTGTAACATGGGACTCCTGCTCCACAAAAACCAGGTTCTGATCTCATACCTAGAGGAAGGTGATCACTTGATGTTGCAAGCAAAACAGCAGGCAGGAAACTCATCTGAGGAGCAAAGCTGAAATATTACTCTGTGCAACAGCATCTCCTCACCCTCAGCCTGAGATACTACAGATGTGGGTGTTAGAACATTCATCCACTGCAGCACCATGCTGTAGTGCAGCTCAGAGCCCCCTGTGGCAGCCTATGCTGGCTGCATTTCTGCCAGCTTGCTCACTCCAGTCACATCCAATGAAATGTGATGGTCTCAGTGAAATTTATTTTGCTTCCCTTCACTAGATGATCAGTGCTCCTAGCAAATCTGACAGTTTCAACCATCATCCATTACAGCTTTCAGTAGCAGTGGCTCTTTCTCTGTCACACTTTCTATTACAGAGACCTCTGAAATCTGTTTGATTTTAAAAGAATAGAACTAAACCAGGAAAGCTCAAAGTGATTCCTCTTTTCAAACCAGCCTCCTACTAAAATTATTGCACTTCAATAATAAGAACTCAATGAGAGCCTCACCTGATATGGAAATTCTTCCTCACAACATTGGCAGGCTGCCTATGGAAAAGCTGTTCTCAGAAATGTGGGGCTGTCACCCATGTCACTTTGTTCTTTATATCTATGGGTTCATTGCTAAGCAGAGTGAAGCCACCAAAGCAAGACCCTTGCTTGCAGAAATACCCAAGTCCTGTGTTCAAACTTTATGTTCATTGTTCTCTGGGTCCCTCCACAGCAGACCCATGCTGTTCTTCATGAAGCCAGACATTTTGTGAGGTGACTGAATAAGAAGTGACTGCCAGGCATGATATCAATGGAGAAACATTGCTATATCTCCATCTTGTATGTCCAGAGGGAAGGACTTATGGGGTCCCACCGCCCCATCATGCAGACACCCACTATGCAGGGTCACTTTCTCAGGAGGAAGAATGAGACCTTTGTCAAGAACATTGTGTTGATGTGAAAGATGGCAGAAGGATTGGTTTCTCCTAGGACATGCCTGTTTCTCCACACCTCCACTCCAGGAATAACCACCGCAGTAAACTATGACAGCAAGGTCAGTAAATGTGCCGAGAATGCAGCAAACCACCCTGAGAGAATGCATCAGCAGCACAGTAGGATTATCTGCATCACAACTGCTGTGTGGGAAGCAGCAGAGCTTCACTCCAGGGAAATAAACATTTGCTCACTTCAAAGAAAAAAAATCAATCAATCAAAGCACCAAGCTGGAGCATATGCAGAGATCAGAACCCCTGGCTGACCGGCTGAGCTGAATTAGGCTTCAGAAGACCTGAGCTCAATTCCTAGCAGAACCACTCATCTCTGAGTGACCTGGAATGGTTGTTTTCCTGCTCTCTGCCTCCATGTCTCCTCCTGTGAAATGGGGCCAATGGTACCGAATTAATGTAAAAATCTAGTGGTGAAAATTCTTATACAAGAACTGGTACTATTATTATTTTTCCTACCCAAACACAGGTCGTGATGATGTTATTTGAATATCCTCAGCAATGAAGAAAATCCAATCTTGTTCACTGAGTGTAGGTCTGTGTGAAAGCATTTCACAACAGTTTTTCTTCAGAGTGATGCAAAGCACTGGGGTCTTTCTGAGGAAAGTGGTTTTCCTTCTCCTTAATTTCCTGCTTAATCATTCTTTATAGTAGCAGTGTTATATTTTTTCCATATGCAATAATGAGCTACCAGCTACTTCAGCCAGTGTGACCTTTCATTTCTTACTAGGGAGAACAAAAGCCATCCAGGAATGTCTGTGTGCAGGACAGTGTGTGTCACTGCCCTCAGCAACTCAGCAAAACTGGCAGCTACCTTCCAGCCAAAGAAGGTACAGCACACAAAAACCCTCATGCAAAGCCAACAAAGGGTCTCATTCAGATCATGAAAGATGTAAATGAGGAAACTCTTGAAGGTGTAACACTTCCCATGGAAGTGCCTTATAAAAGCAGCTCACAGTTAGATCCATACTTGCCATCTGCAGGGATACTTTCCTGCTGTGGTTAAGGTTGGTGTTGACTTTGCTCTTGGGAACACCTTTCAAACACTGTAAAACTCGATAATTAAGTAACATCAAAGTTTTGGATACTCTGCTACCCAAACCTGTCTAAGCCCAGGTTATCAGAGGAGGTTATAGTGAGAACACCCAAATGCCTATTTTGTCTGATACATGCAGACCAGATATCAGTGCATGACTTTCAGGGCTTCAAGTAGTCCACAAGTCTCCATACAACCTAACTACAGTGCAGCAGTATTCCACTTGTCAACAGTTCAGGAGGAACTGACAGATCCTGGTTTAACTATTTGACTCTGCCAGGAGTAATAAGTTCTCTCATGCATTAAATTAAAAATGACGCACGAAAACAAGTACATTATGGACCAAATACAGCACACAAATATAGGCGGGCAAAGATTTGAACTTCTGCCTGGTGGAGAATTGCCAATGAAGCAATATGCATCCCATTATCTGGACTTACATGGAGCACATCCACCAAGAAGGCCCTTTGCATATAGATGTATTTGCTGTGGGCAAATGCCTACTATCAGCATAGACAAACACAACTGTTTATTTTCTGCTGCAACAATGTTTGAGTTAAAAAAGCTGCCAATGGCTCCTTATGGTGGACAAGCTCTGGATAAGGCAGTTCCTGCTCATCCTCAATGTCTATCTTTTCTTTGCCACCCATGATCTGTGTGCAGAACTGTCCTTCCTTTCTTATACTGAGGAAGGAAGAGTCGTTGAGCTGGTAAAGACACACTTACTTAAGCTGATAGAAGAAGCAATGACATGCAGAAAGGCAATTTTTTCTTGTAAGTACAGTGTTTTGCTTTCAGAAGGAATGAAACATCTTTTAGAGTTTTGGATTCAAGATTCTTGGGTTATGTCAGTTACTTCCACTGTCACTGAGATTTCCTTTTTCTTTTGGAGCAGTGTCAGCCATACAGCTGCAGTTTCCCTCACAAAAGCATAGCTATTCGATCCTAGTGCTGGAGCTTGTTTCCAGTCCATTGACAGGGATTTGGGGTGGGGATTGTGCTTCCTCAATCAAAGATGCAGTGATTGCTCTGTGAGATGTTCTCCTTGATTGTCAATGGAGCTTTGAGGGAATTTGAAAGGAACAATTGATCCAATCTTTCTGAATGAAACTAATTACCCAGCCAGTAAGTAGGTCTTGTAAGCTGAATCACTACATATATTTCCAGGTTGCCAAAGACTGGTAGGAAGAGAAGACTGCTATAGAAAAGACTGCTGACATCCTATCCAGCTGTCTCAAGTTTAGTAGTCATCTATTGTGCAGACATGTGAAGTTAGGCAACAGGAATTCCCAACCCCCACCCCCACCCCCAAGTTATGCTTTTAAATGAGAGGACACATCAGAAAGGAAGTTGGGGGTGAAGAACAAGTGGAATGTCCAGCTGAAAGGCAGCAGACAATAGGAGGTGTGATGAAGACTTGAATCTGCCAAAGCATGGCTCTCAGTTGTAGTTGAGAATATTCAAGGACCAGTTTTCATACTCAGGTTGGTAGCTGTGACAACTGATGTGGGCATATATATCCACATCATACATATATATATATATAACTTCTACGTCAGGATGTAGATGTGGAGAACTGCTTAGGAACAGCAGACAGAAAGCAAACCCCTACAGACAGGAATGTGAAAGAGTGTCTGAACTGCTTACTCTGGCTCAGTGCTGTGTGCTCTATAGAGTGGCTGAGGAAACTGGGGGTGTTCAAGTTATTCTTGCAATTCCTGCTGGCTTCAAGCCTTGCATGTCCTCCCATAATAGCTTTGTGTCTTGCACATCCTTTGAGAAATAGTCACAATTTCTAAAAGGTTGTAAACTGATTAAAAACATTCTATTGAAAATCTATCCCCTGGTAGAGGATATTGAAAATAATCTGCTGGAAATGTGCTCTCTAGTAAGTGATGGAGATCGCAGAATAAAATTCTTATTGATTGGGCACCCTTTCAATTCTATGGGGAATATAAAAGGAATTATTGCAATGAAAGCAATCCTAATCAAAGCATCCATTACACTGATGTTGAAATGAGATACAGGGAAATGTCCTTTCACCAAATGCCCACGGAAAGTAGGAGAGAGATATATATGAATGGTTTTGGGGTCAGAACATGCATGCTATGCCAGGTGTGTGAAGATATCCATATCTAGAATAAATAAAGACATTTATTCACACAACAACTGAAAAATTACATTTTGAAAATAAAGGGTGGGAATTCAATTAGGATCCACAGACATCATTTGGAAGTCTCCCTCCTGAGACTATAAAACCAAAACATGATAGAACATGGAAAAGAGGAACATCAACAAAACTTTAGTGCCCATCCATATTAAATGTCAAACAAAGCAAACCCCACCTTGTTTTCATTCTCGTGAATTCTCCACATCCTTCCACCAGGGCAGTGTGTGTTTAAGAGAAAGCAAAAGCATCCTGACAGCTAAGTCCCTTCCCTCTAAAAAGTGAGAGGGAGTACCCAGCGCCATCCTCCCATCCCCCACCCTACCCATCTGTATCTTGCTTTACATTTCCTAAGCTGGTTGATACTCCCTCTGGCAGAACACCCCCCATGACCAGTTCCTCTGGGATTCACAGCTTGTGAAAGGTCTAGAGCACAAGTCCTATAGAGTGGCTGAGGAAACTGGGGGTGTTCACCCAGGAGAAAAGGAGACTGAGGAAGACCATACTCTTTTTAAGTACCTGAAAGAAGGCTGGAGTGAAGAGGGGGTTCTCCCTGGTAGCAAGTGGTGGGACTAGAGACAATATCTGTGAATTGCACCAGGAGAGGTTCTGACTGGATACTTATGAAGCTTTTTCACCCAAAGTGTCCTTGGGTATTGGAACAGGCTGTCCAGGGTAGTGGTGGAGTCATTACCCCTGAAGGCATTTAAATGATGTGTAGATGTAGTGAGGAGGGACATGATTTAGTAGAGACTTGATAGTGTTAGGTTAAAGGATGGACATGAGGCTTTCTGTGATGCTGTGGTGCAGAGGAACCCACTGGCAGCACGGAAGGTCTGGTGGGATGCAACAGTTCCCAGCAGGAGACCCTCACCTTATGTGGCTGAAGGGGAGAAATCAAAATGAGTCTCTTCTCTGCAGTCCTGCGTGTTGTATCTCAGCTCAGTGCTGTTGTGTCAGGATCCCTCAAACACTGCCTTGGGTGCAAACAATTCTCAGAAATCCTTTTCTGGCTTACTCAGAGTCATTCATATTCATTGGCAGTTATCAGCATGCAAGCAAAGCCCACATTAATTAAATACCTTTGGCATTTGGGAATTGAGTTTGGTTTTGTTTTGTTCAAGTTTGCTTATTTATTAGGAGTATTAACTTGTTCTGACCGAACTTTCTCTGACATCCTGGTTGCAGTAATACAGGTTTATAAGCAATACATTTGAAAATGCATCCACAAAGGTGCAGAGGGTGAAGCAGAAGCTCTGGAACTGAAAACTGCAGAACGGAAAACTCCAACCTCCATTTTCAAAGCTATCAAATAAGAAAAACACAGGGGAAGTTCTTCCCCCCTTGACTCTTTCTCAGTAAGTGTTTATACCGATGATTGCCGTTGAACCCACATCTAAATGAATCGCTCACATTACCAAAAGAATTGACACAAATGAAAGTATTTTCATTTCTGTAGGAGAGTATCCAAGACATTAACATGTGTGGCAGTTAACAGCACTGTGGTCAGGGATGTGGAACTTCTCACAGACCTGCTTTAAAAGGTGAACCCCCTGTTTCAAAAGCATAATTTTCACAAGACTCATTGCCTGGGTTTTATTTTTTAATAGCATTGCTCTTCTCTGTAGCTTAACACAACACCATTACCTAGAAGGCCTGCAGGGCCCTGTTTCAGTAATAACCCTGCAGTGGCCATGCCTTGGCATTGATTTATGCTCGCATTTTTGTAATACAGAAAACCTTTCTATTGGAACAGTTTCCTTGTTTACTGAAGGGCAGAAAAAAAACAGCTAAATTATTTCTAAAGCACAAAGTAATTTGTAACAGGTGTTATTTTACTGATATGAAACAACTGCTCTAATGGGGAATAAACTGCAAAAATATTAAACAATTATGCATCTTTGCATCATAAAGAAGCCACTGCACATTTTTTTTCTGCAGAAAGAGGCTCAAACCTTCCTCATCCACAAATTCACACCTCTGTCATTAAAATCCCTCTCCTCATGCAGCCTGAAGCCCTGCAAGGGCTCAGGATTTGGGACAACAGTCAAGCATTACAATTAAGGGTGACAAAATTATATAGCAGAAGCTTTCTGATGCTTCTGGACCAGACTTCCAGAGCAGATAAAGGAAGATGTAAAGACCAAAAATTATGTGAATTCCAAAGGGAAAGGGGAAGATGCAGACCATTGAAAATCACTGCTTTTTCATTACCCTTTTTTCACTCAAACCTATCTCCACTGAGGCTGTACTAGCAGCACATGACACTTTGCTCTGAGCCACAAGAGTTACAGATGTTTTATACATATATTCATAATGAGGTGGAATTTTTATTAAACTAGTCTGTGGAAGCTCTTGCGGAGCCTTAGTTTTATTTACTACAATACAATAAATTTCCCAAGCAGCAGTGACACCATGGTAACAATATTGCTAATGTAATTACTCCTGTCTCTAAAATAGACTCTAGTCTCTCTGTAACATGTACCAATGCTATGCAATAATTGAATATGATTAGGTTTCCTTTTTTCAAAGCAGGAGATGAAGAACTGAAAATACTCTTCTCCAAGGTAATTTGAATTAGTAATTATTTGCAGAGATCAATGAGAGGAATTGCTCATTCACAGCCCGTACCCTTCTGTTTGGTTGTTTTTAATACATCAACTATTAGTGAATGCAAAGATTTCCATCTGGGCATCCCAGCAATTTAGGAGTGAGGTGGTTTGCTCGAGGTGTATGAAATTATATAGTGAACCACAGCTTCTGGGAAAAGAGATTTTTGCACAACTAATATAACAAAACCTTCTTCATAGTTCATATGTTGACATTGTGTTGAACAATTCTGAAATATGCTGAGACACACTGGCAATCTTTTTCAGATAAATCACACGTATTTCAGTGAAGTGAAATCACTCCGCTGCCAAATTTAACCTTCACATGAAAATACCTAGAAGGGCTTTATAAGGCTTCTTATCAGTACTGGGAGAAATATCTGAATGAGGAGGATCTATGAAATACCATGAGAAAAATTGTTCATCTGTAAAATGACTGATATCAAAGAAAAGTAGAAGTTTGTGGCAATGTTTTTCTATTCTCAAGGTATCAGTCTAACTGCAATCACACATCTCTGCCTCTCTGATATAAAAATGGATGAACAAATGGGCACATGAGTCCCTAAAGTAACATTAGGTCTATAAGCATGCACTCGTGTACATAGCTGCTGTGCTAGGATAAGTGTTGATGTAGATCTGCTGAAGCCAATTAAACTCTACTGCCATCTGCCCCAAAAGATGCATCTCTCCCCTGCCTTTTGCTAACGAGTCTTTCCAAAATTATCATTGCTAAAATTAAGTTTCCTCATTTAGTTTATTCTGCACAGAGAGAAGGCATTTGATGGAGTGGAATGAAAAATTTAATAGAATCACAGACTCACAGAATAATCATGGTTGGAAAGGACCTATCAGATCACCAAGTCCAACCATACCCACACCAACAAAAACCCTAAATACCCAAGAGGCTGAAAAACACAAATTCACCCCCTCCATGCATGCCACTCTAGCCTGTCACCAAGCACTTTGCCTACATGCTTCTTAAATACCTCCAGGGATGGTGACTCAACCACCTCCCTGGGAAGGCCATTCCAGTGCCTCACCACTCTTTCTGTAAAGAATTGTTTCCTAAGATCTAAGCTAAACCTCCCCTGCCCCAACTTCAGACCATTGTCCCTGGTTCTGTCAGCAGTCACCAAGAAGAAGAGGCCAACACCCACCCCTTTACCATCTCTCTTGAGGTAGTTGTAGAGGGCAATGAGGTCCCCCCTTCAGCCTTCTCTTTTCCGAACTAAACCTGCCCAGCTCCCTCAGCCTCTCCTTGTATGATTTGTTCTCTAAACCCCTCACAATCTTGGTAGCTCTCCTCTGGGCACACTCCAGCATCTCAATGTCTTTCCTATAATGAGGAGGCAGTAAAGGGACCTCTGTCAAAGGAGGCTATTTTTTGCCTAATTCCCATTGCTGTTAATAGCATCACTTGCAAGCTTAAACATGTGCTAAAGTGCACTGCTGGACAGAGGCCAAGTGGTTCAACACTGAAAAACTGAGCTCTAGATGAAGTTTTCCTGGGGCCTGGATGTCCTTCAGCATGGTCTTCCTTGGCACTGTCATACAGCTCTCTAGAAGCCAAGTCCAAACCAATTATTTCAGTAGAACCTGTAACAGGACTTCACATTTTCTACTCTGCACTGGTGAGGCTGCATCTGCAGTATTGTGCCCAGTTCTGGGCCCGTCCGTTCAAGAAGGACACAGAGCTGCTGGAGAGTGTTCAGCGTAGAGCAACGAGGATGATGAAGGAAGTAGAACACCTCCCTTGTGAGGAAAGGCTGAGGGAGCTGGGTCTCTTTAGCTTGGAGAAGAGGAGGCTGAGGAGTGACCTCATTCATGTCTATAAATATGTGAGAGGTGGGTGTCAGGAGGATAGAGCCAGGCTCTTCTCAAGGTCATCTAGTGGTAGGACAAGGGGCAATGGATGCAAGCTGGATGGAGCCAGGCTCTTCTCAAGGTCATCTAGTGGTAGGACAAGGGGCAATGGGTGCAAGCTGGATCATAGGAGGTTCAATATAAATATCAGAAGAAACTTCTTCACAATGAGGGTAACAGAACATTGGAACAGGCTGCCATGGGGGGTTGTGGAGTCTCCTTCTCTGGAGATGTTCAAGGCCTTCCTGGATGTGTTCCTGTGTGACTTGGTCTAGGGTATCCTGCTGTGGCAAGGGGATTGGACTAGATGATCTTTCGAGGTTCCTTCTGATCCCCAATGATTCTATGATTCTAAGTGTGTATCTGTTTCTTATGTATGTCAGAAATGACCCAGCCTGTTTGACATTGTATTGATAGATTCTTTAAAAATTCCTAAAATAAATTAGATGCCAGTAATGTATTTGTTAAGCAAATGTAAGATTTGGACTATTTTGGCTTTTGACCCTGGCGTTACACTCTGTATAGGATGCATTGAAGATACAACTGTTGGACTCCGCAGTTCCCTCTGCAGTGTGTTAGGTCAGACTCCTCAGAAGATGCATTTCAAAAGGGCTGGCTGGCATTTGGAGCAGGAATCTCCTTTTATGTAGGCAATGCAAAATGGGAATCCCTCCAGGTCTGCAAACAGGAATCTCCATTTTGGATCCAGATTAACAGTATATCTTGAGTCTAGGAGGTCTCTATTTCTTGCAACTGATTTTTCTTTTTTTAAAACACATCTTACGGCATAGTCCCTCCTACTGTCCTTCACTCCCCAGTCAGCCTGGCAAATCCGGGTCTTCCATGAAATGACTCCAAAGACAAAGGGGCAGAGCAATGTCTGTTCCTCCTGCAGAATCAGCACATTCAAAGAGTACCAGTCTCAGGGGCAGAGAGAAGTAGTCAAGCATAACAAGGAGCAAGGAAAACCCAGCAGCAGGTACTGGCCTAAGACTGAAAAGTCAGGGGTATTCCTGGTGAGCACTGACAGGTATCCCAGAACTTTCCTTTTTCAAGCTCGATTGTGTGAGCACACCTTGGTATATTGCTTTCTCAGAGCCTAAGCAAATAGAGACACTGAATTGCTTTAATTCACATCACAGCTGATGAACTTCAGCAAGGCTACTGTCAAGGTGATGCTGAATATCAAATCCTGAACTCCATCCAGAGATAAAATTCCAGGAGTTCAAGTGCGGTCAAAGGGAAATTACTCCCTTGCACAAGGCTTTGTAATGAAAGAAAAGAAGGAGTAAGTAAAATCCTGTTTGCGACTGAAATAAGAATTTTATTGTTTCTTACTTTATAACCCTGCCATTTAATTTCTAACACTATTCCTAAGGGATTCAGACAGAGGCTGTCTGACTACAAAGATAAGGAGAGATGTGATGACTGGTTTGTATACAGTGACATACATTTTATTGTCGAGCTGGGTGCTGGGTGAAGTCAATAAACCTCATAGCTATTGATCATGCTGGAAAAGGAAATTAATGTGGACAGGTCTTGTTTTTGCAATATGATAGGTATGTCTGCGCACCATCACCTGACAGCCTTGAGCTGTTTGTGCTCGATTGAGTTGTATGGCATGCAAGTATCCAAAATTTGAGTAAACAATAAAAGAATCCAGTGGTGACCTCTGAGAAACTTCAAAGTCATACTCAGACTGTCAAGAGAAGCATCTGGAAAGTTACTTACAGGATCCTTTTTTGTCAATGTGGTATATAAATAAGAGCTAGAATTAGCACAGAAAAAAGTGGTCCAGCCAGAAACCTGCCCTATCTACCCAAATGAGCTGTGTTTCAGAATGTACAGAGAGATCCAGGTCTGCACAATTTACAGGTCTCATCCCCTTCTTTTCAGGTCATCAGCCTTTCTTTGTTATTCACTAGGAGGAAATTGCTTCCTATTATGGTTCTTTCCATGGCACTCTTGAACAGCGATCCCAGGACTAAGGAGGGTCCTAAGGAGGACACCAACTCTTTGCTTAGCACTGCCATGAAGCAAGTGGAGTAGTACCAGCTTCCTTGCCAAGAGCTTTTCACTCCCAAGCCCCAGACCAGCTCCTCTGACCTGGTCATGAATTAGCAGGTTCTTCTCTGCAGTCAAGACAGTTTAGATGGGCAGAAGGAAATTCTCCTTGTATTGCCAGTTATATCAATGACAGGTTAAGATACATATGATTCTCATGTGTTTGAAAAGTCAGCCCATGTGTTTTCATTTCATTTCAGGCTTTC
This sequence comes from Upupa epops, assembly GCA_013397515.1. Classification (NCBI taxonomy): domain Eukaryota; kingdom Metazoa; phylum Chordata; class Aves; order Bucerotiformes; family Upupidae; genus Upupa; species Upupa epops. The sequence continues at coordinate 332,361 of VZRI01012850.1, forward strand.
CAAGAGAAGCCCTCAAGTGCTCTTCACAAAAAAATCCTATTGCACCTGTCTGTTTCCAACACACAAGCTAGTAATTTCAGAGTAATTTTAGGTTATCTGAAATTATGCTGCACTGGGAGCCTAAGGAGATGCAGAATGCCCTAAGTTCATGAATTCATATTTGCACTGCTTATAGCTGTAAATCTTGGCAGTATCCTACTCCTAGCAAGTCTCAGACAGCTGGGTATTTTTTTTATAGGCAGATCTGTAGATGCCAAGGTCAGCTGGGGGCACAAAGGTTGCAAGGCATTTCCTTTACTTTGATCAGGGAGCTTTTATTAGAAGTGTTACAGATTATATAATAAAGTTCCTTGCTGCTTTTACACTTTGGTATATTCCTCCAGTAATCCATCACTAGCAATGTCAGGGCAAAACCACAAAACTTAATCAGGTGGAAGCCGTTTGTTTTTCAAAGTAAGAAATTTCTTCTGAACCACAGTGCATTATGAATTTTCCAACCCTAGTAGATCGACCAAATGACATTTGAGTCACAGTGAGAAATGGAGTTGCATGGTTGGATGAAAGCAGTAAAAACAATCTAGTGCCTTGCTGAGCATGTGGTGTTGCTACTCTGCTTTCTTCCATCTTGACAGGAATTACTGTCAGTTTTGCTGCACCCAGTGAATGAAGACTTTTTGGAAAACCACTGAGCAGAAAAGTCCCTGTTGATGACTACAGCAGTGGAGATGGCATTACCAAAGCCAGCAGTAATACAGGACACAGTTTCTGCTCCTTGCAGTCTCCCTGTTGCCACAAGGCTGGAACCGTGATCTCTTTTTATCTGCTTTCCCAGCTCTGAAAAGTCTCAGGCCTCAAGGGTTTCTCTGTAGATGTGTGCTTTTCCACCAGCCTGTCCTGACATTGGGTGATCATATTCTCATTGAAGATAGGAAATACGACCCTTGAGGATTTTTTTTCTGAACAGGGAACCTGCTCCACTGTGCAGCCCATGGCTGTTGTAGATAGGGGAGTTGGACTGGAGTCATTGTGTGCTGATAATTCTCATTTACAGACTTTGCAGCAAGCTTTAATCTTCTCTAAACAGCTTTCAGTGGCTCCAAAGAGATGCATCTGAATGGCCCCAATAAATTGTCATAATTTCACTAATAGGGGTTTAGCACGTGACTTATGGACAGAGACCTAATTTCACTTCTGGTTGCTGCCCTGCAAAAAGAGTGGTCCTGTTTCACTTTTCCCCCTGACTGTTTCCTTCTGCCAATAGGTATGATTATCCTGACATTAGGAAGGGCTTCAGAGGAATAACCTCATTCCTTTCTACTGTTCAACTCACTTTGATGATTGACTATCAAAGCTTTCAGCAGAGATGAGTAGGAGAATTAAAATATTTCCATGACCAGATCCATGATTGTTATTACTTGCCTCAGTACTGCTCCAGATGTGTATAAAAGCCACATTCAGTGCAGTATCCAGCATCTCATTAGGAGCAGACTTGCAATGATGGGGAAAAAAAGGGTGGAGGAAAAGCTCTGTTTGAAAGCACATGCAGTGGTTGCTATCCACAGAGGCTCCACAGAGAGGTTATTGGGCTCTTGCGTAGGTCTCTCTTAAAATTTTGCTCCATATTTCCTGTAGGTCACAAATAGCTGGAAATCTTTCACAGGCTTCACATCTCCCTACCACAGTGTCTGTGGCTATTTTTTGTATTGTTTAAAAGTCTTCCGCTGGAAGAGACACCAAAATTTTCTGGCACTAGGATACAGAAACACTTTCAAGCTCCAGCTAACCCTTGTACTAAGGCTCCAGGAGAATGTCCATGTGACTCACCTTTTGGATGGGGGGAAGGCTGTGGACTTGGGGCTTAGGGAAGGCTTTTGACACAGTCTCCTACAATGTTCTTCTGGAGAAACAGGTGAATCATGGTAGAGCAAAATGTACCCTTCACTGGGCTAAAAACTGTCTGGTCGATAGCAGAAAGCTGTGATTCATGGGGTGAAATCTAGCTGGCAGCTGTTTACAAGCCGTGCCCCTCAGGGCTCATTTTTGGGCTGAGGCCTGTTTAATGTCTTTATTGATGAGTGCAGCCTCAGTCAGTTTGCAGATGACACCTATTTGTGTGGCAGTGTTGGTCTGTTCGAGGGCAGGAAGGCTCTACAGAGGTACCTGGACAAGTTGAATCAATGGGCCAAGGCCAATTGTAGGAGGGTCAATAAGGCCAAGTGCCAGGTCCTGACTTTCAGTCACAACAACCCCAGGCAACACTACAAGCTGTGGGATGAGTGACTCTAAAGCTGCCCACCAGAAAAGGACCTGGGGATGCTGGTAGACAGCCAGCTTGATATTAGCCAGCACTATGATCAGGTGGCCAAGAAGGCCAACAGGATCCTGGCCTGGATCAGGAATAGTGTGGCCAGCAGGAGAAGTTACTGTGCCTATGTACCTGGTCAGCACTTGAAAGGCCTCATCTTGAGTACTGTGTTCAGTTCTGGGTCCCTCATTACAGGCAAGATATGCTGGAGTGTGTCCAGAGGAGAGCTACCATGACTGTGGTGGTTTAGAGAACAAGTCATATGAGAAGAGGCTGAGGGAGCTGGGCAGGTTTAGTTTGGAGAAGAGGAGGCTGAGGGAGGATCTCATTGCCCTCTACAGATACCAGACCAATGGTCTGAAGTTGAGGCAGGGGAGGTTTAGCTTAGATCTTAGGAAGAATTTATTTACAGAAAGAGTGGTGAGGCACTGGAATGGCCTTCCCAGGGAGGTGGTGAGTCACCATCCCTGGAGGTATTTAAGAAGTGTGTGGGCACAGTGCTTGGTTACAGGCTAGAATGGCATGCATGGAGGGGGTGAATTTGTGTTTTTCAGCCTCTTGAGTATTTAGGGTTTTTGTTGGTGTGGGTATGGTTGGACTTGGTGATCTGATAGGTCCTTTCCAACCATGATTATTCTGTGATTCTGAGAACACATCTGCTACAGGATACTCTATGACTGTGTAACACTGGACTCTTGAAGAAACTCCTTTGTCTCAGACCTCTTTGTTGCTAGCTCTCAAACTGCTATCACAAGAGTTTGTATCTTATTCCTCCATAGATGCTTTGAGGAAGGTGTTGGGATATTACTTTTCTTTCCAATGACAAGTCTAAAAATGACACAGAAACATTCTGTTCAAAGGGTTGCACAATGAAAAGTGATAAAAGTTAACTGACCAAATGGTGGAACCAAAGAAGGTACAGTTCATGACAAGAAAGACATTCTTCACAAGATAGTTAAGTGGAGAAGGAAGCTCAGATAGACTATATAAACCTCTATCTCTGGAGATTTTCTGAATTCATTGTCTTGGGTTATGGAATCGAGAAGTTTGTATTCTATTTTCATCTGTTGAAAGCAATTGAGAAGCTGTATGGTTTTGTTTTTGGTAACTTCAGGGGGTGGGGGAGTGAATACTGACCCAATTGTTAAAACCAGGTGGGACTATATTTTTCTTAAGTATCTCCTGATGGGTCATCAAAACCCCATCTCATCCCATTGTGAGAAGCTTCACCCAGTGGGGGGAAGTGGGGGGGAAGCTGATCGTGCTCGTGCCGAGCGGCACGTACTGGGACTCAGAAAAAGAAGAGGGGCTCGGTTCTGGGGAGTCTTGGTCTCGACTGGGCTCGCTTCGCTTCCTGTTCCCCGGACCCTGGGATACGCAGCTGAAGCCGCCTTTCGGTGCCGCCTCCGCTCTCCACCGCTGCCCCTGCTGCTTCCACGGAATCCAGCTTCTCTCCGAGACCTTTCTGCCTCCCGCCCCCGGAGTTTCTACTGTGACTGCCGGCTCTCTCTCTCTCTCTCTCTCTCCTGCCTGCTGCTTGCCACCGAACTGAGACAGGTTTTATTTTGCTCTGTTGGGATCCCTAGGACTTTTTATTTTGACTGGTTGTTTGGGTGTACTGTTGGGTTTTTCCTTAGTGTTCTTAATAAAGAATTGTTGTTCCTTTTCCCAAAATCTTTTGCCTGAAGGCCTTTAAATTGAAAGAATTTAGTACCTGTCTTCCTAAACCAAGACATTCATTTAGACAGAAAGCCCCAAGCAATTATTTTTGTGTGGGAGTCCTTGTCTCTATGAGTGGGGATTGCTTTGAGCAGGAAGTCTGTTTGGCTTTAGGATTAGTTTCTCTGTGGCTATTTCAAGTCACTGCAGAGTTAGTGAGTGGGCTGTTTTGGCTTTTTGCAGGCCATGGTTAACTGCTTTGGATATTTTCCCTCCACTGCCCGCTGTTGTTGCTCCCTGCCTGCTGCAATTGCTGCTTTGGACCTCTGCTGTGGCAGCCTCCTCTACCATGCTTCCCTGTAGCCGCTTTTTCCCTACAGACCCCTAGGCGTCCTCCCATGGATTTCACCCATGCTCCAGCACTCTGCCTCTGCTACTTCCCCAGCACCCAACCTCTGACTCTGCTGAATTACCCGTCAGGCTTTCAGGTGTGGTGGGTTTTGGCATAGTGTACAGGTTTTGGGGAGGAAAATTACCCATATTTTTGTTAATGTTGTTATTTAATGAAGTGGGTTTTTTTCACTTGCATTCCAGGTAACCCTTTTTATCATGTGGATCAGAGGAGGGAAATTCCTAACTGGGTCTCTCTGTCACCAAATTTGTTCCAAACTGGGATACACCCCAATCTCCATGCATACAGTACATTAGGGTACAGTTACAGCTGAGGAATAATCTGTTGGCAGGAGATCTTAATATTCAGTACTTTTCTTGGAGTCTCCTAGAATTTCAGTTCAAGCTTTTCCTTCTTGGTCCTTAATGTCTTCAGCAAGCAGTTCCAACACCCTCCACTCCAAGCTTGTGGTTATCTTCCCTTAGGAAATGCCTGTGCTCCTTTTGGCAGATTAAATCCTACAGACTTCACAAATTCCTGATAAGAACCCACAACCACCCACTTAGAAATTGATTAAAATGTCTTAGTGTGAACCTTTTCTATTCATGATAGTTTATAAAGAGATGTGAATTGACAATAGCATTTAATCCAGATGTAAACAAGGAATTGCATTGTGCAGCTTATTGCTGACATTCACTTAAAGTAGTTCATAGTGATAATAATTGTAGGTCATACTGGGGTTAGGCATAACTAAACACAGTTTAGTCCTCAAACCTGTCTTTTGATTGCTCCTTAATTTAGAGGATGTGATGTATCCCTCCAGCAAAAGCTAGAACTACATTGCATTTCTGGTCAGCAAAGGAGAGGAAAGGTGGATTCACCAAAAACATTGGTAAATAAAAAGGCTGAGGGTGTTAGTCCCTGTTTAAATGACAGCACCCTGCTCAGCATGGACTAATTGTCCTTGTTTTTCAGCATTACATGATGAACTACATTATCCTAGAAATAGTGCCCTAACCTCACACCTTGTACTAGAAGAAAAGTCCTACATCAACTCCACATCTTGGCATGAATTCACCAGGGGCTCCTAGAGGAGTGCAAAGCATAATCATGTTGAACAGTGCTAACACACGTGTTAACCCAACAGTGGGGACAGCTGCTGCAAACAGAATCCAGAACATGAGGCATAACTGCCAAGCCTCTGATTATCCCAGTGCAAATCATTCCCTAGGCGTCCACCCTTAATTTAGTCTCGGGTTTCCCAGCTATGTATTCTGGAGCAAAACTGTGAAAGGTTGCTACCCTGTGGACCAAGCAGGGGAACTGGCTTGGGGAAAGTGTAGTTACCCTGCATCCACCATATGAGGTAAAATTGTTTTCCTTTCAGTCTCATAACCCCATAGTCCTAGTTCACTGCTGTTATGCTTTTCAACTCCATGTGCCATGGAATGTGGTGCTCAATCGCTGGAAATATGCATTCATTTTCTTTAATACCCCATACACATAGCACATGTATCAGTAAAGAACGCAATTTCACCATAAAATCTATGTGTTTCATTATGTGCTCTGTGTGCTCCATATGATCTATATATTCCATCACAAAATATTGCCCTCTGTTTACCACTCTACATTTCATTTCTCATGAGGTTACCTTGACTTACATGTGGCTTCTATACTAGAATTTTTTTATGTCGACATAACCTTTTCAGATATACATGGGTTTTTGTAACAGCTACAGAAAGAGTTAGGGTCACATACTGCAGCTTTCATTAGTGCTCACAGAAAGGTCTTATTACCCTGAAAGAAACAATAACACCTGCTTCAAGGCAAGACTTTATATTTTCAATAGCCATATATGTTCCTGTTGTCTGCAGCATAATTTTTTTTCTTTCGGTACTAAACAAGGAAATGTGCAGAGAAAACATGTTCTGCTCTTTATTGACTTCATACAGCCTTTTTCAAAACATTTCAAGGGATGTAAACCATTGCAAAGGCAGACTTTACATCGATGGTGGGAGCAGCACTTCACACAGACAGCAGGCCTGAGACATTGCTGCTGAAAAATCAATTCTGGTCCATTGGAGTCAAAAGCCTACGATGGTATAAATGAGAGAAGCCACTGACCTATTTTCTTAGCACGACTTCTCTAAGAAGACTAATTAATTTGCTTGTGGACACTCTTTGGAATGACATCCTTTTGTTTTACATCACCTTGTCCTACTTTTAGACCCCCATTACTGTCACTCCAGTTAAAAGACAACTATTGCAGTACTGAACCACAGTCACCAAGTTCACAACACAGGCCTGACATGATGGCCAAGAAGAGGCTCAATTTCCTTTGTGTGACCAAACATGATTTCTGCAGCAAACTGCTCTGTGTACTGAGTAATATTGTGCATGGGGTAATAAAAGTGACCCATGATTTTGCAGAGCAAAAATATTTTGTCCAGAGTGGGATTACAATGTAGGAAAATGGCAAGGTGATTGAGCCCATGTTGTGTACCTTAAATACTGTGTTCAGTTCTGGGACCCTCACTACAAGAAGGACATAGAAGTGCTAGAGCATGTCCACAGAAATGCAATGATCTAGAGCACAGGTGCTATGAGGAGTAGCTGAGGGATCTGGGGTTGCTTATCCTGGACAAAAAGAGCCTGACATGAGACCTTAAAACTCTCTACAATTACCTAAAAGGAGGTTAGAGTGAGGAGGGAGACAGCCTCTTCTCCAGGGTGGCAAGCAATAGGACTAGAGATAACGGCTGCAAGTTGTGCAAGGGTAGGTTTAGGCTGGATGGCAGGAAGAATTTCTTCAATGAGAGGGTCATTGGGCATTGGAACAGGCAGTTCAGGGCACTGATGGTAGGTATTTAAAGGTCATGTAGATGTGGTGCTTAGTGACGACATGTAGGTGTGGTGTTTAGTGACATGGTTTAATGGTGACCTGGCAGTGCCAGGTCAAAGTATGGATTCATTAATCTTAAAAGTCTTTTCCAACCAGAGGTATACTGCAATTGTGTGATTCTGTGCAGATATTGTGGAACTTAGTTATATCCTAGTAGTTTTAAGAGTTTCTCTTCTTAACTGAGGGGAGACCCCCATCATGATCCTACCTCAACATCTTTGCTCACTTTGCAGTCACTGGACAGAGACACATCCAGAGGGCAATGCATATCTAAAGGAAGATGAACTGTCTCAAGAGGCAACAAATCTCAAGGGCATTAAGTAAATGTCATTAATCAACCAAGACGATTCTGACCCACTTTCCTCAAAGTCAAACATGAATCATGGTATTGAAATAATGAATCTGAAAAGGAGTTTTCAGTCTCTTCTTCGGTGGAATAAATGTTATGTAATGTGGGCATTCATGTTGCATCTGGATTTTAGGTGCCAGTGAAGCTGAGCTGTTCTTCCAGATTAAGTGTCCATATAATGTTGATGAAGGAAAACCAAGACCTCTATGCAGAATAAAACCCTCTTTAGCTCTTTGATCTCTACCTCCCCAATTTTTTAGGATTCCAAGGCCATGCAGGTTTTTACTTAGGGCAACAGGACCGGTACATAATGAGTGGTCTGAGCTCTATTGCAGAATGTCTAATGGCTGAAACCAGATTCATAAGGAAGGCAAAATATTTTACATTTTTGTATTAAACATGTTTAACATCGTTAACTTCCAGCAAGTCTATTTTATTATTTCCATGCATCAGTTCCTTTCTAGTATCACAGAAATTATTATTTTTCTCATATCCAGAGCATTATTTTAGGACAGAAGCAACACTGGTGAGATGTTCAATATGCTGAGAAGCTACACAAAGACTATAAGGCAAGATCCTTATTTTCAGTGCAGGTGAATTGTTGATGTTATTTATTTATTTGTTTGTTTATGTATTTATTTATTTATTCAGTGCAGGTGAATTTTAGGTTCAGTTGAGACATAAATGTGCTATGAGATATCCATTATCCACTGCTTTAGAAACGTTTTGCCTCCATAGTATAAGAGGTTTTTCTAACAATGCTGAATTTCACACACTCAATGAAAAAGATATGAAGAAATACAAAACTGCTTCACTGCACTGAGCAAGTGCACATGAGCAAAAGGGAGCAGTTAGGATTAGCAAAGTTATCCTCATTTTGTCATTCATTAACTCCTGAGCAAAATGTTAAGCTTGTCTGCCCTAGTAAGGAGAAGGGTTTCACTAGGAATATTAATAAGAAATACAATTAATTAATATTAAATACAATTTATACATTCAACTTCTATTGATATTATCAGAACTCAGTTAAACAAATGCAGGAAGGAAAGGAAGAATGGAAGGAGAAGAGGGAGGGGAAGGGACAAGAACAAGGGAAGAAGAAAGAGGAGGAGAAGGGAGAAGAATGGTATTCATAAATTAACTTCTAGTAAGGAAATTTTAAAATTTAAACACCACTGTTGGCATGAACATATCCATGTGTCCCTGATTTTCTCTGCCTTTCAGCTGGGAACTGGCCATAGAAACACTGTCATTCTCATGAGAGGTTTTTTGTCCATTTCATACAAGTCATCTGCTAGAGAAGTTGAAGAAACAGAAGAGCTTATGATTAAGATCAGGATTCACATCTCCAGCATGATGCTTCCCCCTGAGAAGAGTTCAGCCCTGAAAAAGATTCATAAGCAAAATGCTACAGTTTAAAGTTCATATTGCTGAAAAAGCCTTTTTTATGGAATTCCTATCATGTATTTACAAAACCTCTGCCCCAGCCAGATAACAGATTACAAATTACCAATGAATGCAGCTGTATTTCATTATTAATTGTAACATGTTCCCAAGCCGTTAAGTCTCATGGTCTGCTGATCATGCCTGACCTACAAATGGCAGTATGCAGCACAATAAAATCTCACACGCTTTTGGTGTCTTTTCTAATTAGCGAGTGAGTCATGTCCTATGCCTGCAGAGAGGAACTACGCTTCCTTTTTCCAAAAGCATCTATAGATCTGCATGCAGATGTCAATTGTGGCTGTGCTGCGCAGCACGATTTGGAAGGATCAGCATATTGGGAACTAATTTTTATGCCAAAGCTACAGGCACCTCCAAAGTCTGCTTTAGGATCTGGCTCCTTCAAAATCTGGTCTGAGATCTGATTTTTTTTAATGCTAGGTACGCTTGGGAAGATTGGATGAACGCGAGCTTGTCCTTTCTCTCATGTGTATACTATACTTCAGCTGGAGGCAGATGCAGAGAGGCTGTTTCTGAGGGCACAGCCTGACATCAGCACATGGTGAACACGATCAGTTGTGATGTACAGATCAGTGCTCCAGCTGAAGGGCTCTCTGCTAACAATGAGTCTTGCCCTGTGCCCGAAAGAACTCCGCAAAATCGTTCTGCTTTTCAGGAAAATGAACAGGCTAGTTTAAATAAGGTCATTAAGTCACTTGGCCAAATTTCTACCCCAGGCATTTACCCTATATATCTCCTCCAATTCTGTAGCACAACTGTTAATTGAAAACTGGATTTTGCCTGAGAGAAATGTAAATCTCACCCCTCCTAGTTTTCTGAACCACCAGGAAACTTGACTCAAATGTAGATGGAGGCCAAAGTAACCCTTTTCCTATACCCTAAGGCATTGCCTAAATGCCCATAGCATAGCCTTGTCTCTCTAGACAACACAATGCACAGGCAGTTAGGAAAACTAAGTTACTGAAGCAAAAGACAAACTAACTTCTCTAGCAAAGCCTTCCAGATGGGTTTAATGACACCTGATCAGAAGGACTGATATATTTTTGACCAGCTGACTGTCCTATCCTCTACAGTTGATTGAATTGTCCTCTCAGGCCACCATGTGGATAACAGAAAAGAAGCATGAACACAACAGGTAGGGAAAAGAGCCTTAGATGATGGATTTGCTCCAACATCATCTGATTTACTATCACAGAAGCTAAATTTTCCAAGTTTCACAAGAAAAGGACAATTCTGCAGAGTAGCGTCAACTGAATACAAACACCACCACTCCACTGGTCAGCAGGCTTTTGCCTTGACACCTAAATTCTGTGAAAGCACATGAGCTACCTTCCTCTAAGCAGAGGTGTAAGACCCCATAGAAACTTTGTGTTTTGGCTTGCTCATTGTAAGTCCAAATTCAATGGTTCTATGATCTCTTTTGTTCTGAAGATAACTTGGTTCCACCAGACCTGTCAGCTTTCATTGTTTCACATAAAATGGGCTGAAATGCTTTACCAAGACACACCTATAGGATGTCTAACCGTTTTCTCATCCCCACATAATTACAATTTCCCTGACAATAGCACAGGGAAAACAGCTGGTTCCCAGAATGAAGAATAGACACAGCAAAGTAGAGTTAATGACACAATGTAGATCTAGGTCTGCAGTGATTTAGATCTGCCAAATTTAAAATGCCAGATCTCAAAAGATGTGCCTAGGAGTAGCCTAGGAGTGATCTCTTGATGCTTCTGCCAGGTAGAAAAAACCCAACCAAAATCACCCCCACTAAAAGCCCACACATAAACTAGGGACACGATGTTCAGCACATGGGAGCTCTCGATAATTCCCCACTAACAAGAACCAATAATGACATTTTAAGACCACAGAAATTTTATAAACAGTGGGAAAATTTGATATATACTTGGAAGACACTATCATAAATGCATCAGTAGTATGAGGTGTAATTCATTCTCCAAAAACACAGGATAGAATTAGTAACTACAGCCATCCTCTGAAAATTGATAGCAGTTAATGAGACAAGTTCATTTATAAGCTTGTTATTCTCCACTAAGAAATTTTTGTCCAGCATGAAAGGGATACAAAGATAGCTCGGGCACCTCTCAGTTGTAAAGGACCTTCTACTTGCAGTCCTAGTTGAAGGGGGAACATTGTGTAGCCCCTGCTGAAGTTGCAGTTCAATCAGACTCCTAAGAGAAGGCTAAAGGTGGTTGAAATTAATTCCCCTTTTGAAAATATATTGATATGTGTTTTTCCTTTTTCTAATGGAATATAACACTGCCACATCACATCAGGAGCTATGAGGCATAATAAGCATCTTACAGTATTTAGTTACTCTGGCTGCCAGCACCTTCTGTTTGAGAGAAATGGGTATTATACTTGTCTCTTCAGAAAGAGGAAGATAAGCTTCATATTAAAAACACTGCCCTACAGAGCAATTTAGGCTAAAGGGACCTTGGAAGGTCTCTAGGTCCCTTGGAAAAGGGTGGAACATGATCTAATTAGCTGCCTAATTAGATGATGTTTCTCAGGGCTGTGGCCATTTGAGTTCTGATAGTCTATGAGAACTTTCTTCTATCCAATATGTAGGCATTGCATCTCTGAGAAGAAACTGGCTTTGTATTCCATGTAAACCCCTCCAAGTATCAGAAAACTGCTATTACACTTTCACTTATCTCTTCCAAGTTAACCAAGCCCAGTTACCTTTGCTTCTCTACACGATCTACTCCAGCCCCCTAATGTAGATGTCTCTAGTTGACTGATAAATCCTCACCTTGGTACAGAAATACAAGGTTTCTAGGCCCATCCAACACATCACATTTCAGTACTTCTATACAAACATACACTTGAGAGGTAACTTAAGTGAGCTCATCAGCATCCAAATGTATTAGCTATATGTTTCTATTTTTAATCTTCTTAAGTCATGTAGTTTGGACACCTGGCTTTACAGATGGTCAGACAGTACAAATATAAATATATTCCTAGTACATCTGCTTAAACATTTGGAAAATAATGTCTCCTTAAAACTTATAGCACATGCAGCCTATTGCTAATATTCATCATTTATAATGGTTTCCAAAGGTACTACACAGTCAGGGTGATGCTTTCTGGGTGCTGCACTCCCCTGTAAGAGGAAACCAAGTTGTCTCAAACAGTCCAAGGAGTTTTCAAACTAGGCAACACAAATTACAGGATGAGGAGAGATAGAACAGAGTAAGAGAGTATTTTGTTCACAGAAATTGTCGACTGAAGAGACAGAAATACAATTCAAGTCTTCAGACTCGATGATCACTCTTCTGTATGCCTTCTTTCACTTTTGCCCACCTTCTAGGATTTATTTGGACATCTGTTGAATAAAACAGAAGTTGTCTGAAGTCCTCTTGTAATTTGAAAATTATCAAATATTCAAGTATCATAGTTTTGCTGTTTTCATGTGGAAAGAGCATTTTATTTTGAAGCTAGACATAGTTTTCCCAGCAGACCCCTGCAACAGTGTCTTGACCCTACAGGCGATTGGTGGACAGATTCTATAAAAGGGAACAGAATTCCTGTTTTCTGCCCTTCTTCTCCAGTACATCTTGTAAGACAGAGAGCTCCTCTGCAAGAGAGCTATCCCCTGTCCCCACCCAGGGTGGGGGATGAGCAAAAGGTCTCTGCTTATCTGCCACCGAAAGGTAGAACACAGAAGAAGCTTATCTTGGCTGGAGCTCTGCTATGGGGGGCAACTATGTCTCTCTTTTGCCTGAGAACAGGAATGCACAAAGCCAGTGCCAGCTCATCACAGTTCCTGGCAGCAGGCCTAAGAGAGTGGCAGCTCCTACACACTTTTCTCTCAGCTGGATCACTTTTGAAGATGTCAGACTGTGATGAGCTCTTAACCTTCTCCCTCCATCAGAGCCTTAACCACAGGGGAGAATAAAAGTGAGAGAAGTCCCTGTTGCAGGCCCTGGAGAAGGCCTATCTACCACAACAGGCTTGGTCCCACATGACCAGCACTGTGTTGCTTTTGTCCCAACCAAGATGCTGTATGCTCTGCCACTGAGAAACTAAGAGAAGACTCTGATGAGAGAGCAAGACATCATATCTATCAATCTCCTAAACCTTCTGCAAACACAGAAAGTCTGGGATTCTGTTATATTCTTTACATTTGATGCTGCTATAGCCTTACAGAACATTCTCCAAATCAAGGTGAGCTAGAAGTATGCTTGAGATGTCAGGGAGGGCTGACATATGCAAGAGGACAGCAAAAGAAACTTTTCCACGAGCATCAAATGTATATTTTGTGCTGTTTTTCTCCTGCCCTCCCCCTTCAATTCTAGAACTGGGGTGCATTTGTGTGTGTGTGGTGGTGGCTTTAAGGTTATGAGTGTCGGTGTACATTCTCTTTTTCTAGAATTCTCATCTAAAGCCAACACCCAATGTGCTAGCTGTCTCACATTTCTCTCAGAGTGTGTGTAAAGGCATTGTGATATATACCTTTTTGATTCTTTTAGTTATTTGGGTTTTTTTTCCTTTTCTTATTGGTGATGGGTTCAATAAATTCTTTTCTTTTAGCAAAGTTACTTCACTACCTGTTGAATTCTTAGTGAGAGCTGGTTGCTGTGCTTGAATTGCAGGCACCAACCCAAACTGATTTAGCCCCTCACTCTAAACCATTACAAGTCCTGATCTTTTGTAAAACATATGAGATGTTAAGAGGCCATTTCTGCCTTAATCCACCAAAACCCTTATTTTTCTTCTGTCAATCATATATATTTTGTTTCTGCTGTGTATTTCTTCCTAGTACTGTGTTTGTGCAATTGTGAACACAATAACGTTATCCAAAATTCATATATTTGGAAGTGGATAGAGTAATCACATTCTTGGATTACTTTTATACACACAAATAATGGTGTTATTGCTGACCTTTAGAATGAAACTTTCCTCTTGGCAAAGCAGACTATGAGGCTGACAAGGATTTGAGAATTCTGCAGGAAAGTGTTAGCACCAAAAGCAATCAAATGGATGTTTGGTACTGCTTATAGGAATAAAGGACAAGGAACCCTTGAGTCATCAGCTGAAGACAGACATTTTTCTAATGGGCAATGATGACATAACCTGAATCAAATTTGAAATTGTCCTACCTCTTCCTTTGTGAGCTTTGTGGAGGAAAGGAGACTACTGAAGGCAGACCCATACACAGAATCAGTGGGTATGGATGACAGGACTCTATGCAGCTTCTTCCATGCCTGTCTACATGACAGGACAGTTAGTCATCCCTTTTCCTCACAATGTCTTCATCCCCTGAGAAATCTGACATATTTAATCTAAATATGTGCTTTCCCATGCAGAGAAGGGCTTCAAATGCTGGGATGTGTATTGGCTGCTGGTATTTCAGGAATGTGACTTAATTAATGATTTTCCTACATCTCACTACATTCACTCTCTTTACACTAGTCTCACCCATTGCAATCACTGGACATCCTCTGAGTGCCTTGGTGGCTGGTCTGTCCCCTTGGATGAGGAACCCAGCAATAATTAGAAAAGTGATTTTAAACAGTGGCAGCTCATACAAGCAAGTGGCAGTCTGGTGTATTTTAATAACTCCCTCTCCTACCATGGAGCCTATAATTGAAACACTTCTAGTTTAATGGAAAGGCAAACCACAAGCAGAGCAAGAAGGGACCAAAGAAAGAAATCTATTTAATATATAAAATAAAGCTTTTGATATTGTGATGCGAAATGGATTATCCAGGAGAATGTGATGAAAAGAAACAAGCATCTCCGCATTCAATATTTATATATCCCTAGATAACAGCCTTCATTGAGATGGATTTGTCAGAGTTACAGTGCTGAGCATCCTTTTATGGTTAGTTTCTCAATTTTACACCTAACAATAAATGACAGGGATGTTTTCTATTAGAAATTTACAACAGCTGGATTTGGCATGAAATTCAAAATCTGATTCAAAAAATGGCAGCAATTTATGTAGCTTTGACAAAAATACATAAAGACAGTAAGAAAATATTGATTCTTCTGATTTTGCTTCACAGATTTGACATATGCACTTATGGCCCAATATAAATGAATAGTAACGACAGTAATAATGATTAATCTCCTCAGCTTTCAGACTTCACCATTGAAACTCTGCACTGCTTGTTCTTACCTCCACTTCATTACTGATCAGATCCCCTCACATTAATCTTTCCTTTAACATTGCTGGTTATATTGCAACATCTTGAGAGGTTGCAGCTTCACTGTAAGAAAATGGGACATATTTGTTCTGTTGCCAAGACATACAGTCTCCATACCAAAGAGTTCATGACCTAATTAGAGGTAAGACAAAACAGTCTAACATATACAGCATGAGAACACTTCCTATTACCTGTTGTAATCTGCCTTAATCTCTCATTTCTCTCTTTTAATCACCTTCTTGTATCATGGATGATGAGACTGTTGTCCTATTGTTGTTGTACAAGGTCTGTATCAGCTGAATTTAGACCTCAGTTTAAAGCACCATTCTTTGTGAAGCTGCCAATTTGCGAAAGGCAGAATTCATATGGTCAGATGCATCATAGCTAGGAGTTTAAATTTGCTCAGCTTCAACCCAGGGACAACAGTTTATAATGGCTGACAGGAGTTTTGGTATCACAACATTTCTTGGAAAAGAATTTGCTTGCTCCACAAGTAAGAGAAAATATTGACCAGAAATGCTAGTAAGAAATCTTTTTTCTTGTTTTAACCATTAGCTCTGAATAAATAAGTTTGAGTCCTCAGAATTTGCATTATTTTTCAGTGAGGTTTTGTCCTGAGTAAGAGCTACAGCTGACTGAAATAAAGAAGGAAGTTTCAATAGTTCTTCAGCTCGAAGAGGAAAGCTCAGTGAAATGAGTTAATGCATAGAAGTAAAATCCAGGAGATACAGAAAAAACACCTTGCCTTGAATTAATTTATATAAATTCTAATTTTTTTCTAAATTCTTAGACCTTTTTGATGT
The DNA here is from genome assembly GCA_013397515.1 of Upupa epops. NCBI lineage: Eukaryota > Metazoa > Chordata > Aves > Bucerotiformes > Upupidae > Upupa > Upupa epops. The sequence goes on from VZRI01012850.1 coordinate 348,407, forward strand.
TTTTGTAAGGGCATAGTTCTGACAGCATGGAAGTTCGGATTCTTGATCTGGGAGTCAAAATGAAATTTTTAAAGAGAGAGATTTGTCATGATTTCTGTTGATTTGGAGACTGCACAGAAACAATGCACATTGGATGTTCTTGATCAGTGCTGACACCAGGCAAGTGTATAGACTTAATTAAAAAGAGGCCAAGAAACCCTTTTCCAACCACAATTAAAGAGCTTAGGACAAAGTCCCATCTTTTTAGCCAGAAATTATAGACTTTTTAAACTTGCATTTTATTAAGAAGTCTTTAAAAGGCTGGAAAATCGACATCAAAGAACACACAAATGAAATGCCTAAGAGGAAAGATGGGTTTTAGCTTTCTAAAACACTGTTGAAATCCAACATACTAAACATAAAGGCTCAGGACTTCTGCCTTCTTATTTCAGTGTGATTCCATGAATTGTCTTTCATACACCTGGGGGAAAATTGCTCAAAAGAAATCTTTGATAGAAAGCCATTATGTCCCTACCTTTTAAATAAATGCTGAAGAAAGTCTATAATGTGCATCAGAGATTGCTGAGTCACTCTCTAAAATCAAACGACAGAAGTACGTTCTTAATATATTAAGCTGCCCAGCAAAAGCGCGTTTTTGAGGGCAAACAAGACAAAAGAACATCCAGGTTTCTTTTTAAGCCCAGAGAGAAGCTAACCACAGTGAAAAATCTCAGTTACTTTTTTCCACTGAGCATTACCTTCAACTACTGCAGAATGTCACCACTGAGACGTAGGTGACAACTGCATCACATCTTGGCTTTTTTGCTGATGTATGCTTTTGTACTGCTCCCCTGTTAATAGGGACGGTGTGAGAGGACAAGATCCCAGCAGTAGCCAGCTTTGTGGTGAAATTGCTGGATGTCTTTGGACTTCAATGCTAAGTTGCTCTCAACAGCTTCAGAGTAGGTCTATTGATTTCATCCAGTGCCTGGGGATTGTTTGTGAGGTGCTTTGAGCTACTCTGACTGAAACTGCTTCTGGAGTACATAATATTAATGGACTGCCTTTTGGGGCTGTGAAAATCTATGTTTTAAACTATGATTTTGGAAAAGTAGAGAGATAAACACAAGAATCTGACAGCTATGTTAATCATACGACTTGCAGCAATGGGGGTTTGTTTTAATACATCAGGTCTTTGTGGATATTTCTGATGGATCGTTCTCCTCATTGTTATTCTGAAGGGGCTCTACAGGAGTTCAACTCATATTTCTTCCATCAACACATTTTTCAGCAACTTCTTAGCATGTCTGACATATTATGAACACATGGGTGTGGAATCAAAAATATATCAGGACTGAGACATACACTTCTGATACTTGTCATACAGACCGAAGGTGTTTTTCTCTCATAGGAATCCCAGCATCCCCTTTAGAAAAGTCAGTCGTAAGAAAAGAGAAACACATAGATTTCCTAGCAAGACTTTTTAATATTAAAAGTAGCACTTAAACACATATTTAATTTCCTTTCAATTCCAATAGCTTATATAACACTCGATGAGAAAAATGTATGACATTAATAGAGTAATGAGGTCTGCAGTGTTGCAAGTATGAAAACAATAAAATCTTCTGTTTCCATTCAGTTCCATTTTCATACTTTACACAGGGTTGACCTTTAGATAAAATATAGACTTTGTCCCTACACATTTTTCCAGGGAAGTAAATGCTCTAAAGCAAGTTTGGTATCTCTTATTCTCATGGAAAAACAATGACTTTTTCTTACAACTCAGTGGATTGCAGATTTTCTATGAAAATCCTATCAATACCCCCTTCATGAGTTAGGGAAACTGGGTATGTAGGAGTGGAAGCTGGAGTTAAAGGTGTCTTTAAAGAAATGCTGGATATTTTGGCTTTGTAAGGCAGCAGTATCTTCATAATGCCAAGGCACTTTTAAAATAGCCTCCTCTGCAACAAGATCTAGGTTTTATCTCCCTGTCTAGCAATTACAGGTTTCTGTGTAGTTTGCAGAAATGTCTATGGTTTGCTACAGGAAAAAATGTTATCAGCCTCTCATGCTCAGCTTGAGAAAAGATGTCCTTAGTGGTGTGATCCCTTCTCCCTAGAGAAGCTTGTGCACTGAGTGCCTTGGAGGAGAGCAGCTGGAGGACATTGGCTCTGGATTAGCTAGAGCTGAAGGCTCAGTGATTCAGTTTAAACCAAAGGCTCTGGCTTCCACTTACTTAGGTTTGCTATGTTCAGGGAGATAACAAACACATATCTCACCTATGTCAGTGCATCATTCCCCCACCTCCATGTTGGGCTAGAGCCACTCCTCTGCATGATAAAAGCCTAACGTTGATTAGATATCCATGGGATGGCCATCACAGCAACTATCTTCAGGAGTTCCTGCAGCAACAGGGGCTAAGATTATGTTGTATAATGAAGTCTGTTGAAATGGACATGAGACACTTGAATAGTCCTTGCACTGAAGTTCAGATGATGTCAGGTTTTTACAACAGCTAATATTGCATGTTAAGTAAGAAGACAAGAAACTGTGATCCCTACCCTGGGCTCAGGGCTCCTTACCTCAGAGCTTCTAGCCACCAGCAGCACAGGCACTTCTAACTCTCATGCTTCTTCTGAGTCACCATATTTAATAATCCACGAGAAATATATTTTTCATTCATATGTCTGCCTGCTTTCCAAATCCATTCTAACTTTGGGTTCCCTGATATCTTGCTACAACTGAAGAAGTTTCACTGGTGGTTTGAGACCATGTATTTCCACTGTTCATTTCAAGTGTACTGCTCAGTCATTTTGACAATGACCCCGAGCTCTGTGCAATAAAAACGTAAGGTTGGATACCTGACTTCAGACCAAAGGAGAGTCCAGACTGGTGCTCTCTCTAACAGTGACTAAGTGATTCCTATGGAAGAGGACAACAGCAGGAAACCAAGAGGCTTGTAAGCCAGGCATGGGTACTTTTCCCAGACCCAGAAATTTGCAGCGTAAGGGCGTCCTGACTCAGACTCTGTGTCTTTGTATTTAAGTCGAATAGATTTTGTCTTCCATCAACTTCTCTTAATTTCTCTTTGAATCCTAAATTTTCAAGATCACTGTGCAGCAAGGAGCCCCATAATACAATGATAGGATGAAGGGTCATGGTTTGAAACTAGAAAAGGGTAGATTTAGGTTGGACATCAGAAAAAAGTTATTTAATCTGAGAGCAGTAGATTACCAGAATAGGTTGCCTAGAGAGGTTGTTGCGGCCCCATCCCTGGAGACATTAAAGGTCAGGCTTGGTGGGGCACTGAGCAATGTTTCAGTTAGAGATGACCCTGCTTCTTGTATTGGGGGTTGCACTAGATGACTTTTAGAGGTCCCTGCAGTACACCTATACCCTTGCTGCTGTGCATGGCATGCCTGTTCAAATACCCTTTAGCTTTTGGTGATTTTTCATGCAATTCTTGACACTGAAAGAGAGTCCAGCTGCAGACACCTGCTTTCCAGCAAGACTCTACAGCTTTGTTCAGTCCTCTTCACCCCCAGACACCTCTTTTCCAGCTAAGACTGCTCAGTTCCTCTGTACCTAAAGTGCGTCTTCTCTGAGACCTTTGAAGAGCTCTGGCACATCTGTGATGCATGATTTCTCTCCACAAAAGTCATGCCTGTTCCCCTAATAAATATATTTATGTGTCTGCTGATTATTTTATATCACTGTTTTGGCTGATTTTTGTGGTGTGGAAGTCAAATACACTCATCAGATACACTAGAAAACATCATACTTGTTCTGGTAGAGTAAATAACTATTTCAGTTCAAGTAATAGTTTCCTGGACTCCCCAGAGTCCTTTTTAATGCAGAACTGATTTTTAACAGAATTTCTCTGCTGGTGCAATTGATTCCAGTGATAGGTTACACATCGCTGCACTTAGTTCAGAAATTTCCTTTCAGGGCTCCTTTAAACTGAAAACCCCATTTGGCTCACTTCCATCCAAGTACCCTGCAGAAGGGCTGTAAACCAAAAAAATGGGGCTCACTGCAGGTTATTTTCTCTTAGGCTAAGTGCAGGTGATCCTAGTCAGCTGCTGAGCAGTACAGAAGGGTGCAATCAGAAAATACCTATATTCCTTTATACGAAGCAATTCAGGCATTTAGGTTCTAATTATCATCTTTATTCACTTAACATTTCATCTTCACTGTCAAATAACTTGGTATGGCAGGATTTCAGGACATGGAAGCTGTTGGTGAGGGTATGCCTGCAACTCTGCTATGAATGGTCTCACTGGACCAATATGTGCCTTTAAGGACATGGAGAGCATTAGCAGAGCTAGAGGAGCTTGTGTGTCCTCCAGAAGAAATCCAATCCATGCACGCCAAACCCTACCTGAAAAACAATCCAAATCCTGCATGGGGACTACTGCTGGAGGATTCACTCCAAAATCTCATCGAGGGTATAAAGCAAATGGCTAATGTGGATACAGCTTTAGACTACATGGTTTTGTAAGAAGAGTCTGCATTTTACCAAAGCAAGTCTTTGATCCTTATTGAGGTCTCTGCAAGGTACCCATTGCCATCTTGAAAATGCCACTCTGTCCTTTAGGAGCAAGGTATAGATCTAGTTTTCTTCTATACAAATAAACTGAAATAACAATTGCTCCATTCCTTGGGTATCAGATCCTCATCTGTGATGGAATTTTAGGACATTTCTAAGCTGCTTCTAGAAACATTCCCAAAACTCTCACCCTTATTCGACTTGCCATTGCACAACAGCTTTTTTGTTAAGCTCACAGCACTATGGGTCTACAGGTCTCTTGTATCTACTGCCCATGTCCTGCCCATCTGAAAGCCAGTCTTGGTGTGTGGCCACTTTTTGTTGGATGTGAATGTCAATGGCCAACACCCAAATAAATAACTTTGTAAAAGAAGCTGGAGAGAAAGCAGGACACAGCCTTTCCTCTCTGAGCAGCCTCACATCCTGATCAATAGCTCTAAAAGGAGTCCAAAGCCCCTTCTCATCTTTGCTCTTCACTACTGTCTTTGTTTCTGTAGCCAGCTGTGGGCATCTTGGGTGGCCCTCGGCTTTCTGCTATGTGGAGGGAGAGATGGGTTCATCCTGTGGGGCAGGCTGAGTCCTCTTGGACAGAACATGTTAGGAATTTCCTGTTCCTGTCTGCTGACCGGGCAGATAGCTTTCAGACTCTGAGAACCCAAACAGGAACCTGAATGGAAATGAGCTTTTTTGGGTCTGCTTCATCCCTTCAGATGATGAGGTTTATAGAGGGTGCTGTGTCAGTTCTTGTTTAGTCTCTCTAGATCAACCCAAGCAGAGAGTACACAGAGCGATGCACTGATATCCCCCCAGAGCCCTGTCAAAGGGCAGGTCAGCTGAGTGACTGAACTCGCAAGTAATGCCAACTTCCCCAAATTCCTACACACCCAGCAGTTTCATCTTAGATATTCCTGATCTACACCAGTGCACTGAGTCTAGCCAAAACTCTGCAGAAGGAAAAGGGCAGTCTCTCTGCTGACTTCAGTGGGTTTAGGGTCAGGCCTACTACAACTCTTCAAAAAACCATACTAAGCTCAGATAGAATACATGTGGAGCTTAAAGTTTGTTACTGTACAAGGAGAAATCATTCTTGTTTCATAGATAAAGGTCCCTCATGAGGTGTTTTTCAGGTAAAATATCTGTTTCATAAAGCAGATATATCCTTCCTATTCAAAAGGAGTGAGTACAAGGACAGAGCTGACACATACAGGTGCTTCCCTGATCCTCAACCAGGGTCTGGCTGAGTAGAGGTGATACCAATGCATGAATATGCAAGATCTTTCCCTTTAACATCTCTGCATCATTTTGATGTCAACCTCTTCTCAAACACTGGACCATGGTTTACTCACCAATCTCTTACACTGCTTTGTTCATTCTACCCCTTTCTTCTACCAACCCTCTTCTTTCATCAAATCCATGAGGATGATCAGAGGGCTGGAGCACCTCTCCTGCGACGACAGGCTAAGGGAATGGAGGCTGTTCAGCCTAGAGAAGAGAAGGCTCCAAGGGGACCTTATAGCAAGGGGACCTTATTTAGCCCTGGAGAGGGCTACAAGGAGAGCTGGAGAGGTACTGTTTACAAGGCTATCTAGTGATAGGACAAGGGGGGATGGTTTCAAGCTAAAGGAGGGGAGATTTAGATTATATCTTATAAAAAAAATATTCTTCACTGTGAGGGTGGTGAGGAACTGAAACAGGTTGCCTAGAGAAGATGTAAATGCTCCTTCCCTAGAAGTGTTCATGGCCAGGTTAGTGTTCATGGGACCCTGGGCAACCTGGTCTAGTGAGAGGTGTCCTTGACCATGACTGGGGCTTGGAATTAGATGACTTCTGAAGTCCCATCCAACCTAAACCATTCCATGTTTTGTTACAATGGCATGGCCATAGCAGTGGCAGACAGCGATGCATGTGCCTGCAAGAGTGACATCACCAAAATCTAGAGACTTGCAGAGGAGGGACAAGAGGTGGTCACAGTTATCATAGAGCATCATAGGGACATTCAGAAGCAAAAAGACATCATCTGGCAAGCCAAATTCAGGCTTGGTTCAGAAGTGCAGGCTTTCAGTTACTCTACTGATGCAGAAGGCGGTCTTAGATGTGCTCCTTTGGGAGCTGCTTTCTTTACCCAAGTGAAGGTTTGCTCTGCGTGGCATTTTTTCCCAGGAATGAAAAGGCTGTTTTCAGAAAACATGCTAGTTTGTAGCTACAAGGTGATACTGTCACTGTGGTGAAATAGCTGGTGACCCCTCTGTGTTCTGACTAGCCCTCTGCTTCTCTCCCAAGGAGGATAGCTCATAGTGGCTCCTCTGGCAGACAGTTTTGTCCCATGGAATGTTGTTCCTACAGAAATCCCATTTCTTCTGCACGCCCCTGCCTGGTGCTGGTGCTTGGGGATGTGCCATTGCAAAGGACAGCACTGAAAGACCAGGTTCTAATATAAACTTTTACTTCATGTCAGCTCTAGTTGTTCTTATGACTAATAGAACACAGATATATCAAGAAGGACAGAGCTGCAGGGAGCAGTTTCCTAAGAGAGCATCCCAGGAACTAGGACATGTGTCATGAAACCCTTCATATGGGGGGGTTCTTCTGGGGAGACAGGGATACAGCTCTGAAGGGCTGCATTTGGCTGACTGACCACAGAATTAAACCCTATCTGATGTCTTAGAAATCACTTACTGCTGCAGCAAGCATAAACCGAGTATCATGACCTACCAACACAGTTTCACATGGTGCTCTGCAGGAATATGATCGTCAATCACATAAGAAAACATGATGTGAGCACACATGACAGGGATATGTTGGGTGACAATACTATCCCTGTCCTCTCCTCATTGGAAATGCCTGACTTCTCTCAATTAAAGTTTCAGGGCTGTGTTATATATGCTGAGTGCAGAAGCTAGGTGTTTGCATGCCATCCTGGAGTATCTCCATCTAAAGAAAATATGGTTTATCACAGGCTTGGACCACTGTGCGGGATCACATAGCTGCAGCACACCAAGCTCTCTGTGCCTTTCAGAGAAATCAAATCAGGCATGAGTCCTGAACAGTACCAGAGGACAAAGCAGCTCTGCTGCTTCCTTCAGACCTGATACCATACCAGGGTCCTCTTCAGAATAAGAAGTTTTGAGATGACAAATAGTGGTGGGATAAAGGGAACATAATGGGGGGGCAGGTGTTGGGGAACAGGAGAAAGCAGCAGCTCTCATTAGAGATACAGAGAAACATAGATACAGGTCTTTCATACCTGCTTCTTCACCTTCCATTCTTCAGACAAATGAGATGCCTATGGTTCATGCAGCGCACTGGTGTGCTTCCTCAATTATTAATGGGGGATGCTTTGTTTTATTTAATGCCATGATTTTGATTAGTTTATTCTCTTGGGACATGCAGTCTTTCCCCCTTCATCTCTTTGTTTCCTGCTCCTTTCTCAAGTCTACCTTTAATCCTTTTCTCGCAGTCACGATGCCTCTATGTTGCTGCTTCTGCCACCCAGTGCTTTACTCATGTGGGCTCAGGTAAGCCAGGCAGCAAGACAGTTCTCCAAAAGGCCATAGACTGTCAGAACTCCTTCTTGGGAGAGAGTGAGTCTTGCTAGAAAATAATGAGAACTGGCAGGTATGATGATCCAAAGCTGAGAAACATATGCCTGGTCTGCCTCTTTCATCTCTGTAATTGGGTTTTTCCACTCCTGTCAATTAGGGCTTTTTTTCCTCTTCCTTCTGCCCTAGCATGTCTCCTTCTGCAGAGCACAGTGTGAGTGTCTGAATGGCTGATCACAAGGGTGGCCTTGGGATAACCAACGCAGGGGGGATGTGTAGAGGTGAGTTTGTATGGGATCATGGGAGTCTGCTGGAAAATCCTACAGTTACTCTGACAGGAGAGGGAAGGCTATTTCTGCCAGAGACAGATGACGGGCTGCATGTTATGATGAATTTCTTCACTGATAGAACCACTGGGGATTGGAACAGACTAGTCAGGGCAGTGGCAGAGTCACCATCACTAGAGGTATTTAAAGGTCATGTAGATGCGGTACTTAGGGACATGGTTTCATGGTGACCTGGCAGTGCTGTTAATGGCTGGACCTGATGATCTTAAAGTTCTCTTCCACTCAAAGAGATTCTGTGATCCTGTGACACCTCTGGACATATGGAATTGGAGGACTTACTGTCACTTTTTTCCAGATCAGCCTGATTGCTATGTGATGACATAAAGGCAAGGCAACATATTTTCCTTCTTCCACTTCCAGGCATGAAGTTTATTCCCAGAGGTGAATTACAGGGATTATTCCTAGCTGCAGCAAAGGCCCCTTTGGTGGATGAAGAGGGGCTTAAAATATGCAGCATCTCTTTTGGGAGAGCAGTGTCTTTAGAAGATGAACTCTTACTTCCTCTAGACTTGGCCTTGCACATTTTTTCTAGCCCTGGCTCCAGCTCTGCTGGCCCATGGCCTGTCTGCCAGAGCAGGTTGATGCCTGGATGTAGGAACCATTACTCCAATGGCTCATAAAGAAAAGCCAGGTAGAAAACAAATTTCTTGCTATTCTTTATGTTTCTTTAGCCTTTTAAAACTCACTCGCTTCTCTCCATGGACATGTGTCCTAATAGGAAAATGTCAAGCTCAAAAGCAGGTGAGAAAGGTGAGGGCTGTGTTTTAAGTTCCGCCAAACACCTGGAATAGTTCATCCCATAGCTGACCAGGGCAAAAGCTCATTGCTTTAATCTCCCATCACAAGCAGCAGCTCATTTCAGAGAGGAATTGAGGACTGGAAACCTCAGCTGCCAGGTTGGAAATGGTAAACCCATGTTGGCCACCACAGTCACCATTGTGGTCACCATCTCAGTCACCAGTCTACATGCTCTCTTACAACTGGAAACAAATTGAACATTTTTTCCAATAAGTGGATTTGAATATCTTTTTGTCCCATAAAAGAAGTGAAAGCTATTAACTTTGAATAGTCCCTAACATTGCTTAACATCATCTTTTTTTCCCCATTTTTATTGGAAAGAAAATTGGAAAAAGAATTTTCTTATTGAAAAATTATTATTTTTCTTGGCAACTGCAAAACAAGTTTCAAAAATGGACACTTAAACATCAACGTATGCAAAAAAAATTCAGTAATAAATACAGCTGCAGAAAGCTGACAAAATCCTTCCTTCTTCTTGCTCTCTGCCTGTATTTTTTGATCTGCTGTTCAGAAGTCTGCTGGAAGTATCTGATCTTCTGTGCCTTGGGATAAGACATAAGGGTACAGAGAGGAGCTGCTCAAGGACCCCTCCAGACTATGCAGCTGATAACCTGGTTGTTTGCAGTTACTGATCTAGAAGGGTCCAAACATTGTACAACTGTCCAAATAAAACAATCCTGATTTTCCAGAAATGTGGGCTGTGTTACAGATATTGTAGCTAAATCTTTTCTGTCTTAACTATATTCAGTGGAGCTACAAATTAGGTCTTAAAAGACTGTTTTACATATAATATTAAAGAAATCTGCTTCAGCTTAGCTGCTGTGCTATGCCCAGAAGGAGCACACAAGGTAGGTGAGTGGTTGTGCACCATTAAATGTGTATTTCATTGTCATAAAATGCATTTCAGCTATCTGTGAAAATGGTGAAGCATATTGCTGCCTGTCTTCTTGTGTGTGTATGTGATTCTCTCCAATCTGCTCCTCGCCAGAAGAGTAAGGGCAATGATCAACAGAATAAGATGAGTCCCTCCCCATCCCTCTCTCTCAGCATGCTTGCACAGATGTGCTGGTTTTCCAGCCATTCATGGGCATCATGACAAGAAAACTTGATTTGAAGGACATTAATGGGCTGGAATAGGATGCCATTGAATAGGCTGCCCAGGGCACTGGTAGCATCATCATCTCTGGAGATATGTAGATGTGGTGCTCAAGGTCATGGTTTATTGGTGACCTGGCAATGCTGGGTCAGTGATTGGGCTTGATAATCTTAAAAGTCTCTTTGAACCAAAGAGATGATGTGAGAAAGGGACTTCTCAGAATCAAGCGCTAGAGGAATTAGTGCTTCCAAAGGATGAACTCCAAGGACACACTGATGTGTCTGTTTAATCAGGGCAGAGAAATTAACAGAAATGTACAGCCTGTGTATATCAAATTCCACTTGGATGCTGTGATTTAAATGATGCCAGACTCTGTTCAATCTTGAGGAATTATTCTTCTATTTTAGGAAAAAGGGCCCTACTGACACCTCTCCAAATCTCATGGGAACAGGTAAAAAAAAGAGAAGAGAATTGAATAACACAGCTGAGATTTGCTGACACACAGAGTATAGTTAAGCTAAAATCTTTGAAGCTGTGTCAAGGTAAACTAGCTATTGACTGTCCTTGCCAGCTACTCTACCCAGCCACCAAAGAAAGAGGCACAAAATTTTAACCTGAACCTCTACATCTGTCAGAAGACAGTGGCTTGCATAATAAGCTTGGCCTTAAAACTACCTGGTCTCATGCTGCCAACCCCTTCTGCAAAAGTGATGATCCATACAACGAAATTTTTAAAATTTAGCAATAAATTAGACTATGTCTGTTGAAAATCTAGCCCTGAATCTTCTTTGAGAATAAATGAGGGCATATTACTAGCTGGAATTTTATGTGCTGGGGTTTTAAATCAATTTTATATACTGGGGCTTTAAATCACTTTTTGAAATTCATGTAATTATTGCATAATGCCTTACATGTGCTGCCCCTCCCAAGCTTTCTCATTTATTTGCTCTTCTTCTGTCATCTCAATTATCATGGAAAATGGATAAATGCCAGCTTACGCCATCTCTAAATGCCCAAGAGGTAGGCAAGTCCCTGGGGAGGCACGAGCCTCAGGTTCAATGCAAACTTTGAAGGAAGCCAAGGAGGGACCAGCACCTGGCTCTTTCACACTCGAGAGAATGATCTAATTGCTGGCTGTTAGTCTTCTGCATGACTCAGAAATCTGGCTGTGCCCAGTGCCTGTTCCTTTTCTGAAATCCAAGATCAGGACTTAATCACTAGAAATTTGAATTGGATGCATAATCAGTACTGTAGATCTGGCAAGCAGCAGTAAGTCAAAGGAGAAAATCTGACCCTGTCCTTTATCCTATCTATCTGTTGCACGCCTGAAACAGAACGACCCAGCTTACATTTGTCTTGGCATAATGGCCTCAGGATTTTCTGTCCCAGTTTTCAGGTATGTCAAATTCTGCCTTGCTGAGTAGATCTGTTACTCAAAAAAGACATGACTGCTCCTCCAGAACTCCTTCAGAGTGAGATTGCTACTCTATGAGGCCATGATGCCTTTCTAAGCAGTGTCCCCTGAATCCCAGGACACGCCCCCTTAATTTCTTGACAGTTTCAAGGAATCCATGATATACTCCTGGCGAAGATGGCAGCAAGGGGCTTTGATAGGAATATTCTATGCTGGGTCAGGAACTGGTTGGATGGATGAGCCCAGAGAGTGGTGGTTAATGGTGTCGCATCTATTTGGCGACCCTTTACTAGTGGTGTCCCCCAAGGGTCCGGTCCTGTTCAACATCTTCATTGATGATATTGATGATGGGTTGGAATCCATCATCAGCAAATTTGCGGATAACACCAAGCTTGGAGCCCGTGTTGATCTGTTGAAGGGTAGGAGGGCCCTGCAGAGGGACTTGGACAAACTGGAAAGATGGGCAGACTCTAATAGGATGAGTTTCAACAAGTCTAAGTGACGAGTTCTGCATTTTGGTTATAACAACCCCAGGCAGAACTATAGGCTGGGAATGGAGTTCTTAGAGAGTACTCATGTAGAAAGAGACTTCGGGGCACTAGTGGACAGCAAACTTGGCATGAGTCAGCAGTGTGCCCAGGTGGCCAAGAGGGCTAATGGCATCCTGGCCTGCATCAAGAATGGTGTGGCCAGCAGGGAGAGGGAGGTTATCCTCCCCCTGTATTCAGCACTGGTTAGACTGCACCTGGAGTACTGTGTTCAATTCTGGGCCACTCAGTCTAGGAAGTATGTCAAGGTGCTGGAACGAGTCCAGAGAAGAGCAACTAGAATGGTAAAGGGGCTGGAAAGTAAGCCCTACGAGGAGAAGCTGATGGAGCTGGGTCTGTTTAGCCTGGAGAAGAGGAGGCTCAGGGGTGACCTTATCGCCGTCTATAACTATCTAAAAGGTGATTGTAGTCAGGCGGGGGTTGTCTTTTCTCCCTGGACACTGGAGACAGGACAAAGCTCCATCGGGGGAAGTTTAGACTTGACATTAGGAAAAGGTTTTTCACTAAAAAAGTGATCAGATTTTGGAACAGGCTGCCCATGGAAATGGTCAAGTTGCCATCTCTGGAGGTATTTAAGGTTAGTCTGGATGAAGTGCTGAGTGGCATGATCTAAATGTTAGATGTTAGGTTTACTTGGTTTAGTTGGATTTAGGTTGGACTGGATGATCTTTAAGGTTTTTTCCAGCCTCATCATTACTGTGATACTGTGTGATACTGTGAACTCTCTCAATCTCACTCATCCAAGTGCTGACTCTAATCATAATCTGAACTTTAGGAACAAACTTCAGTGAAACAGAACGTATCAAAAATACAGAACATGAAGCTTTGGTAGAAAGTAAGGGCTCTGCTATCTCCTTCACACTTTAGCAGCTCTTGCTGAATAAGATTCAATGTGTACTAGCCATAAAAACTGTAGAGAGGTTGATTTCCTAGGGCATCTCTCTTTTTATCTTTTTTCCAGCTTGCCTGAAATTCTCTGATCAGCTTCACTATGTCTTGGCAGCTCCAAGCAGCTTGGATAGATAACTAGGCAAGATAAGGGGCCTACTGAGAAATGACTGATACCTTCCTCACAGCAAACCCTACCACTTGGTAGGGACCTCTCAAGTCTTCATTGCCTCTTGGTACTTCCCATCTGTGTTCGATGCTGAACTTGTGTGCTTGGAAGGGTCAAGGAGGGTGTCTGAGAAAAGCTAAATGCTGAGCATTGCCTGGGACAGGAACATGCACCACAAATGCACAGCAAAGGGGGAATGGAGCAAAGCCAGAGATGGATAGATTTAGACTTGATGTGAGGAGGAAGGTCTTCACTGTGAGAGTGGTGAGAGGCTGGAATGAGTTGCCCAGGGAGGTGGTTGGGGTCCTGTCCCTGGAGGTGTTTAAGGCTGTGCTGGATGAGGCTCTGGGCAGCCTGCTCTAGGGTGGGGTGTCCCTGTCCATGGCAGGGGTGGTGGAACTGGATGATCCTGTGGTCCCTTCCAACCCTGACCAATTCTATAACTTCTTCTCAGGGAGGGAGATGGGGGGCTGCAAGGGGCTGCCTGGGGGATTTGTGGAGTCTCCTTTTCTGGAGACGTTTTAAACCCGCCTGGACCTGGTCTAGGTGATCCTGCTGTGGCAGGGGTATTGCACTAGATGATCTTTCGATGTCCCTTCTGATCCCTGATGATTCTATGATTCTATGACTCCCAGCAGCTGTGGTGGCCACTGCACTCCCTTGAGATGCAGTTTCTTCTCTTCATCTCCATAAATACAGGAAGGTCATGTTGTGTGAGTGGCAGTGACTTAAATTAAACATTTCATAATTGAGAAATGAGCAGCTGGGAAGGAATGACTTTAAAGTTTAGGTACTCAATGTGTCCCTCCAGGTTTGCTTTTTTGCTTTTTAAATGTATGTATTTTAAATGGTTGTGTAAATAAACAAGTTGCTGAGAGAGGATCTGCCACAGTGCAGAAAGAAATGAAATTCCTATGCACCAGATGGAGAAATAAACCACAAGAGGACATAATACACACCCCTCTCTCAGTGGCAATGATTGATAATAACTGCTGGTGCAGACCTTCTCATGGTGCACATCACCGCACCCTTGTGTATTCACTATCTGCAACTCCTAATTGATTTTTTTCTCAAAGATTCCTAGATTCATAGAATGGTTTAGGTTGGAAGGGACCTTAAAGACCATTTAGTTCCAATCCCCTTGCCATGAGCAGGGACACCCCCCACTAGACCAGGTTGCTCAAAGCCCCATCCAATCTGACCTTGAACACCTCTAGGGAGGGAGCATCAGCACCTTCCCTGGGCAATCTGTTCTAGTGTCTCACCATCCTCATTACGAAGTACTTCCTGACTTCCAGTCTAAACCTACCCTCTTCCAGCTGGAAACCATTACCCCTAGTCCTACCATTCCAAGCCCTTGTAAACAGCCCCACCCCAGCTTTCTTGTAGCCCCCTTCAGGTACTGCAAGGCTGCTATAAGATCTCCCCAGAGTCTCCTCCAGGCTGAACAGCCCCAACTCTCTTAGCCTGTCCCCATAGGATAGGTGCTCCAGCCCTCTAATCATCCTCATGGCCCTCCTCTGCCCATGTTCCAATAATTCAATATCCTTCTTGTGTTGGGGGCTCCAGAACTGGGTGCAGTACTCCAGATGGGGTCTCAGAAGAGCAGATAGAGGGGGAGGATCACCTTCCTCACCCTACTCATCACACTTCTCTTGATGCAGCCCAGGATGCGGTTGGCTTGCTGGGCCACAAGCAAGCATTGCCAGCTCATGTTGAGGTTTTCATCAACCAACACCCCCAAGTCCTTCTCGTGAAGGCTGCTCTCAATTTATTCCCCACCCAGCCTGTATGTGTGACTGGGATTGAGTTGGTCCAGGTGCAGGACCTTGCACTTGGCCTTGTTAAAGTCATCCTCAAAAACCCCAGGGAGGAACAATCAAGAAAGGTGATCTCTCCTTGCTAGCTGCTTGAGAGGAGCCAAAACCCTTTCAGTCTTCCCAACAAGCTGTAGGGTGAAAAATAGTGTTTCTCTAGGATCTGGAGTCTCCATGCTAATTGAAAAAATCAAAGCAAAATATATCCTCTTCAAATGAGAACAATTGCACTGTCCCTCCAGATTTTTTGACAGTTTAAAAAACTCAAAAGAAGAAAAAAGTGTTAAATTCCTTAAATTGAGCAATGAGTACCTGAAAACATTCAGCACTGCAATAGACAGGGTACTTATGCTTTTGTATCTTCTCTTTTCAGATTGGAGACCAGAGAAGAAATGTGCTCACTAGGTGATGAAGAGTAAATCAGAACTGCTCCAGCATCAAAGTTCAATGTGTTCTGTGAGAGTTTAAGGTCATCTTGCTCTACAGGAAAGGAAATGATTGCAGGAAATATCACACTTCATGCTTCAGCCGCTGGATTAAGTGTTTTATTACTTACTACTGAGGACACTTATGTTTGACACAAATATATTTGTTAGAGTATTTTATTAAATTACAGCAAACATCTGAATTCAGAGCGGGGCTGTTGAAAAGCTAAATGTAAGAAGAATTGACATTACAGCGTTTCAGCTGCAGTAGAGCTGTAATCAGCTTTGACAGATCTTACTCATGTGCTTTAGGCTCAATAAGAAGTTGTTCAGATACTACCACAATGAAAATAATAGAATATCAGCAGTTCCCTAGAAATGCAGCTCTATGGAGAAAGGGTCTACTGCGATGATTCACCATATTTTTCACCAACAGCACCACAAAAATGAGGGCTGTAGCTAAATAACCTGTAAATATTTTGGTATCTGGAAGGATTTAGCATATCTGTTAGTAGTCCTGACTACTGGCCTTACATGACTAACACTTATCTAACACTTTAAAACATGAGTTGACGGCTCCCGAAGCTGCAGGGAAATTGTGGGTATAAAATGAAGTAATCCTATTGAGTGTTTTTGAACTATTTCTTAAAGGTTTGTTTTATGAGTTTTGTAAATCTCACTCAATTCTTTTTTTTAAATGTTTGAAGCCAACAACATTAGATTCTAAATTTTGCTGTTTATGCTGGTTTCTGGTGTCTGTTCTACCCAAGACAGCCTGTGACAGTCTGACAGGACCAAATCCCAGCTCAGAGCAGCTGAAGGACAGTGACTGACTCTTTCCATCTCTCTTGGACACACACATGGAGGAAGACAGGTATGAAAAATCATTGGATTTTTCCTACCAACATTGGAAGATCCACAGTGGAATCCTCTTCTCAGATTAAGTAACTTTTAATCCCAGGGTAGAAGGAAATAGTATTCAGAAACTGTAAGATCAGTCTTCTTTAACTATGTGGGGTACAATATCACCCCATTTATTGTCAGCTCTCACTTGAGAACTACAGTGCAAGGAACATTGTTCATGTCTGCAATTTGTAGGAGGTGTTTTCCAAGGGTTAAGGCTTTTTGCTCATGACAGGACAACGAATTTCCCAGAGGAACATTCTCAGGCTCATTCCTTATTCCTTTCACTCTGTTTTAGAGTACTGGGAGTCATTAGAGCACAGGTACATCTCAAGTCATTTTTGAAATACCATAGGAATTGCACAGCTGAGATTACTTCCCCCCTCCAGCATGCAAATCACCCCTAAGAGGGTTTTCCTGGAAAACAATTCCTTACATTTTTTCCCCAGGGGTATGTGCTCATTTATTTTTCAGGGACCAAAGTGCTGTGTGATGATGCATAAAGAACTATTTAAACCTACAGTACTTTGAGCTGGCAGCAGATTTTTTTCCCCCTTCCCTTAATTTTATTCTTACTCCTTCATCCATTCATAAAACTTCCACCGAGACAGAACCTCAGAATAAAGTCTTTAAACGGCTGTTTAATGTCTTACGTGCTAAACCAAGTCAATTCCTCTACAAAATTCACTTAGGCACCAGCTGATTACCTTTAACTCCTCATTGTGGACAAGATTTTCCTTTATGGGCTCCTCAGAGTTTGGTTTTCCCTACTCATAATTTGCATGTAGTCAAGAGCATCTCTTGCAGTAAGCTCTATCCTTGGCTAGCTGCTACATTTCTGTTGAGGTCTGTTGACCACTAGCATGTCCTTTAATTCTCCATCCAGCAATAAGGAGCAGGTGCCAAAAGTATGAAATCAGGCCCTATGCATCAGATCCTAAAGGTGTCCTGGAAGGTTTTCTGGGATCAGACCCAGCTGAGGACCCTAACATGATTACATGTCTCTGAAGACAGACACCAGTGGTCTCTCCCAAGGATGGCGCTAGATAGTGACATTATATTTGTGCTCATGTTCCAGTGATTTTGAAAGGAATTAAGGGCCAGACCCAGGTCACTAACAAATTGCAGTTTGGCCATTCACATCAGGATTGAAGTTTACACAAATAAGCAAGAGCTGTGTTATCCAGTGTGCAGAGTGTTTCAAATTGTCTGATGGCTTCTGAATTCAGATCAACTGCCAGCAACTCTGCCGGGTCTCCTGCTCAGTGCCAAGCGTGCAGGCTGTGTGAGCATAGAAGGAGCTACTCCATTGAGTAACTCCACAGGGAGTCCTTCCTCCAGCTTTTGTTTTGCTGCTTCACAAAAATAAATCTGTTATGGTTCAGGCGGGATTTCTAGTTCCTGGACGCCTCCCTCAAAGTAAAACTGAATGAGAAAGCCAGGCATTGTTTTCACCTGGTGCTCACCATCCTGAGCCAAAGCCACTGGAAATGATAGCACAGTGCAGGGGAGTTCAAGGGTCTAATGCAACAAAAGACCTGTGTGTTCAGCTCTTTTTCTCCCTTACAGGAGTGATGTCTTATTCCTTTTTTGCTTGCTCTCTGGAGAGAGCTTTATTTAAAATTCTGTTTGTACATCTGTACAGTTGGAGGGTTTTTTTGTTCCTTTTTTTCTTTGTGCCTTTGGGCCTTGAGAAATCTGGAAGCTCAAGAATTCAAACTTCAAGGAGGTGGTTTAGAAAAACTTCAGTGTGCTGCAGCATTTTGTAAACCCCAAATGAAGGCTGGTGCCTTTGATTATTGATACAGGTTCTGTCTCTGTCAAACAGTATTTTATTTCCATGTTATTGGGTGAAAAATTCCCCATCCGGCAGTTGCCTTGTGAAGCAGAAAATGCTAATGTTTGTGTCTGTTGCAAAACAGAAAAGCATAAAGAACAGAGGCATTGTGCAGGAAATCTTCATGTTGTCAGCCCCCCATTTCCAGGGGGTATGCACCTATATCACTTGTATATAATCACTGTAGGTTGGCTTTAGCAGAGAATAAAGAGCTTAAACGTATGGCTCACCTGACTGTTGTTGGCCCCTGCAGCATATTTGACTATCCATCACTCACCGCACTGCCAGCCCTCCGTGCAGGTGAGGACGTCACCTATCAGAGAAAAACCTCTTTGTTATGTTAACAATTAACATTATACATGAAGTATCTGTATTACTATAATACTGACATAAGGTATTTTTAATAAATTAAATCCCTAGAATTCCTTGGACTAATCCCAAGCCCAGCAGTACCTGTGAGCCTTAATCAGCACAGTTGATAGAATCACAGAATGGTTCAGGTTGGAAGGGACCTGAGATCATCTAGTTCCAGCCCCCTGTCATAGGCATGGACACTTCTCCCTACACCAGATTGCCCAGGGCCCCCTCCAACCTGGATTTGAACACTTCCAGGGATGGTGCAGCCACCACCTTTTTGGCGACCTGTTCCAGTGCCTCAGCACCCTCACAAGGGGGGAATTTCTTCCCAAAGTTTATTTGAAATCTCCCATCTTTTAGCTTGAAACCATCCCCCTTATCCTATCACCAGAGTTCCTCATAAAAATTCCTTCTCCAGCTTTCTTGTAGCTCTCTTCAGGTACCGGAAGGCTGCTGTAAGATCTCACATCAGAGCCTTCTCTTCTCCAGGCTGAACAGCCCAAATTCCCTCAGCCTGTCCTCACAGGGAGAGGTGTTCCAGTCTTCTGATCATTCCTGTTGCCTCCTGTGGACCTGCTCTGACAACTCCCTCACCAGCCAGAGGAAGGTAGGTCCTTGCAAGTTGTGGCAAAGCTGGGAAGCTGTGAGGCCACAGACACAGAAGATTTCATTCATTTTACTTAGACTCCATAGCTGCCCACCTGAGTGGGTGTCTGTGCTTTCCTGTCACATGCCTTATGCAGCTGTGGAGGCCAAGACACCAGTATATCCACTACCTCCAGACACTTTTGAGTTGCTTTCTCTTTTGAAGATCATACCTCCTCCTCCTGCAGCTCTTGGGGCCATGTCCCAAAGAGAGAGCCCCAGGGCTCTCCCAAGACACAATCCCACCAGTGAGCCTAGGGTGCCCTGTCCCAGCGAGCCTATCTCAAGACAGCACAACAAGGATGGCAGCAGTACCAAAGTCCTTTCCATGCGTGCAGCCCAACAGCATATCGGTCTCCACCAGAAATATTTTCTTGACCTGGGCTGCCATATAACCTCTAGCTATTCCCATGCCTGGCCCCAACACAACCCTCTGTGAGTTGTATTACCTGAGGTGACAGTCTCCACTTGGACTAGCTACCAGTGTTTAGGCAGCTCAATGCCAGTGCCCTTACATAACCAAGCCCAGAAGGGGAATGCAGAAAAGCAAGTGAGGTACCAAAGCGAAGGGCAAGGAATGCAATGAGGTACTGGAGCGCTCTGAGATGTTGTGAAATCTCCTCCCTTAAGTTGGATGATGCCATGAGTGGTGTTTCCTAAGCCAGGCCTACTTTTAGAGTGCATCAGAGAAATCCAGAGGTCCCTTCCAACCTAATTTATGTTACAAGCTCATGATCACAGGTGGTGATTAGGTCAAGGTAAAGCCCACAGGAAGGACCCTGAGATTGAGGTTGAGGATGATAGCTCTTGCTTTGGCCTCTCCAAAAGCTGGGGAAGGAATGGTATGCATCCCATCTAGTGTCATATTATAGTTTGATTTCTCAGAGAGAAACCACAGCTTAAGAACATCTGTTGTTTGATTTTCACTACCTAGGCTCTGAAACCACCATGTTACTTGAGCTCTCCTGCTTTTCAGTTTTACAGATTTTTCTCAGAAAGCTTCTGGAATTTAGAAATACTCCCAGGCAACCCTCCAAACCTCAGAAGACAGAATACTGAACACCATTCTCCCACCTCTAGACTACCCCATCAATTTTAAACAAGGAATACATTTTCAAAGTGGCACTTAGAGGCAGAAAAATCACACTGCAAGCTAAGGGGATTTCCATCCCTAAATCACCATGACCAGCTGTAAATCACACCTGAAGGCAGCTCATTTTTCTGTCCAGGCAACGAACAAGGCAGAGGAGAAAATTCAGGTACCCAAACAACTCTGAAGCTTTCTTGCTTGAGGAATACACTTTCTTCACACATATATAGATAGGAAGGATTGCAGAACCAGCTGGGGCCTGTGTCCTATAGCACATCAGTGCAGCCTGGTTTTTGCTACCCACTCTCTGAAGAACCTACTGCACAGAACATCAGAGTCTCTCCTTTCTTAGAAAGGGTGAAAGAAGGGATGTTAACTCTGCCTTCATAAACCATACATCACCCAACATGGCATCTGTCCTCTTGTTTCAGACAAGACATCAGCTTAGTGGGAGTTCTGGACTTGTGTTCTCACACTGTGTTTTGTTTTAATTACACTTCATTAATTTTTGCCTCCTGAACTATTGCAGTTGGCAAGAAAAACCCAGATACCAGTATTATTCACCTCAGTTTTCCATTACGTTCTGTTCTTTAATTTATTACTCTGGGCACATGATATACATGGTGTATTGACACCAGAACACTCAATACCAGAAGACTTGAGACCCAAAACCAAAAGCACTTAGCCTGTGGGCTTCCCACTGAATTCAGCAGGCTGTTCAGTGTCTCAACAGAAGCAAAAACTGCAACGGTTGCCTGAATCTGAGTCCCAAGAAGGATGCCAGGACCACACAGTGAGCTAGAAAGAGTGCCAGGAATAAAACCCAAAAGCTTCTTGGCTCTCTGCTTCCCATTCAGGACATGGGATCAGGCTTTCTCTTTCTACCAGTTTCATGGATGAGCCATAAGAGACAACCATAGCAGGACACAGTCATGGGTGGTTTGGGAATGGCCTGTGCACCTTTGCAGTCACCAATGCTCCAGGTAACCAATAGGGATTTGAAGAGAGGGATATACCCAAACCTGAGCACAGCTAACTGAAAGAAAACAAAAAACAGCTGCACAAAGAACTAGGTGGAAAGCTAAGGTCTAAAAATCACAAAATACACAGGTCACAAGATTATTTAGTACAGCAGCATGGGATTAAAACAATGGTCTTCTGGGAATGTGACATCTGTAGGTTTGCAGGAACAGTAACAGCTTTGCATAAGGCTTAACATTGTGTTTCCTCCACCCTCTTCGCAAAACAGAAATTATTAATATACATTAAAAGGAACACTGAACACTGACTTCTTAACAGGAAAAACTGTTAAACTGGCTGTTCATGACCCAAAGACACTCATTAAAGCAATTATTTAGCACAAAGGAAAAGAACGAACTATATATATGAGATGATCCAAACAGCAGCCTCTGCTGTGTTTTTCATAATGGATTATCCCGAGGCAGTTTTCCCCTGGCACACACAATAGCATCTTGCTCTGCACAAGCCATGCCTGCACTGCTATGGATTTGAGCCACATTTAAACACAATGCAGAGTGCTGGAGCTACACGTGTGGACCAGCGTCTGCAAACATCTCCAGCACCATTCCTAGCAAAACCCTGCATTCGCACATGCCTGCAGAGCAAATGTTTCTAAACCTAACCATCAAGTGAGATATTTCTGACCTGAATTCAGCCCTTCTTCCATAAGTTAAACCCTGCCTCAACAGAACAGGTGCTCATGGCTGGAAGAAGGATCATGCCTGTCTTCTAGTCCTGTTTTGGCTACTTTGGGGATAATCATGACATTTTCGAGACAATGAATGGATGACTTTTGTAAGTTCATTGCCTGAACACTGCCCTTTAAACAGACAACTGTTTCAAAGGAGTTGCCCATTCAAAATGCCTTTCCTGAAGGGCATCATCACTTAACTGTCCAGCATTTTCTTAGATGCTTTCCTATTTGGATCTCATTTGGGAAGGTGTTGACTGGAGGCAGATGCTGTCCATTTCTTTCTGAAAAAAAACACCTCAAGTTTGAAAGTCTCTGGTAGTGTCCAAATTGAAGGATAAATCATGGATTAATTATAATACATCAGACATTGCTAGAGTAGGAAGCCCAAAGGTTTCCTAACCAAGAACCATAGCCTGGGTCTATCAGGAACTGTATCTTTCTGGGAAATGGTGTGTTCATCTACAGGAACAAGCAACTCTCAGATGCCTTTTTGTGAGGTACTTAGTCAGATGGTCTCAAACATATTGTCTCCTGAGAAAACAGGCAATGCAAGACTGCTGGTGTCAAGCAAATGTCTTGCTGGGATTTACTGCATTTCACTGGGTAAGTCCACTTTAGCCAAGATGTATCTTCTCTGTTTCAGACCATGTCACCCCTTGTCTGGTTGCTCTTGCCTCTGCCTCTGAGGGTAGCACCCCAGCATTGGGGAAGGCAGGGCAGCATAATTGGAGCTGGAGATTCAACTGAGAAGGAGCGTGTTAGTGGATCAAACGAAGTAAGGACAAGAACATCTGGGCCAACTTGCTGCTGTGCAGGAGGGTGAAACTTGCACCTGCCACAGCTTCTGGCTGAACCTGCTTAAGGACACAGAGCACCCCTCTGAACCTGCAACAAAGAACAGCAGAGCAGTGAAGGGCTCTCCTTAAGGAAGAAAACTGTCTGGCAAGAGAACCCACAGCACTTACCAGTTTCATTAAAGGTATCCTCACTTCTTCCTTGGAGGATAAACTTCTTGGCACAAAGACAATCTGTTCCTTGTGGTCACAAGAAAAACATAAGGTTCCTCCTGATGGAAGAGTGACAGCAGCACCTCAAATTTATTGCAAACCTTTTCCCAATTATGAAAACCAGGCTGTATGAGAAGTCCATCCGTAGACCTAGACACAAGCATTTTGCACCTAGGAGTTGTTTTAAAAGACAAAAGATCAGTAGCTTTGGAATAAGGGAGCCTTTGAAGCCAGCAATCCAAAATTAACCACAAGAGTAGTTCTTTAATCATAACTTCATGTATAGAGAGGTAAATTTATGGTGTGGTTGAGGCCACAGAAACACCAAAAATACCAGTAGCTGATACAGAGTTCCAGCTGCAGGCAGTTCATTGCTACAAGGAGCAGAGATGACCATTATGATTCCATTTTGCTTTTTAATTTGCTGCTTTTGAAGTAATTTCACTTCAGTCAGTGAGGATGAGACACAAACGTCAAGGGGCTGCAGAATTTAAAGACAAGAGCACACAAGAGCACTTTCTGGGAACAAACTCTCTCAGCAGGTCTCTTCAGTCACATCTTGCTCACTGTGCAAACACAGGTAGTGTGAGAGGAGAGCAGTTTTTGAGGCCACCAAAGGAAAATACTTCATTTAAGATTCGTTTTGTGCTCCCCCCCCCCCCCCAAAAAAAAAACCAAAAAACAAAAAAAAAAAAACTCCCCCTGCCCTGGAGTCCTGCACAGAAAATGTTGCAGGTAAAGTGACAGCTGGAGCACTTTGGTATCTGGAGGTGATAAGGTGGAAGAGGATGTGGTGTGGTTCCTGACTTTCTGCCAGCCTGGTACTCACCCAGAAGGAGGTCCTAGGTCTTCTTCATTGCAGCGGTCAGAGCCCTGGGGAAAGCAGCCTACCTGAGGTGCCACACTTGCCTTGATGAAGATGCAGGTTTTCTACCTGCATCTCCCAGTCTGCCACTGACAGCCCTCAGAAAGGCCTGGATAAGGGATTTTTAAGTGGAGGTCATGATCCAGGGTGGAAAAGCCACCACAAATGCCTGCTTGCTGATAGGTGTAGTCTGGCCTCCAGGAGCTCAAGGGTTGCAGGGTTGGTTTTCATGCTCTGCAGGAACAGTAAGCTCTGCCTGTAGCACCCTATATGCAGCCTGAAGCAAGAAAGAGGCTTTACTCAGTACCAGCAGATCCTCCATGGTCTGGACTAGAGCCTCAAACCACAGAGCAGAACACCCAGTGACTTTGCATTATAATTATTTTTTTCCTTTCACTTTTGTGCTAGACATATCCTCCAGCCTTCAGACCATAGTCATTTCCTCCAGACTTCAGACCACAGACGTGCCCTCCAGCCTTCAGACCACACCAAGATAGAGCTCTGGCTACATCTTTTTCCTCATGCTTCAAGCAGACCTCCCATTTTCACACACTCATAATTTAATCTCCATGGGAGCCAAAATAGCAGTGTTTTGTCTGGGAGGGCGTGTGGGACAGTAACCGGTGCACATTCTGTATGTGGACCTGGCTAGGAGGCTGCAAAGTGCTCAGAATGGGAAGGTGGCTCATGGGGGTAGCAGAGGGCCAGCAGCCCCCCCGAGAGAGCAATCCCCTCACCACCGTAGGCAGATGGTGAAGGCTGGAGGAGGAAGGGAGTGTGTTCTCACATAGGGAGGTGATTTGGATGCAGGCAGGGAAGTGTGGCAGGGTCTGGCCGATCTGGCCGGGCTGCTGCTTGTTGTTATAGCAACAGGAGGAGCTGCTGTCAGCAGAGAGGATGGAGCTGAGGATGGGGAAGGCACACTTTTAGAAAGCAAAGGAGGGAGTCTGAATGGGTGAAGAGCAGGATAAGTGGAAGGTCTGGAGACATGGAAACTGTAGAGGGTGGATGGGATATGTGGGAATGGAGGATTTTCCCACTTGCATCACCTAGTGCCCAGTCGAGCCCCTTCCCAGGACAGACCAAGGGTCTGTCTGGGTTCTTTCTCCTGCCGGGGAGGGGAAAGGCTGCCAGATCACGAAGGGCACTGCCGTGCCTTCCGGAATAGCAGCAGGAGAACTGCCACTGCTATTGGGACTGTCAGTAGGAAGAGGGAAGAGCTGGGGGAGCACAGAGCCGTTGTGCTCACACCAGCAGTACCTAAACTCTCTGTAAAGACCCCTGAGAGCAATAAAGCTGTTGCTGCTGCCGCTAAGGGTAAAGAACCAGCCGTTGGAGGAGTCTGTCCCAGTAAAACCCTGTTGCTTTTGAACTTAACGACACCTCCAAAACATCCTGACAACTCCTTGGCCCTCCACAGTGATCTGCCAGTGCAGATAGGCCCTGGGAACCCCACAACAGCCCTCACAGACCTCTCCACGGAAAACCCGGGTGAGATTTTTAAGAGGAAGTGAGACACCAAGAACCCCTTGAGAATGCAGCTGCGGAAAGACTGGGGAATGCAACACTCTCAGGGCTTTTTAGCACCGCGTCTCAGCGTAACGGACACAGTAATGACATCTGCATGACAAAAACCTCTCCGTAACTCTGCATTTCCGAAAAAAGCACCAGCTCAGGGCACAGCAGGAATCCAGAGCTCAGCTCCCGGGAGTTTGAGGACAGCTCTGCAGAGGGGAGGACTGACAGGAGACCCCGCTCCTCCCGCATTGCCCAAGAGATGGCAGCAGCGAGTGACAGTCCGGTGGGGGCCAGAGAGTCCCTCCAGCCCCGGGACATCCTTGGCCTGGCACAGGCTGCCCACACACTGGTAGAGTCCCCATCCCTGAAGTGATCTAAAAGATGATGGAATGTGGTGCTGAGGTACTCGGGTGACCCGGCAGTGCTGGGGTAATCGTTGGACTGAATGGTCTGAAAGGTCCTTCCCAACCTAAATGACATGAGGATCCCAGAGGTCCTTTCCAGCCATGCTGATTGTGTGATTCTACGATTCTGCCTAGAAAGGAATGCTCCATTAGCACAGTCTAATTGAAAAATAACTGACCACTAGCTTAAAAATAACAATAATATAAATAGCTCATGTGATCAGGACTTTGGAGAATGACACCTAAAATTATTCTCATTAGCATCAGTCCCTGTTGTGTTAGACCCCTTGGGACCAGTAATGGGGTTCAAGTAACTGGATCCCTACTGAGACTGGCAGGCTGCACATAACAAGAAGTTGGGGTTTGGGTTTTTTTTTAATTTCCTGAAAACTGACATCTTCTCTTCCAAATAGCTGAGTTCAGCCACACTGCTTCTTAAGTTTGTCTTCATACCTTAAGGGTCCAACTTCCATCTGCAAAGGTAGGCTTTCAGTTTATCAGGCCCAAATGTCACTTAGAGAGTCGGAAAATATAGTCTGGACTTGATGTTCTCAGAGGTCTTTTCGAGCCTTAATAATTCTGTGATTCTTTGAATTCATGATTCTGTGAGGAATTGTCTTGGAGGACAGCAGGCTACACATGTGTAAACAGTGTGCTGCAGGAGCAGCAAAGAAAGCCAGCACAGGGCTGGGCTGCATCAACATGGGCATCACCACCAGAGATAAACAAGTCATTGTCCCACTCTACTCAGCACTGGTCAGACCACACCTTGAGTACTGTGTTAACTTTTGGTCCCTGCTACACAAGCAAGATACAGACAGGCTGGAAAGGGTTCCAAGAAGAGCTCAAGGGTGATTTGAGGGCTAGAAGAGCTGCCATATGAAGAAAGGCTGAGAAAGCTGGGTACATTCAGCTTTGAGAAGAGAAGGCTTAGGGGGACCTTATCTAAAGGTGGCTACTTTTCTAAGTAGTCATATGGAAAAGACAAGGGGTAATGGGTATAAGTTACTCCTGGGGACATTCTGATTGGAGTCCAGAAGAAAAGTCTTACCATGAGAACAATTCAACACAGGAATGATCTCCCAAGGGAAGCAGTCAATTGCCCTGCACTGGACAATTTTAAGACCCAGCTCGACAGGACACTGGGACATCTAATTTAAATTACATTTTTAGTTTGATAGGTTGGACTAGATGATCCTTGTGATCCCTCCCAAGCTGGTATTCTATGAATCTATGAATTTGACTTTGCCCAGGGATTGCTTCTATGTATTTTGTTTCTTGTTCATCATGCAATGTACTTCCCTACTCCTTCTCAACCCTGCTGGGCTTGTGTCATCATGGCCCTTCTTTTTAAGTGTGGTTCTGAGATATAACTGTACCAGTGGCCTGTTCGTGCTCTTCTTGTCAGATACCCACTTGGAATCTTTATTCCTAAATGTTCTTTTCCCTACATACAAAGTATTTCTCTGGGGCTTGAGCTGGGTTTCCCTTCACCTTGCACAGCAGTGCAGCTGTCAGCCTCAAACACCCATTTTAGGATCCATCCCAAGGGCTCCTTACTAATTGAATGCCTTTCTTTCCAAACCAGCCCTGGGAAATAATCCAAGGGCAGAGAGGTCTGAATAAGCAGCAAGAGCTTGGGGTGAAACAATAGGAAAATAATCAAAAGCAAATTGAGGCTTCAGGGAGAGAAAAAGGAGACATAAGGTACAAGATGTGCTATGTATTATCCTTTGACTTGATGCTTAACCTTGGGTACAAAGTAGAAATCCCCATCTGTTGGGAACTCGTCTTCCAACTGTTCATTCAACGTTTCCAGCATCTTCTTTTTCCTCTCTGGACAGCAATCCCTGTTCTTCAGGGCTGAGCAGGTCTGCCTGCAGAGGGGCCTTTTAAAGCTCGAGGTAGTCTGTAGTACACCTCCTGTCTGGGTGTCAGCACAATTCCTGGCAATTAGTGCAAACCAGAAGCAACTCACGTGCAACAAGCAAATGACAAGAAATGCAAGGTCTGTTGGGAAGAGAACCTACTCCTTGGTATTTAATGAGTTCATTTGATTTGTATGAAAAATGAGAGGAAAATTTCCCTAACAAACCAGCTGTCACATAATCATGGGGGTTGGAAGAGACCTCCAGATATCATCTAGTCCAACCCCCCTGCCAAAGCACGACCACTCAGGCCAGGATTGCATCCAGATGGGTTGTGAAAGTCTCTGGGCAGCCTGTTCCAGCACTCCACCTAGTAAAGAAATTTCTCCTCATATTGAGATGGAACTTCCTATGTTCTAGCTTATCCTCATTATTTCTTGTCCTATTATTGATCACCACTGAAAAGAGACTGGCCCCTTCCTCTTGACACCCACCCCTCAGATACAGACATTAATATGATCTCCTCTCAGCTTTCTCTTCTCCAGACTAGTCACAGTTGTCTCAGCCTTTCTTCAGCACTCCAGAGGCAGCCTGCCTACAGTAATTCAAGTGAACCCTGTTGAGGAGCTCAAGCTTGCTGGGTGCTCTTTAATTTTCAAGCACAATGAATCAGACTTGGTATTTCAATTGCATAAAAGACTTGTTTCTGAACAGCTGAAGAGGAGGAAAAATAAGTACATTTCTTCTTCCCACCTAATCAGGCTGAGGTTTCCTGGTGCCAGCCTCAATCTTTGTTAAATTGCTCATGCCATCCACCAGAGAGATTAGACTTGGGTACATAATAGAAGTTAATTCCAAACATGGTTACTCAGATAATTAAGTACCACAGCTGTAGTGAGTGATTCTGGCTCTCGGAGTCCCTTCTCAGGTGCTTTTAACCTCCTTCCATCATCACAACTGTGGAGATGCCAACCCCATCAAGAGGAGTCATCCCTTAATGGGCACCACAAACCTTTTACTGACAGGTGAAAGATTTCAAGTAGAACACAAACAATTTGAAGTGCCAGGGTGGAGGGAAAGATGTCTTGTATTTTCAATCCTACAGATGCCAATAAGTGTTTGTGCTTTTCCTGTTGCGATGTCATAAGAACTCACTTTGCCTGCCCATCCTTCACCCTGAAGATGCCAGTTCTGCTCTGATGGAAATTGCACCACTGAACCTGTTCTGTCTCCAGCTGTCTCAGTTAAGTGCAACTGGCCACCACAAGTGCTGCCAGCCATGATAGATTACAAATGCCATCTGTAGACACTAACAGCAGCTAGAGGGATCTCAAGGTACTTCTTTCCACATAGCTATGGCATGACACAACCCGTGTGCATATGGCCACAGAGGCACAAGCAAAACCCCTAGCAGATCAGCCCCTGCAAAGCCACATGACAGAACATATTAGCACAACACAACCCAAACACAAATGGAAGATCATCTTTTCAGATGGACACACTACAAAAGCAGATCATGCATCCTCATTGTTTTCTTTCTGGAGCTGGAATGTAACATCAAAGGATAACGCAAAACACACGTGGATGCATTTAAGGTAGGACAGTACAGGGCAGTATCTTCAACAGGCCCTAGAAACCCACCTCTTATTAATGCTTTGTTCTTTCTTACTTCCCCTGTATTCAACAGCTTCTGGAGCAAGTCCAGCATCATTGCATCAGCAATTCTGCCAGGACCCACTCCACATGCTGAGCAGTTTCTGAAGGAGAAAGCATTTCCTGACATCTGTTCACTCATCTTCTTCTCCTCCTCCCTGCCCCCACTTCATTTCACTGTGCTTTGCTCCAGCTCCCCCTCCATCACCACCTGTCCCCAGCTGACCAGAGCTCACCAGCAAGAGCTGAGTAGCTTTGTGGAGAATTGATGGCTCACACCTGCTCCAGCCCCACTCTTCTCTCTGCTAGTTTTCTGTCTGCTGTTGCACAGGATTTTGCTCTTAGCAATGGCACTAAGCAATCTGACCCTAACCCAGCAAACCATCACGCACACAAATTCTTTCACATGTCCAAGTTTCTCCTACTAGAGGCACAGGTTTGAGCATGGACTAAATTAAAAGGACCTTGAAAGGAACCCAGGATAGGCTCATTGCTCTTTCCTCACTCCCTTTCAGGATGCAGGCACTGCAGTGCTAATTATGACCAGTTGCATTTTGCCTGGTGCTCTTTGGTGTAAGAGGCAGTTGTCAGAGCTGCAGTGCTGTGCCACAAAGCTTTACAGACACATGGAAAAAACAGGGACAAGGAACTCTGTCAAGCCTTAGACAATCCCAGCTGACTTAAGCCAGACTTACTAGAAATTTCTCTAATTTTCTTACCACGTTTCGACAAAGATAAAAGTTAGGAAGCCTAATTAAAAGTTCAATGACTTTATTCTGCTTTTTTTTCTACCTCATGCTGGTAATATTTCAGGCTGGACATTAGGGAAACATTCTTTAATCTAAGGGTGGGGAGATCACTGGCACAGGCTGCCTAGAGAGGTGGTGGAGGCTCCATCCCTGGAGACACTCAGGTCAGGATAGGTGGGGCTCTGAGCAATCCCTTCTAGTTAGAGGTGTCCCTGCTTCTTGTAGAGGGGTTGGACTAGTTAACCTTTGGAGGTCCCTTCCAACCCAATAAATTCTATGATTCGAAGTTACCAGGACAGGGAATGACTTCCACAACCTCTTTGATTCTCAGCAGAACTTTTCCCTCATATAGTGAACAGCTGCACAGTCCTTCAGAAAATTTCCTGCACCAAAAATGCTCAAAAGATAGAGACACAACAAGTTTTTCCTGCTAACTATCTTGTTAATAATTTTGCATATACAAACCCAGCTGCAGTTTTAAGGAACCAAAGGTCATAATGACCTTGATGCTTCCTTGTGCATGGCAGCACAGTCCCCGAGGTTCTGGATTTGATAGGACATGACAGACAACACAGAATATGCCAAGCATGTAATAGATTTATTAAGCATAACTTTGGTTCTAAGTATTCCACTCTCATTCTGTAATACCTTTAGTTAAAAACAATTATACAAGAGCAAATACAAAAAATATTAAATTATGAAAACAAATCCATTAAGGCTCCCTTTTTATATTTATATATATTTATATATGTACACTCAAACAAGTGCAGATATTAACAGAAGGTTAAAGCCACAAAAATGCTAAAAAATGTACTACTATACTACCAGAAGCAAGAGTTTTAAAAGAGTACGACATGGTAAGTGAGCCATTTTCACATCACTGAAGTATTTGCTTCAAAACCCACATAGCTAAAGGGCAGATCAGGAATTGCTTACGCCCAATGGCAAGCAGTTTCGTACTGGAGTAGCTGCACAGGACACTTGTGGTGTGACTAGCTGAGCCCCCATTTAAGGGTTGCCCATCCTAGCCCAATTCTGACTTTAAGTTGAGCTTTTGCCTGTCAAATCAACAGGCAGGTGGCTGGGATTCCTACACTAAAGGGTCAGCAGAATTCAAAGATGCTCTAACATACATGTTGATGTTCTGTTCACACGGAGAATTAATTCCAACTGAAAACAAAAACCTACTTCACGCTGTATGTACAAGGGAGTTTTCTTGCCTCCTGTGTTTCAGAAACTCTACCCTGAAGCACAAGCTAACACAGAGAGAAAGCAGAATGCCTTCAGCCTTGAAGGGCCCAACCCAACACACCCACTGAAGCCAAAGAGAGATCCTTGTTCCCCATCGGCTCTGGTGCCATTTGGATTACCCCAACTTCATTTTACCATAGTCACTGAGGGGAAATAGCAATGGCCTGCTCAAACCAGAGGTGGGTTTCCTCACCTCATTTCTAGGCATTTCCACACAAAACAGAAGGTTATTTGTAGAGTGGAGACCAATAAGCATGAAGTTAGGTGGGCTGTGAGAAGCTAAGATAAAACATGAGTGCGGCGTGGAAGGCTCCTATACGGCGCTGCTTCAACAACATCAAACTCAATCAGTGCAAGCGTGTGAGTAATGTGCTGCCAGAAAGGAAGATCCTTTCCTTCCAGAAGGGAAGGAGAGAGTGAAGAACCTGCAGCAGTCAGGGCATTCCTTTCTTAAGAAAACATGTGGAAGAGTCTAACATTTGGCCTTTGTCTTTTGTATGTCCATTATCTGAACTGTCTGGTAGACCATCTTCACATTTAATCTTCTAGACATGAGTCACACTGCAAGTTCAAATCAATGGCAACATACTCATCGCAATTCAATTCACTCTCAATCTGATTACATCCTCATAAAAAATGCCTGGATCTTGACAAGCTGAAGCCTGTATCTAGGAAACATTTCTAATTGTGAGTATTTTGTCCCAAGTGCTGTGCGGAAATTGTGTTTGAAACATCCAATACTTACAGGAAGGCAAAAGGAAGTAAGAAACAAACCAAGAAAACCTCCCCCACCACCTCTACAACACAAACACGACACTGCTGATGTTAATAAAAAGTGTTATCAACAGTTATGTCCAAAGTAATTACAAACTAGCAATTGCTTTGTTTAGCATCATAAGGCAAAGCCTAGGATTAGATCCTTGGCTGATATGGATGAACACAACTTCAGTGAGATCTAGGACTGTGCTGACCAACAAGGAGAATTTCTCCCCAGACTCTGAAAGAAAAGTATCTGCACTCATTCACACCAAGTAAGAATCCAATTCTATAATTTTATGTGAGCAATATGTTCCCCACTGCTCATCCCAGGCTTTCCTGGATAACTAGTAGTCATAAGCACAAAGGATCAGGTTCTGCCATCCTTGTACAAGCTGAGCAGTATTTTATCTAACAGCAAGTCACAGCACAGCTCATGGAAAGGCAGAACGTGAAAAAAATTAGATCCTAAGACTAGTGGCAGCACCCTTCCCTTCTTTCTTGAGGCTAAAGGAAGAATGGAATAAAAGTCCCTCACTTGGGGGAAAAAAATGTGTTTCTGTAGATTCCAATGATCAGTTTGGTCCGGCCTAAACACTGCTCTGCTGTTATAATAAATCATGAGAAGCACAGAGCAGGAACCGATGGCAGATCAGATTCCCAATTTCAGTTCCAGCCAATTAGTTTAAACTCTACCAAGCAATGTGTTAACGCTGCGCTCAGATCAGCGTGTCCTTGGAGAGGCCATAATAGCAAAGCAAGGAGGATTCCTAACCACAAAAAGTTGAAGACAGGTCATTTTGCATCGAGAGGTAAATTCACAGGTAGCACTGCACAGGCCTGTACACAATGGTGTAAGGTTAGAGATTCAGAAATAAGTTCCTGGTGAGAGGATCATCAGATTTCTGCTCTTCCATAGCCCAGACTGGGAGAAACGGGCTTTAAGGCTGCATAACTTTTCACTGCTGGTGAATTCTAAGCATTGTGGCAGGGGGATTGGACTAGATGATCTTTTGAGGTCCCTTCTGATCCCTAATGATTCTATGATTCTCATCTTGCCCACAGCTGCCTATCCTAGGCAGGCTGGGCTGTGAGATGAATACAGCACAGGTCCTTCCAGGTGTGACTAAAATCCCAGCTAAACACAAATTACTGTGGGATAGTCACAGGCTGAAGGTCTAGATGGAGGAAATCTACCTGCACAGCAAAGCTTCTTAAGATACCACAGGAAGATTCTTTTTGTTTTCTTTTAAAGCAAAATATAATCTGTGTATCTCCACTAAACTAGGATCACAAGAGATAAAGCAGTGCAACACTGAAGGAGTTTCTCTAGTATCCCTGTTTAAAACCTCTGAGTAAGCATATCAGACTGGTCCATGACACTGAACTGACAGTCTCCTTATCCACTGATCTCAGGACTGCATTTGGCAAGTCTATCTGTTTATGGTTCTGTCTTTTAATCCACACATTCCAGGAATTAAAAATCTCATCTTCAGTAGGTGTCAGCTGGATGCTATTATTTTCCCTCTTGAGAGGTAAATCGGAGACAACTTGCAAAAGCCTCTCTGCAGGAAAGCTGGAAGCCTTAGCAGCTGCTGGCTCTAGGAGTTTGGTGCTTCTGTTGCTTCTTGGACCGTCCTCCTCAAGTTGCCCTTGACTTTGACAAATTCAGGTGCATTTTCCTGCTCTTCCTGTATCTTCTGTTGCTCCAGTTCCAGCTTAAAAGGGAATATAACAAAAATAAGAGTATATTGAATAGATCATCAAAGCGCAAGACTGAAAACTTAAGGGTTTCAACAACTGGCCATGCAAAACTTTTTAACTGCTTCCTTTCTTTCTGTCATGGAAAAGATAAAGTTCTATCTCTTTGGGAATATCTGTTCTCAGAAATGATACATCTTTTCAAATCCTTGGCTGCAGCTCATCCCAGACATTCATCTATCTTTGCCAGATGGACAAAAACTCTCCAAACCTAGTACGAGAAAAGATGAAGCATTTTTTAAGTCATTCTTGGACATCTCCATTAAAGAAACAACAATAATTCTGCTTTCTGGCTTTTAAAAGAGGGTGATGATAAATGTTCCTGCTGGGGGAACACATGCAAACAGCTACTGCTGAGCACACTTGGAGAATTTATTCCTAGGTATGGATTTCTGTACCTAACCTGAGCCTCTTTGGGTGACTCTGTGTTGACTATCCAAAAAAAAAGAACAACCCAATAAAAAAACCCACTAATTCTCCTAGGTCCTTAGTTGTTTGAGAACCCATTCGCTGACATTTTTAACCCAGCTGGAGCTCCTGACCATGCAGCCACC
This sequence comes from Upupa epops, assembly GCA_013397515.1. NCBI lineage: Eukaryota > Metazoa > Chordata > Aves > Bucerotiformes > Upupidae > Upupa > Upupa epops. The sequence continues at coordinate 382,908 of VZRI01012850.1, forward strand.
TGAACTGACAGCGTTAGACTCTGTCAGTGTTAGACTGATGGTTAGAGACTCTGCTTTGCAGGGTGAGGCTGTGCAGTGCTCATACAGAACGGACCTACAGCTACACATCACACACTGCATAGCCTGCTGAGCAGCCCTCGGTGATGGCAGGTACATCAGCACAATGGAAGAGATCCTTTAGACAACTAATAAAAGCTCCTCAAGAGGACGATTTTTAGGTTTGTTTTTTTAAAAACAGACCAGGTCTCCCTGATTAATGGGCACCATGTACATCACACCTAAATAATCTCTCCTTTGGCTCTGGGTCGCTGGCAAAGGACATGCCTTGTTACAATAAGTCATGACTATGCTCCTCCATGAGTTGTTAGTTAATGCCATTCCTATGATATTCGCAGAGGCACAACTTTGCAATGAGCAGTCTTTTCCTCCTCTAACAGAATTTTCTATTCTGCATACATCCTTGGATGGCACTCAGTTTCAAATCAAATCTTTCCATAAGCTAGGCCCTTAAGAGTGGAAAAGAAAAGTGACAGGATCATAGACTTAAAAATATTCCAAAAAATATTTCTTCCAAAAGAAATATTCTTCAAAAAATATTTCTAAGGATTTCATTGGCCTTTCATGCCACCGGGGCACCCTTCTGGCTCACATTTAGCCAGTTGTTGACCAGTACTCTCAGGACACTCTCTGCCAGGCCTCTCTCCAGCCACTCAGCCCCCTGTCTGTAGCTCTGATGGGGGTTATTGTGGCCAAAATGTAGGACCCTGCACTTGGCCCTGGTAAACCTCATCCCACTGGCGTCTGCCCATTGACCCAGCCTGTCCAGATCTCTCTGCAGTATCTTCCTCACCTCCAGAAGATTGACACTCCCCCCCAACTTGGTGTCATCTGTGACTTTACTGAGGGGAGACTCGATCCCCTCATCCAGGTCATCAATAAAGATGTTGAATAGAACTGGGCCCAGCACTGATCCCGGGAGGTGACCACTGCTCACTGGATACTAACTGGATGGGGCACCATTCACAACCACTTTCTATGCCCGGTCATCCAGACAGTTTTTAATCCAGCGGAGGGTGCACCCATCCAAGCTCGGGGCTGCCAGCTTTTCAAGGAGGATGGTGTGGGAAAGTGTGTTGAATGTTTTGCTGAAGTCTAGGCAGACCACATCTACAGCCTTCCCCTTACCCACTTGACAGCTCACTCAGTCATAGAATGAGATCAGGTTGGTTAGACAGGACCTTCCTTTCCTAAACCCATGCTGGCTGGGCCTGATCCCCTGCTTGCCTTGTACCTGCTGCTTAATGGCACTCAGAATCATAGAATTATAGCATTGTTTGGATCGGAAGGAACCTTAAAGATCATCTAGTTGTGACCCACTGGCAGTGACAACTCTCACCAGAACAGGTTGCCCAGAGCCCCATCCCAAAAGTGTTCAAGGCCAGGCCTTGAACACTTTTAGAGNAACCCTCCCCAGACCGGGTTGCCCAGAGCCCCACCCCAAAAGTGTTCAAGGCCAGGCCTTGAACACTTTTAGAGAGGGTACATCCACAATGATGTTCTGCTCCATAACCTTGTCAGGCTGACCTGACTGTAGCTCCCCAGATCCTCCTTCCATCCCTTCTTGTGGATGGACACCACACTGGCCAACCTTCCGTCATCTGGGACCTCCCCGGTTATCCAGGATCCATGATAAATGGTAGAGAGTGGCCTAGCTAGCTCTAGTGCAAACTCCATAAGCACTCTGGGACAAATCCCTTCTGGATGCACAGACTTGTTAGGATCTAAGCCTATTCATTATAATCCAGTTTTGATGCACTCCAGCCTAACAGCTGTTCTTGGTGGATCATCTCTTAATAGTTACACTACAGAAGGTGATTAATTCACTACACTTTCCAGCATTAAATAAGGTCAGTGCTCCCACACATTCCTGTTGTCTGGTGCAGGATTCATATGACCAAAGGCAGACACCATATGCAGTTCCTACACAGTACATGAAAACAAAGAGCTAACTGTAGAGTGTGATTTGACTCATCCCAAATAAAAATCTTCATTTGATCAAAGTAATTGCATCCAAAATCATTTGCTGCTTCTTTCCTGTCTAAAGGGGGAAGCCTTCAGGTGAGTAGCTCAGATGTAGGTGTGTAAAGGTACTTTACCTGCTCCAATTTCTGCTGCCGTTTCAGTAGCTCTATTTCCAGATCTGACTTCTTCTTTTGTGCTTCCTCTTCTTTTTGTTGTTTAATAACTTGGTCTCGTTTCCTTTTCTCCATCACTTTCTGTAGCTCTGGTTTGTTCTGGGGTGCAAGACCCCTTCAAATTAAATGGGAAGGGGGTGGGGGGGAAGAGATGAGATTTAATTACCAGAAATTCACACAGAACTGTAGGCAGGTTTTCTAAAGTCGAGTTTTTGCCTGCGTAGATACATTGAAATCTAAAAAACTGATCATAAGAAAAAAGCATGCCGACATTTGGTTGCTAATCAAAACTCTAGAATTTATGCCATATTATTATTGAGGTTATTTCCCTTTAACCTGCTCTCTAGTCTTTCTAATGTATAATTCCTTACGTTGACTTTCATCTTTAGTCTTCCCTCTATTTTCTCCATTCCAGAAGAAGAAAACCAAATTCACTAGAAGAGCTAGAAACAAATTTTGGACAGAGACTCCCCTTGCTGGCTGATAACCTGGCGTGATTGTATTCAGACACTTCTAGGCAGGGTACTATGCTCACAGAAGGCTGCATGGAGAGAACTAAGAAGTGCTCTCTCTCTCTCTCTGGGTTTACCACACTACTCCTGGAAACTGTGGATTCTGCCCTTCCTTAAAAGTGTTAGAGCTTTTCCCATGCCTCGCTGCAAAGCCATTCCCAGGGATAGCTCCCACACTACATTCAAAATCATAAAGAAGCTCAGACAATAAAAACCCAGAATAAAAAAGTTGCAGTCACCATGGAGACCAGAGGAGGGCTGGAGGATACTCCCTCTCACAGGGCCTTAAGTACTACATGAACTGAACGTTTCAAGTCTGTTCAGAACTAGCTGCTTTCCAAGCTGTACTCTGGGAAGATACAGGACACAATTTATACAGAAACACACACACACATGCACACTCACCCCTACTGATTTTTTGTGGCTCCAGGTATTTCTTTTATCTCTGCTATATGATGATTTCAAAATCAGTCATGATAAGATTCAAGGCTCTCCCTGTTACTCAGCTATTACCATCATTTAAGTCTGAGCAGAAAGATCCAAAATTTACCCTTGTTATTGTCATCTTCCCCATGATGACAATTTTATGAAAACATCTAGCATTAAGTTTAACATCACCCATTTTTTTTTCAACTTTAAGAAATTCAATAATCCACATAAGCCTTCAGAAAGTGTATTTTTTACCCTTCTCTACCTGCTAAGTATCTGTGGCCACCAAATTTCCTCATCACTGACCTATCTGGCAGCATGTCCAGTAACACATTAAAATGTCACTTTATGCTGACACCTATGAACAACCCCATAGATGAATCAACATTCTACCCCTGTACATACTCTGGCCCCAAAATCAAGAAGCAACCTATTTCTTGTAACAGATCTCATGGGCTGATTGCAGCAGAAGCTACATGACTGTGTTCATGGTTTTTGTTTCATACTATTTTAGTTTGCTTTTAACACCTACAACTTTGGCAGAAAAAAGCTGGAATGATTTTTATTATCACTTCTACTACTGGATCAGTGAGAGCTGAATCAATGAAAACTTCCATGCTGGCAATTAGCAATTAGGACAGTCACAAACCAGAGGCAAGCTACTACCTAACATTACTCACTTCTTTTCTTCCATAAGGTAACAAAGCAGAGGCACAACACTGATTTAGATGTGCTGTAGGTATGACAGCAAGGACCTACAGAAGATATAAGAAAACAATCTCTTGGTCTACTCAAGCGGGGTTGGTACTCAGCTCTGTAACGACTTTAATCTCAATCCTGTTTTCACTCTCATAAGTAAAAAGAAAAAGCAACAAACTGGCAGCTACTAGTTTAACTAGGAGTCTCATATCACCTCCTAGTGATTGTTCTGGTTAAACAAAAAAACCCTAAAGCTTTGATATCAAGTAAGTGAATAGTGGTATTACACGACATAGACCTGAGAGTAAAAACTCTTGAAGGGACAGGACCAATACTCCACAGAACTGAGGTTATTTCCAAGAAGTATGGAATCACAGAATGGTTTGGGTTGGAAGGGATCTCAGAGATCATCTTGTTCCAGCCCTGTGCCATGGGCAGGGACACCTCTATACCAGCTTGCCCAGAGGGCCCATCCAACCTGTACTTGAACACTTCCAGTGAGGGTCATCCACAACCTGTTACAGTGCCTCATCACCCTCGCAGAGAGGAATTTCCTCCTAAAATGTAATCTAAATCCACCCTCTTCTAGTGCAAAACCATTCCCCTTGTCCTATCACTAGAGTGTCTCATAAAACACAGTAAAAATAGTAAAGTAAGTAAAAAGAGAAGTGAGCAGTGCCCTGATGTACCAGTACCCAGATCTTTTCTTAACCAAAACAACTAGCATTTCTGCAAATAAACAACTATATCAGTTCGATACCCAACACGCACTGGTCACAGCAGCCATTGAGAGTGACCAGACCAACACTGGCCATCAAAGAGACAGAAATGGCTGCTCAGAGCTGACTGGTCAAAAATGAAGCTGGTGCTTATACAGAGCGCATGTTGAGTAGACTTCACACAGCACAAGCCTAACATCTGCATTACCTCCAAACCTTGTATCAGAGCCAGTATAGTGGCATGCAGAAAACTAACCCTCTTCTCAAAACCACCAGAATTTCTGCTGGTAAAGCCCCTCCAAGTATCTAATTTCTGCACCAAGAAATACGACTCTAAAATTAACATCTGCATCTAATCAAAATCACAATAAGAGAAGAGTTGGGTACCAAGGGCTGCACAACCCCTCTGTGTAATAGGATGTTCTACTAAAAGAAAAAAGCTTTATGCTACTTAGAATGGCTTTATGTTTTCAGCAACTTTAAAGAAAAAAATGGTCTTAATTTATTACAGTCTCCAGATCACTTAAAATAAGATACTAAGTTAGGAAATTTCAGCTACCTTTCTTTCAACTATAATAAACTTCTTGGTGTTGGGAACCGACTTTGATGTTTAATCCCATTAAAGAAAAATGGGACAAACACCTATTTAGGCCAGTTTCTTCCCATTCAGTTGGCATTCTGCAGAACAGTTCTTCATCACTAGAGAAATGCTGTATTGTGTATGCAATTCATGTAGAATTAAGTATCTAAGCTCAGCATTTGTGAGGATTTTGTGATTACACATAGTAAAGACTCCCCTCAAAATACTGCTCTGACAGCCAGAAGAAAAAAGAGAAACTTACATAATATGACTCTTCCTGCCAAACAGACAAATCCAATTGTGCTGGAATAGCCAAACCAATAACTTTCTCCTCTCTTTTATCATCATCCTATGTTTCAAAGAGCCTGAATGGCTGCTACCAGCAACTCTATTCTCAAACATGCTCTGAAATACTGTTCTTACACTTCTGTTCTGTAGATTCTCCACACTCTTACCTTTGGAAATCCCACTATGGGGTGGCTTCAACAAAATAAATCACTAAATTACTGAGGGGAGTCCACAGGCTTGGTGGCTTTTTCTCCGCTATGTGATCTGGTGGCTACTTTCTTAATATGTTTGCTAATTGAGTCCTTTATTCAATACATCCAGTTAGAGACCTCCAGCTATTTCTGGGCCAACTGCCTGTGTCTCTGAAGTTGATGAAATCAAGTTCCAAGTATTTACATCTTTAAAAGCAATATATATAGCAACAGCTGTGCCTCCCATCCCTGAATGGTGGATGCAGTATTTGTATAACATACAAAGGAACCCTTGTAGAGCAGCTGAGCAGGCAGCAGACTATCACACTGCACTGCAAGAAAGATCCAGTAAGTAGACAACAGCTTCATGGGAAATAAAATATATAATTTCTTTGATTTTAAAAGTGGCCCCATGAACTTCATGCACTTGAAAGGGTGAAAAACCCACAGATTTTATAATTCTGTTGGTAACAGCAAAATTTTGTCAAATACCTGATAAAGTAAGAGTTCAAGACAAATTATGGGGCCCAGATAACCAATATGAAATGAGATAGGGGAGAACTGAACTGCTTCTTCTTGAAGCTGAGCCTTTGTGAGTATTCACAAAGCCAAAATGAGAAGCCTTTTACAGCAGGCTTTTGCAGGGTGACTTCCATTCGATCAAAGATAAATGCCACAGTTGAGAATCAGAAACTTCCCATCTTACAAGATCTGAATCAATAAAATGTGTCTGCTGAGTTTTGGGCAAAACATCATTCTGATGAAACTAAAACTCAGGCTTGTGTGTGTTTGGGATAGGAGGGTGGCATACTTGATTTTCAGACTCTCACCTTTTCTGATTCATAAGCAGCTCTCTATGAAGATCTTGATGATTCCGGGATGATTTCACAGGATTAATTAATTTTTGAGGTCTAATTAGTTCAGGATTGTCGTCATCTATGTAGTCTGGTTCAGCCATAATCTTTCTTGGAATAGGATATGGATCTTTGGTCTCAGTGTCCTTCTTCAAAGTATCTGTAGAACAGGGGAAATTACAGTAAATTTACATTGAAAGGCTTTTCGAAGATGCATTAACAGTTATAATTTTCCTAGAATAATGATCAGTTTTCTCTGTAGTAAGTAAAGGCTCTCAGAGCTCTGAGGCCCTCACCAGTAACACGTTTATTTAATAGAAGGCAATAGAAGGCAACAGTGTCATCTCCAACAGCCTTTACACACTGACTTGGAGACACACACTCCCCCCATTTTAAGAGGAACTAGACAAATAGTTTAGGTTAAGTGCATGAAATGCCCTATTGACTTTAATAAGCCTACTCAAAAGAAGCAGCAATGCTGAGACCCTAAAGGCATTTTAAATACTGACAATATTGAATACTATAAATGTGTACTAAAACCATACAGAGGCTCATTTTCTCCTATCAGTGTCGTATCAGCCACAGGGAAAACACCTTCTGTAGATAAGCCCTGAAATGTACTGTATGGAGAAAAAGCTTCCATGTGGAACCTGCCAGATCAGCAGTCAATGGGATGGGGAACAGGTATTTGAGTGGAGAAGCAGAGGAGAAAAAGTTAGTTATGGTCATTTCATAAAGGCTGCGAAAATCCTCAGAAATCCACTGAAGGCAATGAAGTTGGGATGACTTGTACCATCTGGAAATGTGACATCTTCCCATTCCACTATTAAAAACACATCTACACACCAAAGGACAGCAATTTTAATCAGCAGCTAACAAGCAGACTGCAGTTTTCAAACAAATTATCTATGACCACTCATACCCCCTTCCACTAGAAAGCCTCAGTCACACAAAGTCAAAGTCCAGTGTCTAGAATAAAGCCTATTCATAGCATTTCTGCCTCTGTTCACTGAGTGGAATCCTGCTCACACAATTTGCAATTATCAGTTTGATGAAACACTGCCCCCTTAAACAGACAACACCCCCCTCCACCCAGATCTCACAACATGTGGGTTTGCATAGAAGAATCAATGAGCCAAAGACCTCCATCAGTTTTACTGTAAGAATTTCTGATTGCTGCACACTGCAGGGTACAGGGCTACGAGACAAATCAGGGAACAGCTATGTTTGCCATGTTTATTCCAGTAAACGCTGAATATGCACTATAGATCCGACTGTTACCAGCCCTTTCCTCGCTCTTTTCACAGGCTGTAAAACCCATCTAAGTTCAGTCTCAGTTTAATCCCTAAACTATTTTCTTTCATTGGGAACCATTGCTCAGGTCTGATTCAGAATCCACTTGATAACAGTGAGAAGATTTCCCCTAATACTTCTGTACATTAAAATTGAACAGACCCACCAAACCCCTGTCTGGGCTGCACCTGCACTTACAGATGAAGAAGCAAAACCAGCAGACACCAGGGAGCCACTCTGGATTTCAGTGCATCCAACGAACCCGCACAGCCCTTTCAGCTTTTCTTTTGCATGGATGATGTGAGTTGTATTTTGTTGGTGCTACATCTCACACACCAACTTTCTGTGGAGCAAATGTGATGAGAAGCAGCTTACCGGTGCGAACTTCTCTCAGGGTGACCCCTGCATTAGTTTTTGAAGGCAAGTTTATATGTCATGAGTGTCACGTTTTTGAACTCTGTGGGTCTGCTGGTTCTCACAGGGACCTCTACAACAAATATAAAAATTGCTCACAGTTCAAAACTATGCAAGTGCATGGCTGTACATGGCAGAAACCTCTTACTGATACTGATCAGTCAATAAAAAATACTTCTCCCATTACCCTCTCAGAGTCTTTCTTGCTTCAGTCAAGCAACCAGTTCTCGCCACACGTGTCAAATACGAAGTATTACTGGAAAAATCAAAGTCAGGAGAAACTTGGAACATTTCTAACACAATCTCCCACTGGGAGCAGGAAAATCTCTAAGATCAGATAAGATATTCTCAGTAAGTTCCTCCCAGGAATGGGAGGCTGCTGTTAGGTCCCTTCAACCCTGCCTGTGCTCTAGGCTGAGCCAGCTCTGGTACTTCAGCCTCCAATAGAGCACCTACGCCCTGGCCCTAAACCCATGTTGATGGTCTTCACTTGAACTCTTACCTCACATCTCCCACTGTTCAATTGCTTGTCATATGAAAAAAACCCCAAACAAACTGCCAAAAAAAACCCAAAGCACAGCACGCATCTCAATGTGCAGCACACAGCACCACGCCATGAACAAGAAGTCTGTGGGAGTCTCTTCTCTTTCAAATAGACAGTGAACGAATGAACTCTCTTCTTTTTCTGAACAAGGACACTGTAATTCAGACTTCCTGAGTGTTTGCATCAGGCTTACCACCCATAAACCAACCCAAAGGCTGCATCCAGCCTCCACCCAAGATAGACCTGCTCTGTCAATATTTGCTGTTCTGTACTCCTCCACCAGTTCTGTTCACATAATGGGGCTGCAACCCTTGCAGAAGGCATTTGTCCCCATTAATTTGAAAATAACCTGTTGCTTCTTCAAGATAGTCTTCTATTTCCTTAAGCAGAGAAACAGAATTAACCTGTAGTTGTCTGCCATAAACAATGTACTACTTTTTTTGAATGTAAGCCCCTGAAAAATAAATTGATTTGATCATTTTTCAGAAAGCTTGAGGTGATATTTTGCAGCCTGTAGATCTGCTTTTAGCAAGCCCTTAAAATGAAGTCTATTTATTCCTCTTTGTTCTGTCCCATCTCTGCTTTTAAAAACATGTATTCAGCTCAGTGACTAGGAATAGTGTTTTTCTAATGTAACATGAACTCTACCACCAGCAAACTTGAATGCACACAGCTCCCCTGGGAACTGAAGATGCTTTTCGTGTGTGATTAAGCTGCAAATGATTTCAGCTAGGATTTCCAAACAAAGTCAGTGAAACAGGGCACCCACTGCCACTCAGCAAACCCTCTCACACCCTTTGTAAACCTCAGTCTGGCTGAGGGCCACCAACTCCATCCCGCAGAGTTTCTGTGCAATGTTAGACACAAACAACACAACAAAGATAGTGTGAATTCTACCTATACCCTTTTTAAACTAAACATTTACAAAAGCAAGGACATGCTTCACATAAAAAGAAAACTGAGGCACCAGGGATTCACCAAGCCAGCAGCAGAGATGGCAGTGTAGCCCTGGAGTTTCATTCTGAGATTCAGGCTCACGTCAATAAACCAGTCAAGCTCAAGAATCCCATAAAAAAAGTCCTTAAACAAAGTTCAATCAATGTTCAAGCAACAACAGCTTAAAAATTATTAATTAGACAAGTCTCTAGTGCTCATCACCATAGGTGATCATCACTAGGTGCAACAGTGGGACAGGAATAATCCAAACAAGCTCTTAGCAGGAGTATGCTGCTTTAAGAGCATCCAAGAGGCTTCTTTTAAACATCTGCTGTTGCAGGAGCAAGAATGAACAATCCATTTCTCTGTTTCCCTGTTACCTTGCTTCAAAACAAAGAGATTTGGATTCAGGGGATGTTTTAGCTGAGCTTGGCTCAAGTTCAATACACCTACTAATCTGGTAGGTGCTTCCCCAGAGCATGTGCTGAACTAACTGTAGCTACAACAACAGCACAAAGCATTTATCTACTGTCTCTTGTCCAGTCCAAGGACCTCTCACGGACTCTGTCCACGTCATTTTCATCAAGAAAGTATAAAATGGAGATCCTGCATGGAAGAGGAGTTTTACTACTCAAACAGAACCACAAAGCAATATCCCTCTAGACAAAGAAAATACCTCTGTGCAAAAATAGCTCACAGACAGAAGTTAATGATTTCAGATACAAAGATGATTTTAGAGAAATTAAGAATCACCATATTGGTACCTCAGTCTTGGAGAGCCAAGACCATCCTTACACTTCTCTCATTTATTTTTCTTGGGGAACTAGTAACATGAGGGAGAACAGAAAAGACTCTTCAAGATGGCCATACCAAACTGAACTGGGGTATGCCAGAAACACACACCTTACAGTTGACGGTACATGTCCAACAGATGTGTTTGCTTCCAGTGTTATTTATATTTTATTCAGAGCTGCTGAAGGGTGTCCAGCTTGGAGCAACAAAGATGATGAAGGAAGTAGAACACCTCCCTTAGGAGGAAAGGCTGACGGAGCTGGGTCTCTTGAGCTTGGAGAAGAGGTGGCTGAGGGGTGACCTCATTAATGTCTCTAAATATGTGAGGGGTGGGTTTGAGGAGGATGAAGCCAGGCTTTTCTCAAGGTCATCTGGTGATAGGACAAGGGGCAATGGGTGCAAGCTGGAACAGAGGAGGTTCCATATAAATATCAGAAGGAGCTTCTTCACAGTGAGATTATGGAGCATTGGAACTGCTCCCAGGGGGGTTGTGGAGTCGTCTTCTCTGGAGACATTCAAGACCTGCCTGGATGTGTTCCTGTGCAACTTGGTCTAGGTGATCCTGCTGTGGCAGGGGGATTGGACTAGATGATCTTTCAAGGTCCCTTCCAATCCCTAATGATTCTATATATAGAGGGGTTTGATCAGTGCAAGTCCCTTAATAATAATAACACTGAAAACACAGGTACAAAGACAGCTACAGCCAGCCAGTAGTGTTTTTAACAGATACAAAGTACATCTTAACAATCCTGGGTTAAGGATTCAGCTGCTGCCAGAGCTTTTCCTACAACAGGGCTCCTGTGGACTCTGCTATAGAGGAAAATTCATGCAAGAAAGATCCCATTGTGTTTACATGGCCTTTTGGGAATAGCATTTATTTTCTATCTGACATTCCTCATACCAGAAATCACCTTCCACATATGGAATCAGAGTATAAAAATTCCCAAGGGACACCATATATTTCTATTATTGAACACATATACGGCAGTTTCACCCTTCAAATGATTCCCACGATTGTTTCCAGCTGTGAAAGCAGAGTCAGAGCTAAGGCCCCTTAAAAAGCAGATAAACAAGTGCCTATAAATACTGATGTACATCAAAATAATAGACTAGTCCAGGATCCAAAATTTACATCAATGCAAGTTCACATGATTTCCTTTTCGCGTTAACAAATTCTTGAATTAATTTCTTCCACAGAAGCATCAACTCAAACACTGGATACCTCCTCAACATTTTATTCTCAAAAATACTTTGACATCTGCTCTGAGCTGCACTGTAAACCATCACATGACTTTTACTAAGACTTACATTTTTAGCTCTTTACCACGTAGATTTGTGGTTTGTTACACGATACCCAAAGGCATTCTTTGAGAAGAAATACGGTTTTATTCTCTCCTTTCTGATTTCAAGAAGAACTGGAAGAACAACTTGTGAGCATGTCTCTGATGACATGTCACAGCACCAGCAGCACCTTTGTATTGATCACCCTGGGTGCAAAGCAAAGGAACTGCTTAAATGCAATATGGACTTTCCAGGCACCATCTCAGCACTGTTGGTACATGAAAGCTCACCACTGCTATCAGTTTTATCTCTATGCTGCCAGTGCAGTAAAAGGCACTTGACTAAAGAGATTTACTTGATTAATCCTTGATTATAGGTAGCATTAATAACTTCCCGCAGTTTACCCTTCAAAGGAAGAGTTCCTGACAACAAAATTCAAAACACTTTTCCCAGCCAAGATGTTCAAGCCAGTCTCCCTCTAAGGAGTTTGGCTCTTACTTGCACCATCTTCCACTGCTGAAAGGGATGATGGGGTTTGGATCATGGCAAAATGCAGACAAATTGCCTGTGGAGGCTGAGGGAAGGACCAAAGAGGTCCTGCTGGTTGCAATTCCTCCCAGTTCTTCAAGCTTTGCTCCAAAAGGCTGCCACTTCCCAGCTGCAACAGTTTTGCTTCTAGATGAGGAGTGTCTTCACCTGCCTCAAAATCAAACAGTAGGCAGGGTGTGCCTACTGTGCTACAGGAATCGATCATCAGATATAGTCCTACTACAAGATTCCTTATTACATTATTATTCTGCAAACAAAACAAAGATCATTTGACTTTTAAACATTCTGTCAGGCACTTGGCTTTTGTTTATGGCTCCAGCTTTGCCTTTCTGATTGTTTCACCACTGCATACCCCAGCTCACAGCATCTTAGAAACACCCATGAGCTTCTGCAGGGCAAACCTCACTGCTTCTTGTCATGCATTTTCAAATCCTCAGACCCCAGCAGACACAATGAAGTAGCAAGATTGGAAAAAACCCTGTCCGTACTATGTCAGAACAGTTTAACTCATCACACCTTCCTTAACTGAGCAGCATCCATTAATGGCTTCATTAGCTGCATGGCTGCCAAAAGATCGACACATTACATAGACCTCCCTGGAGAACAACAGTGCCACTCACTTTCTCTGGGCAACCCAAAGCAATAGCAGTGATGTTGACAATATGGAAAGAGCAGGGCTTGCTGGCTGATGAAGCTGTTCCTGTTGTCACTTTGGAGAATACAATGAACTAAGCCACTCAAAATTGCAAGTGAGTTACACTAGTTACACTAATTTGCAGTTACACTGATTTTCTTGAGTAATGCTGAGACAGCAATGCCAACAAATTACAGATAATACACCCACTAGGTGAGAAAGTAGAAGAAAAAGGGTTACTCTAAAGCTGTTTGCTCTGGCACTGACATCTAAAGGAAGACCCAGTGGAAGATCTAGGGCAGAGCTCCAGACTGTTACAGTTCTCTCACATGCAAAGAGCTGCTCGTGGCTCTCACACAATTTAAATACCACCAGGCACTCTGTTCCTCTGCTGTGAAGTTCAGTCAAGTCTTGGGTGCTAAGGGAAAAGCCACGATCCCCTAGAGGCTGAAGAAGCAATGGTGGTGAGGACAGAACAGCTGGTTCCTCTTGATCTCTAGCCTGCCTGGAGAAGAGATTCAGAAAGACAAAACAGCTTTAAGGACAATCTCACCAGCCACTAAAGTCACTAGGCCAAACAAACAGGAATTTGTATAAATACAAAAGAATTTTCCCCTCAGGCTGCGATGAAGCTCTCTGTACTGACTTTGAAACCAGCTGAAAGTACCAGCTCTAAGTAGTCACGTTTCTTTCTTCTGCTCAGTTAAAATGCTGAAGCACATCTCTGTAACCGCAGGTGGAAGATGAGGGAAAGTGCCTCTCCCTTTCTACAGCAAGGTAGGCTGTAAGAGCACTGGGAGAGAAGATTGAGACCTTCATTCATCACCACAAGCACAGACTAGATGCCCCTTTTGTCAGACACAGGTAAAACTTGGATATAGACTTTCCCTGCAACAAACTACTTAGCACTTGATTTTAAATACAGGTAGTTCAAAACACGAAGACCCAGGATGAAAACTAGCACACTGAAGACCATCCATCTCTCCTAAATATTGTACTTAACCCACTGTGGTCCCAGCCTGAGACTAGTAAGGCAGGCTACGCAGCTTATACTACTATGCTTCTCTGCCCAAAGAGCCCTGGAACGTTTATTAAGTAAGGACTTTACATTCTCTGTCCTCATTTTCCTCAGGTTCTTGTGATTAGTGAAATCTCCAAACAGGGCTGAGGATGCAGAAAGCCATTCTGAAGGCAAGGAGAAAATCCAGTACTCTGGACACCGCTCATCAAACAGGTCCTTAGTAGTTATATTGATTTTTTTCTGCAGAACAGTGACGCATCATGCACAGTCTCCCTTCCCTGCGTCTCACCTACTGTCTATCATTTTAAAGAAATAAACCATTGACTAACCAAGGCATGCAACTGGCTTCCACCAACAGACTACACAGGTAATTATTACACTGTGGTAAAGAGGATGTTCAGGAGAAGATCACTGAAATTATGCCCCCTAGGAATCACACTCCACAGCAGTTTGCAGCTAGATTAATCCCCAAAGGTAGCTAGTGATTTATTTATAAATGGGTCAACAGTGATCCATATGTAGCTCTGAAATGACATGGTTTAAAATTAGAAAAACAAGAAAGGTCAGTTAAAACCCCATTGTCTGGACCACTAAACCAAAAACAGGGCAGGTTTGGTTGAATCAAATTTGTAGCTACATTATAATATGGGATTTTCGATGAAAAACGAGCCTTTTGATTTTAAACCAGATGTCCAAAGGTTTGGTTTCTTCAGGGCTTCACTGCTGCAAATGTTAAGAACTATCAAACAGTGTCACCCAGTGGTAAAGGACTTCCTGCAGACAGGAACTCAGTAGTACAAGTCAGGGACTGGGGAAAGGGGTAAGACTGACCCAAATCCACGTTTATACACAAACCCACTAAACATAAAGAGCAAACTGACTAAATCCCATACCATTTTAGCATAAAATCTTGCTTTTAAGTCATTCCATTTCTGAAAACATCAGCAATAGAGGACAATGATTCTTCAAATATAAAGGTTTTAACATTAAAGTGGGGTATTTCTGCCAGACAGAGGGAAGTCCAGAGCAACCACCAGTCTCTTACTAACTGTGAAACTGTAAACGTTTCAAACATCTGATCCGAGATGCTTCAAAGGAGACTGATGAATCCTGATGCTCTTAAAATCTCGTGCACAAGATTTCAGCAAGATGCTTCCAGGTAAGAATGAAAGATGCTGATAGTAATTGTTTCTGCAGTTGTTCTGTACTTTATTCACAGTATTACAGTAACGGTAAGGTTGGAAAAGACCTTAAAGATCATCCAGTCCAACCTAAATCCAACTAAACCAAGTAAACCTAACATCTAACGTCTAGATCATGCCACTCACCACTTCATCCAGACTAACCTGGAACACCTCCAGAGACAGTGACTCAACCACCTCCGTGGGCAGCCCATTCCAAAATTGGATCACTCTTTTGGTGAAAAACCTTTTCCTAATGTCAAGTCTAAATCTTCCCCAATGGAGCTTAAGACTATGACCCCTTGTCCTGTCTCCAGTGTCCAGGGAGAAAAGACTGACCCCTGCCTGACTACAACCACCTTCTAGACAGTCGTAGACAGCAATAAGGTCACCCCTGACCCTCCTCCAGGATAAACAGACTCAGCTGCATCAGCCTCTCCTCATAGGGCTTACCTTCCAGCCCCTTTACCATTCTAGTTGCTCTTCTCTGGACTCATTCCAGCACCTCAACATCCTTCCTAAACTGAGGGGCCCAGAACTGAACACAATACTCCAGGTACAGTCTAACCAGTGCCAAATACAGGGGGCGGATAACCTCTCACCCTGCTGGCCACACCATTCTTGATGCAGGCCAGGATGCCATTAGCCCTCTTGGCCACCTGGGCACATTGCTGACTCATGCTAAGTTTACTGTCCACTAGTACCCCCAAGTCTCTTTCTACCTGAGTACTCTCTAAGAACAACATCTAGTGAGCAAGATGAGAGAGGAATGTGTGACCAGTGAGGCCAAGCAAGTCCAGTAACACAAGTGTGTAGGTCATAGTCCTGAAACAGAAATCCTCTTCTGAATGCTTTGATGATTGATGATGACAATGACTCTCCCTACTAAATGTCCAGCTGGGCAGAGCTATGCAAGATATAAGCCAAAGAGGGTAAAATGAACTTTGATGTATTAGGTGAAATTTTTGAGCAAGACAAGAGGCAGATTACTTGTCTCCCATGTAAAAATGACTGACATAGAAAGCAGCTTTCTCATTTACAAAATATAAATAGAAAGTTTAAAAGTAAATGAAAGAGCAGTATCTATGAACTGACGAATTTGACCCATACTAAGGCTGCCCTAAAAGCTCTGTTCATTTGATTTTTAAAAAGTAAAATTAGGAACAGCCTGATTATAAGCAAAAATCTTGACAATGGTTTGAGAAATTTCAATGCTGTAGACTTGGTCTGGAAAATAAATTCCTAAAATAAGGCCCACACTTCAAAAGCAAGAGGAATAAACTGCTGCATTTAGTAAAAGATTCATGTTCAGCTTCACGGAGAGACCAAATTACAGGATCGTAATTATCCCTTCTAGTTTTACAAATTTATAAATCTATGAATGCAATTAGTAAGTATTTGCAAGGGGGGGTAGAAGATTAAAACCTCTGCATTAATCAGGCAGTTATGTATTCTGTAGCTACAGCAGCAAAAATGAGATGAAGCAAGCTAAAGACTTCACGTGCTGCCTAAGTCACACCAGTTGGAAGGTAACTCCCTGAGTCCTGCCAGTGGGAACATGGTGGGGCTGGTGAACCTCCAGGTTTTGCTTTGTGCCACATGCTGGTGGCACAAAGGTGCCACAGCATCCTGCCTCTAGTTTGAGTGTGATGACATCTGCTGAGCTATCAGGTCTCCACTTCTTTCTCCATGTTTCCAAATGAGAACTTATAAGGAATGATACTACCCATAAAAGAAGCTTGTTTTCAACCAATTTAAAAACATCAACATACTGGAAACCACACAATCCACTGCAGCTTGCCAGCTTCCTAAATGCATTTCTGCAGTTGGCAATCACCTGCCAACTCAACAATTCAAGTTCTTCTCATTTTCTAGGAAAGAAATATTCTGCATTAGTGAAGATTGCTATTTTTCCTTCTCTTTTCAGTGGCAAACAGCTCAGAGTAAACATCCAGCCTCTGTTTTGGTTTCTTAATATAAGGAGGATCTTTTCTTAGAAATAGAGAAAAAAAATTAAATAATTTTCTTAAACCTACTGCTACTCCAAGCTAACACACTCCTGGCTCACTCACAGGAAAGAACTAAAACCTTCACCTCAAGCAGTTAGTCTTGGCTCAGGCAGCCACATCCACATTCCAGCCTACACTGTGTCCACAATGAGACACCCTTCCTTGCCCAGACCTGTTTCATCCACCGTCAGCTGGCAATGTATGAAGGTATGTGGCTCCTCACTGTGACCTAGTCGAGCAGGACACCTTTGCCAAGGTGGGGAAGAAAGGTCTGAATGAAAAAGCAAAAACAAGATCAGTAAAACTGATGATCGGACCGTCCAAAAGTGAAGCAAAGCAAGAAATTAAAGAGAATGCTATTCCACACTTTACTCGTGGCATCAACCAAAGGAACAATGCCCTAATGGGTTTAAAAGAAGGAATGGGTGGAAAAGTGTATGTCAGCCAGAAGAAGCCTTCTGGAAATGCTGTAAGCTGCAGGAGGCAGTGTATATACCATATGGGCTTAGGACAGCCAAGCCAGGTAGACACAAAGCTACTAAACTGTAGTAGTGATCAACAGGGGCCCTGCAAAGAACGCAACATGCCATAGGCCATTTAGTAGAACATCATCTTCTCACTGCTTGATGGTAAAAATGAGAGTTTGGCAAAAGCAAGAATTTATAGACAAAATTAGAAAAAAATGTTGACCCTGGGTCACATCTGTCAAAGCTGGTGACTTTTTACATGCTCTTTATGAGCTGCCACAATGAGAAGCTTCTACTGCAACCTCATAAATCAGGAAGCTCTGACACCAGGGCAGGGCTGGGTATCAGTCAGTGCACTGCACATAAAAGGGCAGCACAAAAGGGCCTCGCTCCTCAGACTGAAGGGCGTTGTTTTCTAAAGCAACTTGCCTCCATCTGAACAGTACGTTCACATGTTGCTCATAGAGCTGAACTACTCTGGCCTTTTAGCTTCTCTGGAATGAAGAACCCACAATGTCAACACCTCAAACAAAAGCAGTCACACGTGTTTGGCGTGTACAACAGGAGATCTGAGCTCCTACTATGGCAGGATACATTAGTCGCTTACAGTGACACCGGAGGTTTCTAGGATGTTTTACAATTTACGTAGGTTTTTTTTGTTTTCTTAGAAAGTCTTGAAGAGGTCCAGGAAGGGAGAAACAGATCACCACTCCCTAATCCAGAAAGGAACTGCTCAACAAATTCCAAGTAGTTAACAAAGAAAAATAAGAAACTACAAGGATGACCCTAGTCTCTCCACAAAGGGATTGTTTGTTGAGCTTGTGAGCTGGTGGCAGGAAAGGAATTTCCTACAATTGTTACCTTACTACTTGACAGACCACCTGGAGGGAAGTCTCAGACTGTCCTTCCTCAGGAGAGCTCTCGAGGGGGCCAGTCATGCCACTGGAGTTAGTAAAACCACTCAGCTTTGCTTCTTACTCCCTTTTGAGAGGATGACTTGTTTGCTTTATGGGCTACAGAAGTGAAAATGAACTGGAAGAATTACTAAGCAAGTAAGTTCAACCTGCCAAAACAACTCCACAGTAGTTCTAAAAATCACTAACCGGGATCTCCAAACTGCTGAACCACATGCATCCCAAAAAGTCACATGCTAGTTCACAATGCTCTCATAATGTGAATGTTTTATTTTTCTTTATTATCTCTTCATGCTCAAAAATACAGAAACACCTTAAAGAATTCAAAAGAGCCAGACTTGCATAGAGCGTCTCAAAGTCTTTGTTGTGAGATGCTGGCGCTCCGGGAATAAAAGCAACGTTAGGTCACACACAGCTTGGCTCTTACTAGTCAAGGTTCATGAAAGCAGTGTACACAGCTTCCAGAGAACTGAATACCAGTTGCAATTCACATGCAGTCGGTCAAAGAGCGGGCTATCAGCCTTAAAAGGATTTGAGAAAAGCCTTCTAGCAAGCCTGGGAACCCTCTTATGAGCACCACTTCGCAGATAACTCAGCTTACTTCATTCACATCAGGCAGCCTGAAAAACTGTCCCCTTGCTCTGGTTTTAGAGCAACAGCTGAATTAAGTTGATTGATAGTAAATGGTAACCACCAAGTGCCAGCTGCATCTCTCTATGTCCAAAGCCAGCCCTGTTCTTTGTTCCTCTGTTGAACAGACAACTCTGGGAGCACTAAGCACCTGCTGGGCACTCAACCAAAGAGGGAAACTTTCAGGCCAACAAACGTTACATGCTACCAATATCCTTAAAATTGTCCCCATGCAGTGCCCCCAGCAGGACAGCATCTCACCATCTCAGACGTTTGTAGAAGTAAGGAAGAAATGGCAAGGGGTGTTTTTTGTGATCCTCTTCCTGCTCTCCTCAAATAGCTAAATGGGCTATTTTAAAATAAAAATAAATACCAAAGAATTGTAATTAAGATTCCAAGCCTATATGACACCCCACAATTTTTAAAGGCATGTCTCTGTTTTGCAATCAGAAGGCACTAACTCCTGGGTAAGTACTGGGAACTCCAGTGAATACACTGTGCCATGTCACACCCCAGCGTGCAAGAATGCTATGGATTGATTCAGAGAGAACCTGTCTTTGTCATCAAGGATGAAAGAGGAATTAATGTTTATGTAGGCATCTCATGTATCGTTATTTCTTGGAATGAACAAGTAGTGGAGAATTCCACATTGCCCAAGTATAAAATTAATATCTGCTTCTTCTTTTTAATTAGACAATCATGTTTGGCCACATTTCACTGAAAAATTATGTTTGAAAACTGCAAGGGAAATGCATCAAAATGTAAAGTGGGACCTGTTCATTACAATGGGCTTGGTCACAACATTGGTTCATTCGCTGTGCAGGAAAGCTGCCCCATAATTACAGCAAGGAAACGAGTTATGGCAGAAGAGAGAGGTTCTATTCTCAGCTCTACCAAAATCTGGCTTTATGATGCCAAGCAAGTTGCTGAGGCCCAAATGAATCTGGAACAGGCTGTGGTTGTCAGCACAAGACAGCATGTCGGATAGCAAACGCTGAGAGAGCGAGTTGGGCTTTTTTGGATAAGCAGATCAGTAAGAAACATCATAAATTATGACAACACTTTGCTTTGTTCTATTATAGGCAGTATTTTGTCAAAAGTTTTAGAGCAAATTCCCATTAAGCCTCTTTTTTTTAGGATTTGATTTAGAAACAAGAGACAAAATCCAAATAGGTAATTTGCTGAATGGAGTTTACAAAATCAGATTACGTTTAAAATCAGCTAAAAAGTTAGGGATTAGCAGACACACAGAAGGAAATGTAGGAAAGATGTCAGAGTTAATAACACAGAGGCTGTGAGCTTCTTGGTACCACAAAAGAAATGCCAGGGATTTACAAGTTTGAAGGACCAAAGCCACTTCAACCCCAAGCCTGTTTTTATTAATTTCTTCCTTCACCAGTTATTACCGATGTCCCTAGTGTTTTCTTCTTTATTATTTGTCTACAGTTTTATCATGTCAACAATAAAAAAGGCTACATTAAACACATGCTTTCGTAAGCTGCACCAGTAACTACATTCTCAGAAATGACTCTAAGATGAAGCCCCACATTGAAAAGCTGAAATGAGAGCTGGGAGCCTGAGGGCTTTTCTATCCCACTGGTGAATACAGCATGTTCTTCTGCCTATGTTGGTAATAAGACAGAGACCCATTTATCAAAGTCTGTCCTTTTTAAAACAGCATGTGCTCCTCAACAGCCTTAGTGCTCAGCAGGGTGTAAATAGTGCATCTTCAGCCACTGCATCAATGTGAGTTTACCATGTGCCTTAGTGTTTAAGATTAGCACAAGTAGTGTTTAAGATTAGCACAAATGTTTGCCACAGTTAAGTCTGGTTTCAAGAGAATGTTAATAGTCATCTTTTAATACAAATGTTAGCAAGTCAGCCGTAGCTTTTTCTCGTATCATGGAGATATGTGATGTTACAAACACACGGAACTCAGTGGCCTGCCTGCAGAGAGGATGTTGTCCCACCTGCTTTAACACTGAGCCCAGAAAAGCTGCACGGAAACACAACAAAGGCAGCATTTTCTACTGCCAGGCAGTAACAGGATCCATTTCCACCGTAGAAATGCATTTGGTTATGAAAGCAAACAGGCCATCAAAAGTAATGCCAGAGCCGTCCCCTGCACAGGTTTGGCACTAATGCCTCTCTCACCTTCACATTCACATTTCCAGCACTGCTGAAACCAGCAACATCACAGGTACTACTGGCGCCAATAGACAACTCATAAACGTTTGAACACAGTAAATATGGTTTGAACATGGTGTTTGCTCAAGCAGATGTATGTCTTAAGGATCCTCCCAGCAGACAACAGCTTGCTCCAAATCAGCTGTATTTGAGAAACTGTATTGCAGAGATCAGTTCACGCTGCACGTGTGTGAGCAAACAGGCCCTGCAAGGAAGTAAAACCCGAAGAGACAGACACCGTCAGCTGGGATCATGCAACTTCTGCCAGTGCAATGTACCAGAGAAACTCACAGGTCTGTCTGTGTCAGTATCAAAGTTATCCCAGAGTGGGAACAGCTGTGCCAACACAAACACTGCCAGCTAGGTGGAGAATTGCACCACCTCAACGCTACAGACAAAGCAGTACAGCTTATAGGAAAAGGCTGGAGTTGCAGTAACATTAAAGATCAGGCTAAAAAGTACAGATGGAAAAGTTAAGTATCTCCATTAAGAATATTGTCAGAAAAAGAATCCCAGCTCTTTCATCTTTCATGACGCAGGCAGGCAATGAGGAAGGACATATAAAAGTCAGAAATTACAAGATTTCAATCATCATTATTCCACTTTCATCAGAGCTCACGTTATGCATTTATTTTACAAACAGAGCCTAGGACCACAAGTAGAGCAACCTCCCTGTCCACACACAGGAGACTCATTATGCTTCACAAGCTCAGTCTACACAAAGAACTAAATCACTATGTCCACATTATGTCTCTATAGCTTACAAAACAGAGGAACTTCTTGAAATTTTATATTTGACTGCCTTCAGTCAATGTTGTATCCCTCCAGAGAGAGAGAACCCTTGGCTCACGTTTAGGTAACTGCTTAGGTTAGATGTGCCAGATAAAAACAACGTTGCTTGCCACTTTGACCCACAAACCTCACTTTGACACTAATGCTACAGCAATATTATGCACCTCTGAGCAGGGCGACAATCACCTCTATAATAGTCTAACAACATGGCATCATCTTGAACATCTTGAACTAAGGTGGTATCTCCAATGCTTTGGGTTAAACACTCTCTTTCTAGAGCCATTTCCCTCTCACACCACCGCCTAATTAAGCACACACCTCAGGGCCTGGTGGAACAAGCAGTAAGTCTTTGTGGTTGCACAGGGGCGCAGATTTTGATTCAGAAAGTCTATGTCTGCAAATAATTTCTGATTCACATCCTACTGCACTCAGTAATTTCCTATGGCTTCTATTCAACACAAACATTTACTACCATTGAACATGTAGCGCTTCCAGGAAAACAATGTTTAGTTAAATTCACACAGTGACAGAAAAGATAACAATAAGACCATTAAAAGTTTGAAGTCAATGGATGAACTCTGCAAGTCTCCACCATCAGAAGTACCAATCTCACTAGCAGGGAGATTAGTGGGTTTCTTAGCTTAAAAAAGAGAAGTTTGTAGAGGCTAGAGCTCAGCTTTTGTCAGGGGCTAACATGCACAATTTCAAAGTTCTTCAATCTCATGGCAGAGGGTATTTCCATTGCTAGAGGAATCTATTTTAGAAAAAAAAACTTTAAAACCATGTCTTCCAAATATTTCTTCCCAAAACTCTCCCATGGGGCAGCTGCACTGCCTCAACAAGTGACTTGCTGAAGACAGTTTGTTAAATGAGTAAGGCAGATGCATGGCAGTCCAAGGCAACAGGAATTTCATCCTTGTCCTCTTGTCTCATTCACCCCTTCTTTACATCAGATAGGTAAGTGTAGTTCATAAGTAAACACCTTCTATTAATCTTACCCAAGATACCAGTTTAAAAAGATATCAACCACTTGTCTCCTTCTCATTTAAGACCTCTTATAGCTCCCACACTGATTTTATACCAATATGATTATTACCTAATTATAAACAATAGCTTCATTAAAACACACATATTTATAGAAGCATTCGTGTCACCTACCTTTAGGCCTTTAACTGCTGTAGCTAAAATGGGAAAGCAAGCTCCTTATAGTATTAGCATGGTCATCCAGAGGGCAAGTCAAAAGAGCTATGCTGAGCACTGATGTCAAATATCGCTGCTCTCAAGCAGCTGCCGCAGACATCTGTCTTCCTCTGCTGAGATTATGACAAGTCCAGGAAGCCTACACTGACCAACTGATTTTAAATGGCAGTGAGAAAAGTACCTTCAAAAATCAAAATTCTCATCCCAATTTCATAACCTGCAAATCAAACCAGTCACTATTTTCTGCAGTATCGCCAGTGTACCAGTTACTTGCAGTTTCACACACTGTACAATGGGAAAGCATGGAAAATACTCAGCTTAATAATTTCCTGTATTATTCACCGCATTGTGTGCAATACCTTGTGGATTAACTATCTAGATACAAAATGACTGTAAGTGCTATTAATGCTGTTGGTCTGAAGCAGTCATCTGCAATGTGCTCGTACAATCTATGGCATGAGGAATGCTGAAGAAAAACCCCTCTTACCTGCTACATGTGGGTTAAAAAAACACCTTTTTTGTGCGGGAAGGTGACTAAATCATTATGCAACTGTAGGAAGTCCCAACAACTGTCTAACACATCCTGAGCCTTCTTCAACTAAAATTAAATTACAAGCCAGAACTTCTCATCAATCACTACATGAACTTATTATGTACTAGATGCTATGCACTGTTCTTCAGTCCTGTATATAGAATCCCAACTAGCAGTACACCACCATCAGTAGCTAAACTCACTGCGGATCGCAGTGGATCGCCACTGCTGACTGCTCCAAAGATGTGTGCACACCCACCCCTTCTCCCCAGACACCCAATCTTGGCCAGGAACGCTCATCTCCTGGCATGGAAGTGGCTGGCTAACCCTACGAGCAAGGCATGGGTGGAACAAAACTACTTCTAACAGTGACATCCAAAATATATGTACCCAGGCTAAGCTGATCCCTTCAACTGGTCTAAGCCAGACTAGGCTTTTTCTGTATATCAGAAAAGACAACAGCACCTTGGAAATTACCTCCTAGACCAGAGGAGCACCATGAAAAGGATCAGAGAGACGAAACAACGCTGTGTGCCCAGGCTGAGTTGAGGGTTTTTCAACCTGGAGAAAAGAAGGCTTTGGGGAGCCCTTATTGAAGTTTTTGAGTATACAAAGGACTTTTTACCAGGGTCTGTAGGGACAGGGCAAGGGACAGTAGCTTTAAGATGAGAGAGAATCTGTTTTGACTGGTCATAACAAAATTTTTTACAATGAGAGTGGTGGAACACTGGCGGCAGAGGTTGCTCAAATTGTGGATATGCCATCACTGGAAATGTTCAAGGTCAGGTTGGATGGGGCTTTGAGCAATCTCATCTAGTGAATCATAGAATCATTACGGATTGGAAGGGACCTTCAAAGATCATCCAGTCCAAGCCCCCAGCCACAGCAGGATCACCCAGATCAAGTCACATTCCTGCATGGCATCAGAGAACTCTGCTCACTGCAGGGGGGTTTAACTAGATGAACTTTAAAGGTTCCTTCCAACTCAAACCACTTTAGTTTAAAACTAAAGATAGATGACTCTGATACGTAACTAAGATAAATATGACACCTTCATTTAGATGAGTAATTGTGAGGTTTAGGTGTTTAATTAAGAGTAATCTTCTCAAGTTTACCCAATACAAATAAGCCTTTGGTTTTACCTACTAAGCTCTCTCAAAAAAAGATATATTTGGGTTTTTGAGGTAATTTGGTGAGAATAAGAGCATCATGGCGCTTAAGGACATGGTCCAGTGGCGAGCTTGGTATGCTTGGGTTAATGGTTGGACTTCATGATCTTTTCATCCTATGAATCTATGACTGTTTGTATTTATAGTTGGATGGAATAAAAACATGCTTGTAGTGATTTTTAAAAGAAGTCCAATGTTGAGAGAGATACAGCAGCCAAGGTGACAGAGCCATCCTCAACTCAGGACGTCCACACGCATGAAGGAAGCCTGAGAGCAGATGTGCTGCTCTCCCTAATCAAAGACGTGGCCTTGTGCTGCCATCAGTCTGACCCTGCACAGTGGGAAATGTCTAGTTCCTGTGCATCCTAGTTCAGCAATAAGCATAGATTTCTGTTTGACAGCAACGTGAACAGCAGCACTGTAAATTTCAGTGAAAATATTTCTGCTATTTCCAGGCTACCAGACAAAAGTTTCCCTTATTAGTTTAGTTCTCTGGCTTCCAATTGGAGAAATGCCTTTAATGGAAGTGCTTTCTCAAACACATACAAATACCAGCAAACATAATCGTGCCTAAGCCGTGTCTCCCAGAGAGCTGGTTTCACATTAACTTTCTAACCTAGAAGGGGAGGATGGGAGAGAAGGATAAAAAAGATAAAAAGAGGAAGAAGTTATCTTTGTGGCATTTTTCTTTCTGCAAACCCAGAAGGAAATAGGTGTTGGTACACGGCGAAAGGAAGAGAGATTTACATCTCCCAGTTTGAAAACAAAGTGCTATCAGCAAAAATATTAGATTATTGATGCAGAGAGAAAGGAAGTTGCAAAGCTGCTTAACATTTCAAGAAGCTGTGAGGCTTTTCACTCAGTGCTGTAGCTGGGTAAAGTAAAAATATTCTTTGAGTAGGATTTAGTAACTCAATAACAAAAGTCAAATAGATTAAATGTTGCATCTGTTGTTATAATTAAATTAGCAAAGTACTGATAGAATCATGCATGTTTCCCCCTTGTGTACCATACCCTGGGCAAAGATGTGCTGTAGCTGTACAGACTTCCTGTGTTATAAATTAAAACACAAGCCAAATTCACCCTTCCTGCAATGCTATTAAAAAATCAAGGAAAAATACTCCAGGGATAAATCTGGCCCAGAGATGTTTTTCAACAAAGATGATTTTCAGAATAAATTCTACCAAAATAGATCTGTGTGGAAAGACTTGAAACGTTTTCACTGGTGTTCCATCTTTAAAAATATATTGGAACAGGTGGTTCCCAGTACTAGCTAGGTGGAAAACTTAAGACAAGAGTTTTATAGTGCTGTTTCCAGGTGACTATTCTGTTTGCCTTCTAGTTTGGATTTGTGGGAGTGGGTTTCTGGTTGCTGCTGTTTCATTCTTTTTCCCTTATTTTCATGGCTATTTTGAGGAATAGGGGAAGACCTGCTGTTTTACTTTTTTTAAACGTTAAGTATCTGCAGTCTTCAGTAAAGGTCACTGTATTATGCAGCTAGACTTGGGTATCAAGAACTGAGGAGCTCAGAAGTTACAGGTGCACTTGGAGAATCAGCCCCCTGCATACAAGAGATTCCCAATTTTTACTCCAAGGTTACACAATCAGATGAAGCACTACTGAAAATAGCACCAGGTCAGGCTCTAAGCTGACATGAGCTGCTGCCAGTCTACTAAAATCAATTAATCTTCCTCAGCTTATCTGACTCAAGAAATGTGCACAATAATACTAATATTACAGTTCTCCAGAGTTGCACTTGCAGGTGTGGCCTTGGTTAACCTTCACACACAGCTCCATGGTGCTGGAGACCTGCATGAATGCACTGGTAATACTTCTCCCACAAAAGAGTACATCAACTGAAATTATGAGAATGGCCATAAAATGCACACCACTTGCTGAAAGCAATTTATCCACAGCAATCTGAACAGCTCGCAACCATTGTAATCACATTTTTGCAGAACTGCAAAAAACTAGCTGGGAGGAACTTCAAGAAGCCATTCATCCCTTCCGTGCCCCAGGGCGAGCTATAGCAACACCTACACACCCCTGATGTCTCAGAAGTCATTGAGACAAAATCTTTCATTCTTATCTCCCAAACAAAACCGGAGTTAAACCCGGTTGTTTGTCTTGGTTTAAGCTCCAGGTGTTGGCCTTTAATGCTAACATCATTAGATCATCAAAACATCGAACTTGAATGCAGAGCTGAGCCTTTGCTAACATGAAGACAGCAGAAGTTATAAACAGGTAGGATTAGATATTATTTCTGAGCAAGAGTCAAACACAGCAGAAATCAGAAAATCTGTCCAACAGATCTGCATTGCATTGATATTTTTAGCACATCTGGAAGAGCCCACAGAGGTCATGAGAAAATTTGTAGTGCTCTCATGGAGACCATCCTCTCCATAACAAGCACAGAGGCAGTGGGTGTGTGTACCCTCCCACTGCCAGACAGAAGAGGCCACTGTTCCCAGAGACCACTGTTCTCACCCCTGCTGCCCTGACAGAACTTGTTTTCCATCCCTCAGCTTTCTCAAGCATGTTACAAAGTCCCCTTGCAGAGGCACAGGAGCATACTTCTCATCCCTTCTGTTTTTCCACCAGAAAGTCACAGGCTTGGAAGAGGGTCCCATGGAGCAGCCACCTTCTGGCTCCCCTGCCCCCAGATCTCCCAGGGCACAGATTCTGTGATGAAGCCTAGGGAGGGAGGAAAGGGTAGCCTGGCAGGGAACGCCACTGCATGTGCCATTCTGCAAAAACAGGATTTGGATGGTTCTCACTAGCACAGAACAGTTCAAAACTAATGATGCTACTGCTGGTGCTTCTTGCATTAATGTAAAGGGAAAAGGTCTGGATATCAATCCTAGACTTAGAAAAGTTTTAAATTATTAAAGCAAAGCATCTATTCTTGTAACAAGGTGTTGCTGCAGCTTATTTAAAGAAAATAATGCACTAATAAGAATGATTTTTTCCTTCCACATCTTCCGGGCATGGCATCACTAGAATCTGTTTGGAAATGTTTCCATTGCTTCTGCCACAGTCCTGAATACAATCTTATGCTTGTGAGGAGGGGCAACCCAGTCTCCTCATTGAGATTCTAAATCAGAACACATATTTCTTCTATTTTTTGCCCACATTTATTTGCATGCAATTATTCAGACAAATCATAGTCCTCATCTCCTGGGACCAAGTTTATCCTAATAATTGAGAAGGCTTTTTTCTGCTCTGATGTTCTGTTTTTCAGGGTAAGGTTATTTTTTTGTGTGTATGATCCTTTTTCAATTATGCAAAACCCAAGGCAAAAGTGTAATAAAAATGCAACAACTCTATTGCTTATTTCTGTGGTCTGACATTTTCATTTTGTGTCATAATGAGTCTAATCAATCCACTCCGCATTACACACGCCCTACACTCCTAACCGGTACCGATTACAAATAGATATATGACTGCTTTCTTCCACAATTGTATGAAAATTGATGTCACTTGTCACAAAGAGAGTTCAGGCTACAAAGAGCAACACACAAAACACCAAGTATTTTAATCTAACAGCATTCTTTGTGCAGTTCTCAAATCAAAACCAACAATGTTAAATTCTATTATTAGTCTTCCCACTTGGATTGTCACTGAATAAAGGCATTAATTCAGTGACCTGGAAAGCATTCTTAGGACCTATGAAACATAAAATTAAAACTAACATTGAACAATCTGGGATTAAAAATCCTCACTAATCATATGATCAACACAGAATGGCTAAAATACTGAACAAGAATCACATGTAGTGGCTCTGTTCCTTTCTGTACAAGTGACAGGCGGGGTGTCTCTTTGGTGACAAATGCATGAGTCTTCTCATGAACCGTATCAGAGATGACGCACTAGTATGGTCAGGGAGCCATGCTGGCAGCTTTCCATTACAGGGCTTGAATTCTCACAGCTGACAATGCATGGGACTTTCCTCCTCTCCTCCAACAAACTTGCTCTTATTTTCCAGGAGGAAACAAGGACAGTTGCAGGAGGTCTCCTGCACCAGTTCAAGGCCTCCCAAAGCCCTGATGGGTCTCAACATTGCCAGCTGCAGTGAAAACAACTGCTACACTTCAGCAAGGAATGGCCAGTTGCTGCAATCAGCAGCTCTGCTCCGCTCTGGCGAGGGAAGTGAGAAATGGTGACATTTCTTTATATAGGTTACAAAAGTCTGGCCTTTATTTACAGTTGAAAACTCATCCCTGCCCATCATAGAATCATATTTGCTCACTTGGTGGGAGCCTTTTGTGCTTTAAAAAGTTCAAATGGCAGAAAAGTGTTTAAAAGTAGAAAGAGGAAGAACAAGGAAGGCGTAGGGGCACTACTGAGCGAGGAGGCAGCCTTAATAACTGAGGATGCAGAGAAGGCAGAGTTGCTGAATGCCTTCTTTGCTTCGGTCTTTACATCTAAGGCCGAACTCTCCTATGACCCCCAGAACTTGGATGAAGGAGAGGAAGCCTGGAGGAGGGAGTGCTCCCAACTGGTCAGCGTGGACTGGGTTAGGGATCAGCTATGCAAATTGAACATTAACAAGTCCATGGGCCCTGATGAAATGCACCCAAGGGTGCTGAGAGAGCTGGCTGATATTATTGCCCTCCCGCTATCTATTATCTTTGCCAAATCATGGCAGACAGGAGAGGTGCCTGAGGACTGGAGGAGAACCAATCTCACTCCAGTCTTCAAGAAGGGCAAGAAAGAAGTTCCGGGAAACTATAGACCGGTCAGCCTCACCTCCAT
>VZRI01012850.1:413291-477573 GCA_013397515.1 Upupa epops
ATGATTAGGGGACAGGAGGGCATGGCTTATGAAGAGAGGCTGAGGGACTTGGGGCTTTTTAGTCTGGAGAAGAGAAGACTTAGGGGAGATTTGATAAATGTTTATAAGTACCTGAAGGCTGGCCAGGAGGGAGGGGACAGGCTCTTTTCACTTGCTCCCTGTGATAGGACAAGGAGCAATGGGTGTAAGTTGCAGCAGAGGAGGTTCCATCTCAACACAAGGGGGAACTTCTTTGCTGTGAGGGTCACAGAGCACTGGAACAGACTCCCCAGGGAGGTCGTGGAGTCTCCTTCTCTGGGGACTTTCAAGGCCCGCCTGGATGCGTTCCTCTGTGATCTGTGTTAGATACTTTTGTCCTGCTCCGGCAGGGGGGTTGGACTCGATGATCTCTTGGGTCCCTTCCAACCTCTAACATACTATGAAATCCTATGAAAAGTTGTGCAGACATGGTGCTCAGGGACATGGTTAAATTGTGGGCTTGGCAGTTAGGTTAATGGTTGGACTCAATCATAAAAGTCTTTTTCTAACAAAATGATTCTATGAAAAAAAAAAAAAAGAGGCAGAAGCTGGAGTAATGCTGAGCTCTTCTGCAACTGTGGCTGTTTTACCAGTATCTCTAGAAGTGGCTGCTTCACATACAGAGTATGCTGGCATAGCACCTCGGTAGTGAGAGGTCCACACCATTTTCAATTCCCAGTGCTGTCCAACTATGAAATACAAACTGTACCTATAAGAAAGATGGACACAGAGTACTAAAATATCAGTGCTTCAGCCTCAGCTCTCAGCTATCTATTCAAATGTGACAACCGTTTCATAAAAACATCTGCATGTTCTGCATCTGTGTTACTGGGGAAAAAAAAAAGCTGAATCTTGCAGATGTGCAAACCTCAGACAACAATAAAACAGGTCACTGATCAGATAAACTCTCGGGGCATATTCATTGTGAAAGGTGGCACAAATCTCTGTTCCTCGCAAGGTAACTGAACAGATGGCCAGTAACACCCACTGCAGAATGGCCTCACGAAAAGTGAGTGGCATGATGAGGGGTTCCAGGGCAGTTGTATACAAACCCATCTAATATGAATCCTAGCATGTACAGCAGTGGGAATGCAAGAGTTGATCAACTGTTTGCTTGCACTTTACTGAAACCCTGAATGAAGTGGCCACGGTCAGCTGTCCCAGAGATTTTGAGGCAGACATAATCTAACAGCTACTGAAACCTTTGTTCAACCAGAGAACAAAAAGAAATACCAGGTGATCTCTTACCTTATCCCAACAAGCCTTATGAAGGGTAGCTAAGAGAACTGGGGTTGGTCAGCCTGAAGAAAAGGAGACCAAGGGGAAACCTTACTGCTGCCTACAGCTACCTGAAAGGAGGTTGTAGAGAAATGGGTGTTGGTCTCTTCTCACAAGTAGTAAGTGAAGGATCAAGAGGAAATCGCCTCAAGTTGCACCAGGGGAAGTTTAGGGTAGACATGAGGAAAAACATCTTCAATGAAAAAACATCAGGCCTTAGAACAGGCTGCCCAGGGAGGGAATCAAATCACCATCTCTGGATATGTTCGAAAGTCAGGTAATTTCGGTCACAACAACCCCAGGCAACACGACAGGCTGGGGGATGAGTAGCTCGAAAGCTGCCCAGCAGAAAAGGTGCTGGTAGACAGCCGGCTTCATATGTGCTCAGGTGGCCAAGGCGGCCAACAGGATCCTGGTCTGTATCAGGAACAGTGTGGTCAGCAGGAGAAGGGATGTTACTGTGCACTTGTACTCTGCCCTTGTGAGACCCCATGTTGCGTACTCTGTTCAGTTCTGAACCCTTCATTATAGGAAAGACAAAATGCTGGAGCATGTCCAGAGGAGAGCTACCAAGCTTGTAAGGGGTTTAGAGAGCAAGTCGTATGAGGAGAGGCTGAGAGAGCTGGGCAGATTTAGTCTGGAGAAGTGGAGGCTGAGGGGGGACCTCACTGACCTCTACAGCTACCTGAAGGAAGGTTGTGGTGGGTGTTGGCCTCTTTTCCTTGGTGACTGCTGACAGAACCAGGGTCAATGGTCTGAAGTTGAGGAGGGGAGCTTTACGTTAGATCTTAGGAAGCAATTCTTTACAGAAAGAGTGGTAAGGCACTGGAACAGCCTTCCCAGGTTGGTACCATCCCGGGAGGTAGATGCAGACATGGTGCTTCATGACATGCGATAGCAGAGGGGTTTTTTTTGTGTTTTTCAATCTCTCAGATATTTAGGGTTTTTGTGGGTGTGGGAATGATTGGACTCTGATCTACGACGTCCTTTTCAACTATGTTTATTCCGTGATACTGTGAGTTTAGGGGCAGGGTTTAGCAGTCGGCTTGGTAAAGCTGGGTTAATAGCTGGACTCACTGATCTTAAAAGTCTTCCCCAACTTAAATGATTCTGTGATTCTATCACTTGCCATTGAACAAAGTAACAAGACAGGCAAGATCCAAGGACTCTCCTTTACTTGAGCAATCCCTTGAGTCCCCTGGGGGCGGGACAGCAATTACTCAACTTTCACCAGCAAACCATTAACCTCACAGTTGCAAAAAAAAAAAATAAAAGAGTAAAGCTTCATTGAGCACAATTTCTTTTCATTCCCTTCTAAATCCTTTATACATGCTTGCATCAGCAAGTGCAGTTACGGTTTGTATTTTCATACAGCAAATGAAATATAACCCTGATAGCTAAGAGTGACATAAAGAAACAACTGACAATCATTCTCCTCCCAAATATTTCTTTGTATCTTTCAAATGCTGAGTAAATCAAAACCCAAAGAGAAGTCCACACTGTGGGCCAGATCTATCAACAGGTATAAAGCAGCACAGTCTGAACAACTCTTCATACATAGTTACACTGCCAAATTCTTGATGAAGAGAATTGAATAGATGTCAGCATATGCCTTATGTAAAATAGACAAGAGGACCTTTGTCAGACAGGAATTAAATTAGTACTCACTATAAGAACTGTATTCTATGGTTTCATAGAAAACTACACTACAAACACATGTGCAAACCTGAAAACAGGGCTAAACAGCATAAGGAATGTCAGCTGAGGTCTGCTCCTTACAAGATAGGAGAGTCAGCACCAAGTTATTATCCACTGCTTCCAGAGAACTGTATTAATATGAACTCGCAGCTGCTGGAATGTTTAGCTTGAAAGACAGGACTGCTACTTGCCTTTTCTTTGCTGTCTTTAAGCTGTGCTGCTAAACCACTCTGCTCACACAGCAGCACCCAACGTCAACGTGGTTCATATGGGACTGGAGTGCTGGGCTGAATGATGCCTGATGAGACTACACATGGCTACATGGCATGCTGATGCTAACCCCACAGCACTGTACCCATGCCAGAGGTACCTGGAAGCTGTTGTGGAATTTTTGAGGACACGGCTCAGCATGTTCACATCAGCAGGGTGGCTGTACAGGAGCCATTTTCAGTGCTGGTTGTTTTCTTATAAAGAAAGTCAACAAAAGAAGCAGAGACACAGACCCATGCAGTCAGGAGAGCAGCAAATTACTCACATACTGTACAACTGCATGCAGGACTAGCCGATGCTAGTCAGCACTGGGTGTTACAGATAATAACTCCATCAGCCTGCTTTATATAGATACCAGGTTTGTAGCCTACACAGCTGCCAGTTTTCTTGCTAGATACGAAAAACCAGCACAGCGCACATTGAATCACTCAGCAGCAATTATTCCCTTCCCTGCTTCAATCTTCTGTTACACAGTTTCATCTGGTCTAAGAGATTATCAGTTAACAATATCTGACTTTTTCCTGGAACAGTGGGAAGAATAACGGATAAAGAAAGTGACTGATAAATTGCAACTTAAAAAGAAAAAAAAAAAAAAAAAGCAGAAAAACAGAAGTTTCCTTTCCTTTGAAAAGCCCATCACACAAGGTATCTAATAAATGAAGACAACCAGAGGCTGAAACAATATGGCAGTTTCAGTCTGACACAAAAATCTTGCTGGCACTGGGGCTGAAATCATACATTTTCAAGGAAAGCTGCCAGAGCTTTCCCGGTGTGAATATTTCACGTTTGGAAAGAAGTGAAAGAATTTTGTGTTTCGAAGTTACTCTACCAGCACACACTCTGTTCATTTAAATACTTCGGTGTAAATTAGGGATAACTGTAAGATTACTCACAAAATCTCCAACCCCTCCAGATGACCAGTCTGGCTTGCAAGTGAGAGCAGCCTGTTAAAAAAGGCAGAAGCACATTTCCATGTGGAAAAACTTAACATTATTATTACTAAATATAACATCACAGTCTTTTTGCCCACTATTTCGTTCACAATAACATATATACACTCTTCTCTGCTTGTTCCATTACATAACAACACATAGCAGAGGCAAAACCACATTCTTGAGGGGGGAGAGGAATAGGAAACACCCACACACAACTCTCAGATCCATCTTCTTGAAAAAATATCCGAAAGGAAGCCAACATTCCCATACAAATCTGAATTGCGGGAGGAAAGACTCAAGTATTGGGATGTTTCACATTGAAAGCATCACTAAGAATTATAATTATGAGCTACTTACATCGGAGTGAATTAAAAAAAACAATCTAGTAAAGAGGATTCACTTGATGTGGCACCTAAATGGCAAGGGAGGGAGAGAAACCTTTATTCTGCCACACTGAAATATTTTATATTCACAGTCATGGCTGCAGTGTTGAAAAAAATGAAAGGAAGTGTTGATGCTTCTTCCTTGTATCTTTCTCTGCTATGGCACCCTCTGCCATCCAAATTCCCATTCCCTCTCACACCTTTATGAAATGTCAGTGCAGTGACTTTCTAGGAATTTGGGCTGAGTTCAAGAATCCCCATCTGCTCCCACTGGAGAGGAATGAGATCAGACTGTAAATGTGTGGTAAACTAAGAGCAAAAGAAACATGCGAGGACAATTTGGCCATGTATGAAAGTCAGTCCCAGCTTTCCCCATTCAAATTACAAACCTTAGATTAGCCTCTGTCTAGCTGGAATGAAGTATTCATATATTCAGTTCATCACCCATTTGAGTTAAGTGCATGTGCAGGCAAGCACTCTCAAGACACTTCATTAATCTACATTTATCTTAAGGATGTTTAGAATTATAGACGTGTACGCACACGAGGAGTTTTTCAAGACTTCAAAGCAATTAGGTCTCGAGAAAAGTGGCTTTGGTAATACATGTTCTCACAGCTATTTACATAAATTCAAATCAAATGTATGTTTGAAACAGCACAAGACTTCTCATTAGACACTGGTGTTTTTTGCCAGTTTTAAGAAGGTTTTAATTGCTTTGCAGTGCACGCTCAGGAGCATCCACTTATGCAGGTGCCCCTTGACAAACCTACACACCCACCCCACGGGTTCAAACATGGAATTTATAACACTTAATCGTTACAGTTGGCAGCACTATGAAAATCCATAAACAAAAGACATGCTTCTCAAAACATCAGGCTTTCAGGGGACTTGCAGCAACAGCAGAAACAGAGCCAACACCTGAAGGGCAGAGCAGCACACAAACTCAGATCAACTGCTGGAGCAAATGTGGGTCAGCAGCTCCCTGACCGCAGGGAAGGAAGCACCCTGCTTGGAGAAAGGCTGCAAAACCAGAGAACAAAACTGGAGCAGGCCACAGATCCTGGGCACCTCACATTATGCTCACTTACATTCTGGAGTCACCTTCTAGAGATGATTCTCCCCTTCTCTCTGGTGATCACAGTAGCCCGTGGCTAAAGCCAGGAGCAGAAGCCTGCAGCTGTTGACCAACCACTTCAAACTTCCTTACTGGTAAAAGAAAAAAAATCACCAAGAGGAAATAAAAACAATAAATAAATAAGAGAAATCAGGCAACTACCCACAGTTATATGAGAACTTAGGTACAACTGGAAACTGAAGGTGGATCATGCAGAGTGCAGTGAGTTCTGTAAGATGAGTTCTGCATTTTACCTTCTACTACACCTTTGAATATGCAGCAATTTCAAATCCTGCCTATTTAAACTTTAAAGGAAGGCTTGAATTTTTCCATCATTTAAAGAAAAAAATAAATAAAAAACCAACCCTAACTCTAGTGGTAAATATTAGACTTCCTTACAATCCCAAGTGTCTCTTGTTTCCATCTGTTTATTTTCCTTTTAAGTCATTTTCTGGACATAAAAACAGAATAGAGAGTCCATTTTTTGTACAAAACCATTTCTTGGCTACATCTGTCACTAAGAAAAGCCAATGTGATTACATTCTGCATGCAGTTAAAGTCTTAATTCCACTGGTTTAAAACACACATAAACGCACATATACATCTGTACACATACAGATACACACATATACAGCCTTTATTCGTAACCAGCACAGATCTTGGCAAATCACCTTGACTTGATACTTTTTACAGTGACCCTTATAAAAAGCAATCTCCAAATGTGCAAGCTATTAAGAAAATATGTGAGGAAACAAAGTCTGATTGGCAGACTGAAGCTGTAGGCTGGATGAGGCTTGGGCCTGTCCAGCATTAATGCCAGAATCACAGAATTGTTGAGGATGGAAAAGACTTTTGAGATCATCAAGCCCAGCCTATGACTTAACATTGCCACAATAAACTAGACCATGTAGATTAAGTACCATGTCCAGTCTTTCCTGATTCCTGATACAAGATAGAATGCCATTGGCCTTTCGTGCCACCAGGGTACCCTGCTGGCTCATATTTAGCTGGCTGTCAACCAGTACTCCCAGGTCGCTCTCTGCCAGGCCAATCTCCAGCCACTCATCCCCTAGTCTGTAGCACTGATGGGGGTTATTGTGGACAAAATGTAGGACCTTGTTAAAGCTCATCCCATTGGCCTCTGCCCATTGACTCAGCCTGTCCAGATCTCTCTGCAGCATCCTCTCCAGCAGATTGACACTACTCCCCAACTTGATGTCTGCACCTGATCCAGACAGTTATTAATCCAGCGGAGGGTGCACCCATCCAAGACCTGGGCTGCCAGCTCTTCCAGGAGGATGCTGTGGGAGACTGTGTTGAAGTCTTTGCTGAAGTCTAGGCAGACCACATCCACAGCCTTCCCCTCACCCACTTGGCAGCTCACCCAGTCATAGAATGAGATCAGGTTAGTTAGGCAGGACCTTCCTTTCCTAAACCCATGCTGGCTGGGCCTGATCCAATGGTTGTCTTGTACCTGCCACTCAAGAGCTCTCAAGATGATCCTCTCATAGAGGGAGAAGATCCCCTCTTACTCTAAAAATCAGATGTACTGTTTGCTTTATTAGCTCTAGATCAACTATTAATGTAATTTACATTAAAAGCAGGAAGTTAGAAATCAACACAGGCTATTTAGAACTAAAGTTACACAAAAGTGACAAAAGAACAAGTAGCTCATGCACCACATAGGATTACAGTTTCACAGATCAAAGAGAGTAAATTTTTCAAGTAGAGAAAGAAGAAAGGCCAGATAATGCTTTACTTTAGATACAAATGGTTGGACTCACTGACCTTAAGGGTCTTTTACAACATAAATGATTCTATGAAAAGTCACTGCAACTCAGAATAACTTACAATTTGTGA
Organism: Upupa epops; assembly: GCA_013397515.1. NCBI lineage: Eukaryota > Metazoa > Chordata > Aves > Bucerotiformes > Upupidae > Upupa > Upupa epops. The sequence continues at coordinate 420,848 of VZRI01012850.1, forward strand.
AACTTTGTTCAAGAAACTAAATATGAAAGCATGACCCTTAAAAAGTAAGGTCCAATATTCCATTAATTTCCTTGCACATTTTTGAGAAACATGCAGTTCAGTATCACAGAAAAGTAGTCAAGATCCACAAGTTTCCCTTTCAAGCTACAGACAATTACCATAAAACCAGATCACACAGCTCCAGCACCCAGCCAAATAAAAGGGGGCCAGAGCTCTTCTTCCTCAGCAATCCTAATCCATAGAAACAACTCAGAAAGCAGCTCTGCAGGCAGAGTCTGGGGCTGGCACAGCGCCTGCTTCACTGGAGCCATTAACTCTAGCAGAACATCATTAGAGTTGCTCATACCCTCTGCTCACTGTAGGAGCTACGGGTTGTGGTTACGACTTCAAGTAATGGCAATAACTTCCCTCCTTACCTATGGAAAAGTGCTACCCTGCTCTGCCTTTAACCTTCTCCACATTCATGCAGTCTTGAGGATTCACCTAATATTTCAAGCTCCTTAAACTCCACCTAAACTCACTACAATTATGTGTATGGAGTCTTTCAGAGAATCACAGAATTGGTCAGGTAGAAAAAGACCTTCAGGATCCATTCCCAATCCCACCACTAAACCTTGTCCCTAAACACCAGATCTATACAACTTTTAAACACATACATGGAATGAGATTTGCCCCCCTCCCTGGGGAGCCTGTTCCAAGGCCTGATGACCCTTTCCATGAAGAATATTTTCCTAATGTCTAACCTGAACTTCCCCTGACACAACTTGAGGCCATTTCCTCTTGTCCTCTTGTTACTTGTCCGAAGAGGCCAATACCCAACACTCTACAACCTCCTTTAAAGGAGTTCCTCCTTTCCAGTATTTTTAGTGAACACAGCATTAGAAGAGGCTGAAGTCTTTTCCTTTCTTAATCTTCGTAAACAATTTTCCACTAAATACTTTGTAACAGGACTGCTGCACAGCACCATTACTGGAAACGAGGGGTTTATAATGGAAATGGTGCTGTAACCTTAAATACAGCAACAAGTGGCATGAAACCCCAGCCGTGCTTCTGGAAAATAAATGTTTTTAAAACCTAACAGGCTCTGTCATCATCATAAAATACATGCCCTGCTGCTCTGTGCTCTCTAAAAGCTTCATTAGATGGAGCTGGGCATGGCCGCATGCCCTGACTCTGTTACCACCAGTCACTGTTGCTATCTCCACACTAACAAGGAAGAGGAAGATAACAATGTGCAATAAATTGGAATCTAGTTTTGTGATCACAGGAATGAAATCAGTGCAAACAGAAGTCAGTGCTCGAGGGTTACTCTCACTGCCTGTCCATGATACATCTAGTTACTCTTGCCTGCATTAACACCTACTTGTTTCTCCAAACCAGCAACTTTTATCATCACCCTCACACCTTTAAGATAATCAAAACTAGCCTTCCTCTGGGGAAAGTTTACCAGCTTCAAAGAACACTGGCCACTCCACACAGAACTTGGGAATTTGAAATTAAGTCAGTAAATCAGTATTATTCTCTACACATAAGATACAAGTTCAGGTGTACCAAAGAAATGATGATGCTATTTTATTAAACTGGTAAAAGAACACTGACAAGAGGGGAAGAAGACTTGGCCACAGCAAACCCCAGGTTGATAACCCTGATGAGGACTGGTACTTCAAAGACTCAAGATTTCCAGGAATTGGACACGGAGAAAGTTTTTTAAAGTGCTCTGGGTTATTTAAGATTTATATAAGCAAGAGTCATAATAAAAACAAGTAAAAGAAAAGAATTGATACGGCAAAAGACTCAAGCAAAAACAAGAGAGAAAAAAGGGGCAAAAAAACCCACCTAAAAAAACCGATGTTTTAAACAAACTATCCCCGTGCACTGTTCTGAAATTACAACTCCCACCTTCCCTATCACGTTTCTATGCACACTTCAGATGAACACAGCAACAGAGAATAACAGGACCATAGTGCCTCTTTTAAAAGGAAAACTTCACCAGCATAGGAAACTAACAAAGAGAATAAAAGCAACAGGTAAGAGTAAGAAAGCAGAGAATGATTGGGATAGTTCATTTTTTATTCATGGATATTCTTTCCAAAAGATAATCATAGAAGCATTTTGTGCTTAATAGGTGCCATCACTGTGCAAATGTCTTCTAAAATAAAGACCGATTTACTCTTAAGTGTAGGAAAAAAATCCCTTTACCAGATTAAGTGGCTTCAATTCCCCATGCAAAGCCTGCACAGAAGGATATCTATGAGAAACAACAGAAACAGGCACAAGGCCTTTACAAATTATCTTCCTACGAGAGAGGAATACATAAAATTACAGAGCAAAATGAAGTGTGAACCATGGAAAGCAGAAGAAAACCAACCTGCAGTGAAAGCCCTTCAACACTGTACCAACTTAATAGAAGGCGGGTGTTATAGATGATGAAATACTATGTTGTTTAAAAATGCAAAGCAAATTAAAATATGTTTTCATTTGATAACCATGGTTATTTTGTCAGTGACCCTTGACTCCTTCTTTGAGAACTACCCTTCAAAAAGCTTCAAAGGAAAAACCTCATCTGGATACACAAGTCCTAGTCTCAGAATCTTAGAGAAAGAGAAACCAGTTGCTTCCTACTTCTCTGCTTTAGTCTTCCTGCTTCTGGGTTAAATACTTGCAGTGCATGTTTTAAATATTTATCTTTGATTCCACCTAGTCCATATATTTTAACTATAAAACCTTACTTCAGCTAACAGATTACATGCTATTGTTTAAAATGTAAATTTAATCCATAATTATTATGCAAACTGAGGCCTCATTTGATTCGTTTTGCATAAATTGCTTCATTCCTTCCCCAGTCTCTATGACACAGAAGGTCGCTCATCAAAATTTTACTTCATTAGCCCATTAGCATCTTCTTCCTTCTCCCATCCATTAGGTTTTGTATTTAGATAGAGGTGTCCTCAGAGCCTGCCTGCCAACAGCTATAGCAATCACATCCACTTGCAATGGAAAATGCTATTTAATCTACCGTGACTTTGTTGATATTAAATGCTGAGATTAATAGTAAAGGTGGTGGCAAAATTGTTACAGAGTTGGAAAGATGTAAAGTAGTCAACACCCAGTTCCTTTATTTACTGAGCAAACATGCAGCATGATGTGCATTTTCCTCCAGAGAGCCAAAAAGTCCTGTGAGAGGGTCAGAGTGACCAAAACATGAGACAGTGCAGAAGCAGCTCCTGTTCTGGCCCGTGTGTCTTGTGTGCAGCCATGCGTGTGCTGGCTGGAGATGACATGGACAAGCTCAGACTCAAAGAAATGTCCGTTCTACATCCCTTGAAGAAGTGCCATTCTTTGTTACTAACTTTTGCAAAGACTGCCCTTGGGCAAATGACTATCAGACTAATAGTCTTCTGTGGAAGGGCGCCAGGAAGCAGATTGTTAGTGAAGCCTTCCAAATGATTCTCTTCGAGCCAGAAAGGTTACAGAAAACAGGGAAAGAGGCACTGGGATAGGATGGACCATTTCTTTCAGAAACCAGAGCATCACTGGTGCAGCTGACCTACAATCTCCAATTTAGCATTGAAGGACTAGCCAAAACATACATAAAGCATGGGCTCTCATCAGACTAATCAACAAACATCAGTGCTGCTGAGAACAAGTAACGTCCTCTCATGTACTACTGCCACCAGGCACAGATGCTAAATATGATCCCAAACCACATCTGGTTTAACTTGCATTGGGCCTTTTATGGACTGTATGTTGCCAGAACCTCATGCTAGATTGCCATTTATTGACTCACCTAGTGCTACGAAATCCAAGGGTTTAAATGACCAACATAACCTTCACCTTTGAAATTGAAATCAAACCAGTTTTAAGGCTTCCTCCTTGAGACTAATTCTCTTTAGCCAGGCATTAGATTTATGATAAATTACAGCAAATTCCAGTTCTTAAACTGGTTTTTAACAAAGATTGTTGTCCCCTTGGAAGACCATGATCTATACACAGATCTAAATGTTCTTCTGCATGGCCAGGGGCACCCTCCTGTATATTCAAAACTGGCAAACTGTGGCCTTTAGAATTTTACATCAAGAGCAAAGCACACACTGGCTCAAAATAATCCCATACCTCCATTTTTCACTTCAGCTAAAGATGCATCAGAGGAGAAAACAGTGCTGTTGATCCATATTCTAGAAATAAGCAGATGCTAGAAATGAAAATTATTTAAGCAAAAATCTAGGTTGTTAAATATTTGTAGCATTTTCTATTTTTCAGTTACTCTCTGCAGAAGTGTTGCTGCACCATTAGCCTGATGAAAAGGCAGATAAATTACAGCGCTAATTGGTTGCATATAATACCAACTTAGTCAAATTCTTTATTACACATGGAAAACGACTTGGTTCTAACCTGTAAGTGAACACATTGTCAGCTGTTATTTCTACCGAGGCTGAATTAAGAGACATAAGTGATAGCAGAGTAAGTTCATAAAACCATCACAGCAAAACTGATTTTATTTCCTCAGATAAAATCACCCAAAGCAAGCTGGGCAGCAAGTGGAACAGATGTTTTGTTTAGAGATCAAATTTATAACATGAATTATACAAAGCTATCAACTAGATTACTTTTGGTCCTGATTCCAGATTTTAGAAATAGTAGAGCTGTCCTTCTCCATTTCAGTTATATTCTTGAACTCTTCATCACTTTCTTAGCTTTGGAATAACTACTCATTAAATTGAAACAAACTAGTTACTGAATACATTTAATTTTAAAAATATACCAAGATCTCTAAATTTTACAGAAAATCTACTGACAAGTTTTACTTGTTTCTCAAAACTCTGATTCCAACCTCTTAACCAGTACATGCCATCAGGACACAAATATTCACAGCAGGGGGAAGCCTTAGAGTGCTTAGATCAGGGAGATAAGAGAGGTTAAGTCAGCCTGAATATCTCATTATGGCTAAACTACACATTTATTTTTGAACTTACTTGAAATTAAGGTTTCTTTCCTATTGCTTTTATGTATCCCAGTTTAAATCAATGCTTTGATTTACACAATCCAGAAGACTCACCCTAATACAAACATTCAACAAAATACTCAAAGAAAATGTCACATGGACAAACCAAAATCATGGGGCATTCCATCCTGAAACAGCTCTTTGCCAATGTTGAATTTATAATTCCATGTTTAGATCATGCATCGCAACACAAAACCTGAAGTACAGAAAACCTCTGATCTCGTCTTGGCCAAGACTTGCTCCTGTATGACACACTGGCATGATCCTTGTACAGTAAGACAAAGGGAGTGGAAGCTTTTATACCTCACTGAGCTACCAGCAACATGAAGCAGTGCTGCTCCACCATGCACCAGGCAACAGGGCAGGATCAGACAAATGTTACACTTAAGTCTGGCAGAAAGTCTTCAGGCTCCGCTCACCTGCATTATTCTGTTGAGAAGCAGAAAGTGATTCCTGCAGAGGCACACGCTGCCCCCAGAGCTGACAGTCTGCTTTTTCTTCCTGTTGCAGCCCAGCTACTGGAGATGGCTGCTGCAGGCATAGGATGGCCCCTTTCCTGCCTCTCCTGCCTACCTGCCATCCTCACCTTTACTGCAACAACAGAAACCACCTGTCTCACCTGATCAGATAGCAAAAACCATCCTACTGGCCCCACAGCAGCTGTCACTCACCCTTCCCCTCCCTTCTCTTTTCCCACTTCCCTAGATCAGCCCTGCCATGTTGGCTGGCACAGGACCTGGTACTACACAGGGCATGTGAGGGACACATGGCTCCAGCCTGGGGGGTTTCAGCTTCCAGAGCAGTCCTGCACAGAGAGGTGAACACTACCTTGTAATCTCAACCTGCGTTGGCTAAAAAATACAAAGCAAACACTAGGTTGTGTGCTGTAGTGTACACATCCCAGTAAAAGAAGGCAGAAGATGGTCAAAGAGATATGGCTGCACCAGTGACTGCAAAAGCTTTTGGCTCAAAGGCTGGGGAACTGGCCAGAGGCTTGTGAAGCACAGCAGATGGGACAGCCAAGGCAGACGTGGTGCGATGAAAGCAAAGATAATAGCACTGTAACAGAGGAACCTGAACTGGTTTAATTTGGTCCTTCTTCTTATAAAATAGTTATAAAAAGAAATGGGAGATTACGGGACCAGCTGAAACTGCCGTGCTACTAAAACACAGGAAACTACTGATCTCAGTAAAAGTCATTTACTGAACACAGAACACAGAGAACTGAGTCTGCTGAAATACCTTACTATTTCTCACAGAGTTTTTCAAGAAATGTACAATTCCTCATACAAGTCAAGCATGGCACCTGGAGAGAACCCCACAACCAAATGCTTTTGTGGAGATGGTGTGTTTGCTGAAATGTTGAAGACAGAGGATACTAAAGGCTTTCTTGCCTAAATGCAAAAAGCTTTTCAAAATCTGGCAAAATTACTTGGACAATATTACACCACTTCAAAAACTGGGGTCATGTGAGAAGCTCAGAGAAAAACTCAGAAGCATATGCAGTTTATTTTTTTTTCTTCTGTGCAACTGATGTCCCTTTAAAATTAAGCAGCTCTATCAGATCAGCTGGTAGCAAAGAAAGCCTAAAAGCAAACCAGTTTTATAAAAGAAGAGATGGAATTGACTTAGCAAGGTCTAAGGCACATTTTGCATGGGGGAAAAATAAAAGCATTGAAAGACACCACAGGATTGCATAAATATGGGCTGATGCCGCTCAGCACTACACGCGGCTGCGAAACTTCACCCTAGTCTCAAGAGCTCATACGTATACCTGAAGTTATAAATCTACCCAAGCTCTTGCTAGAGCCAGTCAGACATTTCCCTTTATGTCTGCAGCTGCTGAAAAGTATTATCACATCCATACCCAATCACGTCCAGATTTTCCTAGCTTTTGAAGCGATCCACACTCCTTATGTAAAGCTTGAGCCGGAACAGACGTTTAACTCATTTCACAGAGTGTTTGGTTTAATGTCTCCCTTTATGAAAAATTTAACTTGTTTGGCACAGAAGCCGTGTCTTTTTCCCTCCCAGATGCTCTCCAGCAGCACTTAAGTAAATACAACGAAACAAAAACAAGGACCCAAAGTGTTTTGTCGCTAACACAGAGAGAGGAGGGGTTTGGTTTGTTTGCGTGAAGTTCAAACAGAAGTTTTACAACTTAAGTAAAACGCAAGAGCGTTTGCAGAAGGAAGGTTTCCATTAAACAGATCCGAACTGGTTCAACAGTAATCTGAGCTCCGTATGAGCTCACCTTTTGCTGGGAAACAGTCAGCAGCAAAGTAAAACCTTCACAAAACACAGGAGGGACCTGATGACAGATTGAGAGGGCAAGAGGCAACGCTGGGGCCATCTCTGAAATGATGACTAGATCTATATTACAGCCTGCCATGACACAGCCTTTCACACATATTTTAAAGCTGCAAACGTAAACAGCACTTAAAAGGACATTTAACTCAAGTGGTGAACTAGGAAATGAAAAAAAGCAGACTGGAAAAAAATGATGGGTTTTTCCTGTGCTCCTGGGAAGTCCCAGCTCTCAAGAGAAAATCTCCCTTCACAGTCATCAGATATTAGGAAGCAATTCTTTACAGAAAGAGTGGTGAGGCACTGGAATGGCCTTCCCAGGGAGCTGGTGGAGTCACCATCCCTGGAGGTATTTAAGAAGCATGTAGACATGCTCCATGGCAGGATAGAGTGGCAGGCATGGTGGGGATTATTTTGTGTTTTTCCATCAATCAGGTATTTTAGGAATTTGTGGGTGTGGGTATGGTTGGACTCAGTGATCTAGTAGGTCCTTTCCAACCAGGATTATTCTGTGACTTTCCATCTGTAGGGAGTGGGATTTCAGGATGCGTTTTCTTTCCCCCCACTTTGCTGGCTGTCAAAAAGACACTACTATAAGCTGTAGCAAAGCCCCTTCTGAAACATGAAAAAGCCATGAGACAGCTCAGGATGGCTGATGTGCCCTCAACTGCTTTAGGGATCTGGCAGAGATCCTGGTTTAGGGAGCCATCCTCCACCTGCACTGAAGTCAGTCAGCTCTCATTCATTGAAAAATAATCATTCCCCTGGTGAAAAGCAGCTATTGAAAGTGCTTTCTTGCCACAACAGAACCAAGCCAAAGCTGGGCCAGGAAACTCTCTGAGATCATATACAAGTGATGAAAAATGTGCCACCAAGGAGACAATTCAGGATGGGCTGCCTGGAGTTCACTCCTGGTCACCAGCACCCACATTCCACAAGGACAAATTGAGCACAGTCCTACTGGTTCCTGCAGCAGGTGATGCAGATGTCTCTTCCAATAGAGTCCCACAATCCCACACTATCAGCCCACAGAAGGATGATGGGGGAAGATTATGGAGTCATGGCAAACCTAGAGCTGACAGGAGTCCCAACTCACACCTGGTGCCAGGGCTGAAAAGCACTGTGTGATTACTGCCCCTGTGCTCTCTCCTTTTGTGTGGTATGGGATGGGCTCTGAAAGGACACAGAACATACAGTTTGCCTAATGGGGACCAAGCAAGGCATGGTTTCATCTCAGAGCAGTAATTCTTCCTTATAAGAGCCTAACGTTTCACCCACAGACCTGCTGTTAATCAGCTCAGTGTTAGAATCAGCACTTAAACTTCACTGGCTGAGCCTGAAGATTAGAGATAAAAAACAGAAGATTCAGAAACAAAAGTAAAGTGAGGCAGGCAGAGATGTTGTTTCCCTTCTCACCCATTCCAGTAACTACAGTCACTCACAGGCAGCACCAATATCAGTTCAATCCTCTCTGGAGAGGTGAGCAGGCTGGTACTGGTCTCCAGCAGAAAATGTTGAGAACTATGGAAAACCTGGCACAGGTTTAGAGTAAGGAGGTTCATTCCTCCTGAGGGAGGCAAGATGAACCATCATCTGCACTGGCAGCCCAGCTACTCAGTACCTGCCGAGACACTTTAAATCCTGACTTACTGTATCAGGCAGCGTTTGTGGAAAGACCTCGCACCAACAGGAATCAACAGGTTAACAGTATCATACAAGGCATAGGCTTTGCTGAACAGGTATTTTCCTCTCCACGGATTTCTGCAGTTGGCATGTAATCAAGACAACCCTGGGCAGACCTTACAACCAAAGTCACCACAATTCCTGCTTTGGGATCCATGTTTTTTTGTATATAGAGGTGTGATGTTAAATATGGATTGGCTTGATAGTGGTAGCATTCTAGGACATCAGTTAAAACACACAAAGGGAAAGAAACTGTGTAACCTGAATAACCCAAACTTCCTTGCATACAGAGACTGTCTAGCCAAATTTTCTTCAGCTTCACTATGGGATAGAAATACAATTGGAAACATCAGCATTTTTCAAACCAGGTAATAATGACTTAGGAGAGTGTCCTTGATTTGTATTTATTACATGGGAAAGAGGCCAGACAGAGCATTTACTTAATTAAAGTTTTACTGATAGCAGTAAGTGGCACATTTCTGGCAACCTTCTTTTTTATTTCTTCTGAAGAACATGGTCCTTTTCCTTCCTTTTACATACAATAGGAAGGGAAAAAAAAGCAACAATCCACAAACAGAAAAAACATGGAATCTGCTGCAAGATTTAAATAAAAAAGCTACTGCTACAAGATATAAATTATCCACACACTCATCATTCAACACAGCCATCCCCACAGAAAGGCAAGAAGCAGATGAAACGGGAAGGACCTGCCAGGGGGCTGCTAAGAGAAATGCTGTATTAAAAAGTAAAGTTTCAAATAAAAAACCAAAGGCAGGAAGTAGGACAAAATAATGGGATCCTTGTACCCTGCAAGCTGGCCAAGTGTTTCAACCCTTGTTGTATTTGTTTTTCATATGTTACTCACTAGGCATGTTGGTGCACTAGGAAGAATACCAGATAAAACATGTGGTTATTGGCCAGCACAGATAATGCAAGTCTGCAGCAGCTTTCCTCAGTAAGCACTTCCTATTTAAGCAAAGGCAGATCCTATATGATATGACAGGCCACCGATACAAAGAAATCCCTTTACACTACAACCCTTGACTATAAAAACAGAAACACTCAAAAAAAAAACCAAACCAAACCCCAGCCAACACATATTAGCTGAATTTCATGCTCATTTGTACTCTTCGCCGATTTTATTAGTGTGTCTAACTTTTCATTTCATGTAACAACTTTTTCTGTAATATGCCCCAGCAGGATGTTGAATTCAGTGGTTACTGAAACTCAAGAGGCCTGAAGCCACTTTACCTACACCTAACAATTTGAAATAACTAGTTTCCCATTCATTCTAATTTTCAAGACTTTGCTATGCACATGTCACTGAGTTACAGGAATAGCTGATTCAGTTACAAAAAGCTTCCAGATTAGGGTGATAAATGAGCATTACACCTCTACAGTTGTAACCAAATGAGGAGGCTGAAATACATGGGGGTTTTCCTGTATTCAGCTTTACAAAACGTTTGTGCTGTTTGCTGGTCAGAAAGTCAGCAAAAAGGAAAACCCATCTACGGTTCTCTACCTCTGCCACCCACCAAATGACAGTTAAATACAGTTGAAGGAAATCGTTGTGGTTTGCTTGCACGACAGGCTTTCTTAAAAGTAGCAACCATGTTGTAAAGAATTTAGGCACAAAGTAGGACAAGTCTAGGACTCTATTTTAATGCCCACACCTGAGTTAAATCAGTACAGCTCCAGCAAAACCAGAGATCTGGGCTACAAGAGTCACCACAGTTTGCTCCCTTCATGCAGAGCAAAGCTGCAAAAATATCCAGAAACTGTTTCATAGCCAAGAAGGAAATACAGGACCAGGTCAGCTTCTGTATTTGTTAAATGGAGTTAAGTGACACTTTTAGGTGGTTTATATGGTAATATAAGTGTGTACTTGTGCCCTTAGTTGTAAGCTTTGGCTGATTTTTAAAGGGTTTGAAGCCTCCACAATATGAAGCTCCCCTAAATTTCATGTGAACTGGAGACTGAGTAACAGAGACTCCAGCCAGGAGCCCAGGCTCTGACAGGGCTCATTCCAGGGCTGCTAGACAACAGTCACAAATAACTGCCCTTGGAAGCAAGTTAGAAAAAGCAATAAACAAACAAAACCTTAAGACTCTGGATGAACAAGAAATGAGTTGTCAGGAAAACAAACCCAAGGTTTGTGGAAAGCAAAACTAGAGGAGCACTACATTGACCTCATGTGAACTGGATAACAATGGGGATTTAGCTATGCAGAACAGAAGAGTTCAAGCTTGCTGTGCTGGTATGAAAGGTTAGTGCAAGTTTGTCTCGTGTAGATCAGCCAGAAACATTACTGCTTCAGTTTCTAGCAGAAATACATGTGGTACGGATATGCCGTGTGTTACATAATTGTTGTGGTTTTTTAGTTCTCACAACTCAGTTTCTTTCCAGTCTGGTATTACAGCCTTACCCATTTTCTTTCCCCATACACAGATCAAGTTAAAACTTATCAAATCATGATGAAAGAGTCCACCCTATTGTAGCTACTGCCTGCCCTCCTTCTGAAAGTGGGTGTCTTGTAGGATACCTCTGGCATCTGTGGCACATTTAAGAAAAAGAAAAAACCAAAGCCAACCAAACAAAAGCCCCAAAAGCCAAAACCACTCCATCTTTAAGTAGAAAGACCTCTTCTGTTAGGAAAAACACACACCTTGATGGACATGATTCAAATTTCAGATTCTTTCAAGAGTCATGTTCAGGTATTCTACAAACGTCCTGTTGTTTGCCAATTAGGTAAGTGACACCTACCATCTACAGCATCCTTCACTTCAGAAAAGGAGAAAAAGTAACAACCTTTAAAACACTGTATCATGAAGGGTGCAGCAGCAAGGTCTAATCCTGCTACAGTGCAAATAAATTGTGCCTGCGAAAAGTACCACATGATGTCCAGAATGGGGCTGGGAGGAGAGGAAAGCCTGGTGAGAGGCAGTTTGCTCTCATGTAGCACATGTATAGGAGTATAAGACTTAGCTGGATTTCAGCTAAGAGCCTTTAACTTCTGAAATCAAGTTTTCAGCTTCAAAACGGCTGGCTCTCAATAACAAGTTTCATGTTCTTCACTACTCAGGTGAAGGGGAGAGGAGATGTAAATTCAAGCACCACAGCAGAAAGATGTATAAAATACATACTTCAAAAAGAAAAAAAAAACAAACCCCACGAACATTCACAACAGAGACTAAATTGCAAGTTGAGAAGAAGATAACCGCAAAATCCGGTCATTTCAGCTGCTCACCATACGTTAGAACAGTATGTTGATATTCCCACTCCAAACCAAACTAACCCTTTAAGCCCTATATTCAATTATAAACCCTGGGCAGAAAATAAAGCCCTTTCAAAAATGCTCTTCTATTCCACTTCCATTAAGAACTTAAAAGTAATAACACAATCTAGTCTAGGCTTTAAATGCCTCAAACCATCATGAGTCAAGCTTTTAAACTTCCATTCACCCACTCTACATACAACAGTTGGTTTACAGGAAGTTTTTTAAATTGTTTTAAAGGGTACCATGGCTCACTGCTGGTCCTTTTGATTCTCTAGCTGCTCTATCACTCATTTGCGTTTGGTTTTCCATTAGTCAAGTGCTGGCTAGCTCCCATTTAAACGAATCACAAGCACTAGAGCAAACAAGGCTGTTAGGGCAAAGGAATCCAATTCAAACTTCATCAGCTACACAAGACAGAAGTTCATAAAAATAAAGGGAAATTTGTTTTTTTCACTCATTATGCTTGGAAACAAAAAAGAATCAGTAGAAAAGTCAGAAGCTTTTTAAGTTTATACATAAACTGCACTAAAGACTCCTTATCTCTTAATTTTCATCAATGACACAAAAGCATTGACTGAAAAGTACTAAGTACTGCAGTTAATTACAGTTCCTTCCAAATGCATCTCCAGAAAAGGAGAAGAGAGGTCACAGCCTTTGTGATCTAGAGAACTTACCACAAGCAAAAAACAAATATTTGCTCTATGTTCAGCCCAAACTAATGAAAATTAACATCTGACCAGGGCAGAGGGAAAAACTGCGATTTAATGAAACCACAGTAGATGACAGCCCAGAGAACAATGCCAATCACTTATCCTACATCTCCAGATTTAGCACAAGTGCTTTGGGTGACTCACACCAATCATCTCTTCTCTGGAGACAAGCACAGGAAATCTCAAAAAGCTGCAAAAAAAAAAACCAGATGATACAGAGATGAAGTGCAATTTGCCTGGTGCTCCTCAATTTACAAGTTACAAGCCATAAGGAAATGGCTTCAAGTTGTGCCAGGGGAAGTTTAGGTCAGTCATTAGGAAAAACTTTTCCACTGAAAGGGTCATCAGGTTGAATTACCATCCCTAGGTGTGTTTAAAAGTTGTGTAGATCTGGAGGTTGGTTTAGCACTAGGATTGGTACAGCAGGGGTAATTATTGGACTCAACAATCTTGAAGGTCTTTTCAAACGAAAATTGCATGAAAATTGGCAAATAACTTAATGACCATGGTCTAAGCAGATCATGTTTTCAGTAATAAGCAGCTTTTTATGCTTTATGAGAAGACTCTACACTGAGGTAGTGAGTTTATGCTTGGAATACTAAATTTATATTACCTTCCCATTTGCTGTATTTCATCTCTTTTGTTTTCCTGTGGTTTCGTTCTAAGCTTCTGTCTTCCAGGCACAGAGCAGTCATGATGACTGCAGCCCTCCTCCTGCCTGCTACCAGATGATGGCAGCCAAAAGAATTAAGCATTACAACAAAGTCTACACAGAAAGAAACACAAGAAATTCAAGCCCATGACACCACTGGATTTCAGCAGCCTGTGAGTATGGGGTTTTTTTTTGCATAATTCTGAGGGAGTTAAAAAATAAAAGTGTCCAAAAAACATTTTACTCAAAGTTGATATATGGAGATGCTTCAGCAATGAAGAATTTTGTACAGCTGACACCAGGACCTTAACCAGCAGAGCATTACAAAACCTGGGCATCCTTCTAGGTGCCAAGGCAAGTACATCACAGATTGAGCTGGTCACAACCTCAGCACCACAGAAATGAGAACCATTCCCTGGCAGATACTATCTGCAGTCACCCCATGCCAGCAACACTGAGACAGCTTTGAGAAAGGGAAGAGCTACACTAGCCATAGGCAATCATGGTGGTGGATTAGGACGAGAACAGATACCTGAATTACAACGTGAGCAGTATATATAGCTACTTAGGTACCCAAACAGCCCACTGCTACAGCATGCCAGAAGCCATCCAGGACGTGAGTAATTTGAAGTCATAGAATCATTTTGGTTGGAAAAGACCTTCACGATCAATGACTCTAAAATTAACCCAATTGTACCAAGCCTACTGCTAAACCATGTCCTTAATCTCCCTATCTACACAACTTGAACAAGTCCAGGATCCCATTTTTAGAGTTGTCTGCTGTAAAACTCCACAATAAAAATGAAATCAGATACAGAAATGTTCTATAAAAAATTACTGTTCTGACTTTTAACAGTTCTGTTTTCTTTGAACAGAATATTTACTATACAGACTTGTGGTTCTCCTCCCCTGCAATAATTTTTGGCTGAAGTTTGCGAATGGATTTAATTTAGCTAAAAGAACATGTTGACTTGGATCAGTTAATCCTATTAGTTACCTGGAAATAGGTAACAAGGTTTAAAAGACACCATTTTAATGCTCCTACAGAGAAAAACTTGTGCCTTTACACAACTCAAAGTTGTGTAAAGTATATAGAAAGTATATAGATCCCTGTAGGGCAGATTACAGTGTTAAAACTTGTTCCTGTAATGCAATGAACACAAGTGATGACACACATACAGAAAGCTACAATCACACTGGAAGCTTCAGCAAATTCTGGCTTTCCAGCAAAGCAGCTGCATTCAGTGCAAAACAATGGTGGAAGAAAAAAACTTGCAAGTTTGCAAAAACACTGAGCTGGTATCACAAAAAACCACAAACCAAATCGGCTTCACCTTTTCTTGTTTCTAAGGTCCATTCATTCATTCTTTCTTCCCTATTTACACTGTAAAATCCTCAGACCAGAGATGTCTCTTTAGCTCAGGAAGGGCAGGAAGAGCCCTCAGGCCATCTGAAAACAAAACTGTAGCTATTACCCTTATTTTTTAACTATCTTGTTCACACACCCTCAAGCAATGAAATTGACTTCATTCTGCTTACATACTACCTTGCAAAAACAACCATAGTCATGGCACGTACAGTAAATTCTTGGGTTTATAGAGGAAACTTTGAAGGTACAGTACTCCTGCAGGATTAGGAAAAGGATGGCCAGCTGATGCCTCCAACCTTTCCTTCCTTTCCTTTTTGCTCACTTTTGTCAGTCACTAACTACAGAGAAAGGATGATAGGCCCAAGAATGGAGATTTGAGCTTCCCCAAGAGAATGATTTCATACAAGGCCATCTGTAACACGTGCTTCAGCCTAACTAAATCCTACACCCGAGACTGACTGGCATGTACAATATAGTCTTCATAACAAGCTTCGAGACTGGATTTCTAGCTGCTGGAACTTCAGAAAAAATGTTTTGGTAAATCAAAGCCATTTGAGAATGTTTAACATCAAGAGACACATGATTTCTGCTTTTCAGAGACCTTCTGAAAAAGGAAGTTTCTTACAACCCACTCCAATTTGCTTCTGCACATTACACAGAAGGATGGACTCAAAGGTACTTCTCTAAGGCTTGAGTTAAAAAAAGTTAGTTTGCTTTTATAAACACCAAAAAAATCCCTCCCACCCACCCCAAGAAAACTCTAAACCCATCATGACTCCTTCCTCATCCTTTCCTCTGTTCTCTTAAGACACACAAATTTAGCAATAAATTTCTGCCAGGCAGTTTTCAGTGATATGCCAATACTGAGAGGGTTAAACACATGTATTACAGATGCATTAAAGATATATCTCATCTTCAACGAGGAGTTACCTTGAAAAGCTCTAGGATGGAAAAAAAAAAATGTCAGAACATAATGCACAGACTATCACGACCCGATCAAACTGCCCCTCATGATCTCCAAAAAAAAACCACCACAAATCCCAGTGGCTTCAGATTAAAATTGCCTTACATCCTTTACCAACGACCAAATGGCACCTCAGGGTGTGGCCAGGCATACAATTCTTCCTTTAAGAGGATGGAGGAGCTCAACTACAGAACAAGTCTGACGGACATAGCAGCAATATGGTGGAAACTCAGCAAGTCATCTTTTGCTCCAGTGGTACTTAAGAGGAAACAGGTAGTGGAGATACACTTCAGTTGCAACAGCAGAGAATTGGACATATTTTAAGGGCTGCTCAGAAACTCATCCCATCAGGAAGAAAAAAAATCTCCTGTGGTTCAGTCTAAACTCTTTATTTTTCAGAGGTACTGAGCAGTGAAACTTTTCCTCTATGGTCACAGTAACATGCAGAGTGACAAGACCATCCATCCTGATCCCCCTCCTTAAGTGGTCTGTTCAGCTAGGGGTGCACTTCATCTATCTGACAACAGCAACTCCAGCTCTCCTGAAATCTGTTCAGTTTGTTTAGAAGCATCCAGCACAGACACTGGCCTAGATTAGGAGCACAGTTATGCACACACGAATGGTCTTGACCCACTTCTTGTCACATCGCCTTGACTACTCTGAGCTGTGAACTCTGCTTTATTATTAGCACCAGAACAAAAGCCTGTATATGTACATGAGGTCTTATGAATGCCTATTCACTGTCCAGGCAAGGAATGAAAATAATTGCTCTATTATTTTCCATCATCATTGTCATCCTCCTCTCACAAGCCCACCAAAAGACCCACTGAATGCCATCACTACTGATATACCTTAGCTTGGCAGTGGTTGGCTCCAGACCCAGTGAGTTAACTAGCACCAGTGGGTACAAGCTGATGAGCTGAATGTTCTTCTGAGACAGACATAAGACTTCATATTCAAGTAAGCAAAAGCAACTTAATGTGCGTTTTCCTCTACACAGTAAACAAACAATTTTGAGACTCAGTTCCCTTTCCCTGAAACACACCATCCTGCAGAGCAGAGGGTCTGCTTCAACCCAAGCCAAACAAGGGCAGGTCTTCCCTCAGAATCATTTGTGGGCTTCAGCTTTCCAGCTTACAGGAAAGGTGAATAATTCCTTGGTACAAGGTATAAAATAAGACCAATCTCAGCACAAGCAGCAAGGTTGCTGCCTAGGGCATTAAAAACACTTCTGACAGTAAGAGCACATTTCATGCTTCATCATAGTGCATGTAGTTCTCTACAGGACTGTAAAACAGCCCTGACAGAGAGGCAGCAAATGTAAGAGGCTTCATCCTGAAGGCACACACACTGCCTGAAATGGCAATAGAAATGTAAAAATAAAGAAATCAATCTAATCTAAAAGAATGGAATCTGTCCCACCATTGCCAGATGACTGTGCTCTTCCTGTCTTTGAAAAACAGCAGATTTGCGTAAAAGGTAACCTTCTCACTTCATGTCGCCAGAGAAATTTTAACAATGTAAGCAAATCCAGAAGTTTTGCTTCTAGGATAAATAAAGCTAAATAAGGCAAAGGTTATTTGTGTTCCTGCTGTCATCATGAAACTAGGATCCTTCACCCATCTAAGGAAGCTGATGATCTGCTGAAGGCTCAGTTCACTCCCAGCCACATCTATGCTAGAAAGCAAACTGCACCAAGCCACCACTCTTTAAGCTACAAAATTAGAGTAACTACTGATCTCAAATGTTATTTTAAAATGTGATTCAAACCAGTAGACACGCAACTGCTCCAAGTTCTCTGCAGCCTGTTCTTAGAGACACAATCTGGAAATGCTGCTCTTGCACCTGTGAGATTCCTGTCCTTCACTGCATACAATGCACAGTGTTGGCCTAAATACAAGAGCAAGCTGCCACCTCGAAACATGTTTTGAAACTAAACTCTATGACAGACATTGCAATGACAACAGTGAACCACCAAACTTAACATTATTTCAAACTTTAGTTTCCCAGTATGATAGAACACTAAGGTAGCAGGTTCTATGATCCTCCTATGTTTTCAAGTTACACAGAAAGGGGAAGAAATGCCCACATCCTTCCTTTTCTCTCTTCATGCCCATACAGACCCCGTATCATGTTTGCCACAGAATTGCCATATGCAGCTCCCCACCACTGTGCGACACACACAGCTCTTCACAATGCCCTGAAGCTCAAGAGCAGCTGGGCAAGAGCAGCAGCCACAAGTTTGCAGAACAGAAGCAAGACCAGATGCTTGTTTCAAAAACAGTACGAGTCACTCGGGGTGGGGATCTGCATTTACATCATCTCACCCAACCACTGGGGTCACAGAAAAGCAGTCCTGGTTTTGCCACAAGATCCCTGGCTCTGCAAAGCCTCCTCTTCCCTTCTGCTGGCACCTGCTCACATGCAACTGTACAAAGATCAATTCAGAGACCCATCTGTAAAGGCAAGTACAGAAAGGAGAAGAAAAATGTCCATCACTGTTGCTTTTTCTCTCCTGTGTATGCTGAATGTCTTCTTTTAAGCACCATTAAAATCCCTCCTGGTTTTGATAGTCTCACAAAGACCACGTTGTTTGCAGAAGACCACTAACTGCATCCCAGTCAGGTAATCAAGCTGATTTTCATCCCACGCCCTTTGGACCATGCCTCTCCTCTTCTTCATGCAGGTGGAAGTTCTTTCATTTCAACACTAGTCAACAGTTCAGGAGACATAAGTTCAAGTTCTTGCACCACTACACAGTTCCTGTGTAATCAGGGACAATGGATTTGCCTTCTTATGCTTTTATTCCCCACCTGCAAAGGGAAGGTGTCTCCCCAACATCAGGAAAACACGCAGCACCTTTCCAGCTCGGTTTTAAGGGAATTAGTACAAATGACACATGTGCAGAGACAACCCTGACAAGAATGTGCAAAATGTCGAAAGAGGAAGTGTCACTGAGAAATGCAGTTCTAGACAGAAAGTTCATCTTTCTCCTAAAAATGTTTTTCCTAATAAATTTGAAGCTATATGTTCAGGTTACCATGGGACCAGTTCCCTTTCCACAGCTGACTGCTTCCATTGCCTTCCTTTAAAATGAAACATCAAAACCCAAACTTACACAGTCTTCAAGTAAATACAGGTGAGTTGCCGGCTCTTTGCAACACCACATTAAGCTGCAAACCACATTTCCACAGTACTCAAGAACACACCAGACCTGGCCACATCACAATAAACTTTAGACTCATCACTGAACCAAAGCATTAAGCACACTTTTTCCCCTCCAAAGTCAGACGGTGCTCTTTGATATCCTGCTCTTTGCTGCTTGCTTTTTCCGAAAGTGTCAGAAGGGTATGAGCTGTAAGTTGTGTCTGTCAAGCTCCTTTTGCATACTTAGGAGATGGAAATAGATCCAAAGTTGTGCAGCACAGAAATGTCAGATACAAAAACAGCTCGGCAGAAGCTCTGCAAAGCTGAGTACTGAAACTTGCTGCTCAAAACCACCACGGCGCCAGAACAGCCGTAAGAGTTGGCCACATGTGTTTAATACTGTTAACTATATACAAAGATAAGTCTTAATATTTTTCTTTTTGGGAAGCTTTAATGAAGCCAAAGTTCTGTCAAGGTCAATCACTGGTTAAACAGTTCCGCTCCTCTTCCCACAGCTAATATTTTAAGAACATTTCCTTCTAACTTTCCTCATTTTTTGTTCTGCTTCAATTTTCAGAAGATTTTCCTGTTGTTACTGTTCTTAAGAAGGAGTGTTCTCACAATCACTTGTTTCTCAATATCCTGAGTATGGCACAATGTAAAAACTGAGTAAAATCCCCACCCCAGTCTACCCAGTCTCTCCCAAGCCTGGCTGTTCCTCTGGGTGACTGTCAAACAATCTGCTGCTTCAGCAATAGCTCTAACCATAGTCACCACACAAACTAGCTTGTGAAGAGCAGGCATGTACACGGGTGAGAAAGACTTCTTGAGGCAGCTGCCCCACAGCTCCTCACTTACCCAGTCATGCAGGGGAGATGTTGGTTGTGACACAGCTAGTCTCAAAACCTTTAAATTCTGAAGGCTGAGCTGGAGTTTAGAGAAACTTCTTGATGTTGAAGAGAGAAAAAAGACGCTAAGACTGGAAAAGAAGGAAGACAGTAAATTAATAGATGAAAGATCTGAAGCAGGAAGGAGATGGCAAGTGGGAAAATATTTAGAGTCCCTGATGAGATGACTCTCCCAACTCTACTACTAAGTTTAAAATGGCATGCTGATGCTTCTCCAATTAACAATACTTAAGTGTTGGAGGCAGAATCACAACTTTGCTCTTGAGCATTCTGCACTATGAAAAACAAAAGTGACACTTCACCTGCCAAAAATCATGCCTGGCAAGACTCCATTGATATCAATGGAACTACACCAAGCATGAAATTGGCCCACAGTTAAGACAATAAAGGCTTTGTTTTAGGAGATACAGAGCATTTGTGATTCTTTTTAATAAAGCCCAGTGAACAATAGTTTATTGTCTCTGAGCAAATATCACTGACAATAGGCGAGCAGCTACTACATTCACAGAACCTGCTGTCTGTCCATATATTGCTGGGAAAACAACCATCAATACAGCAAGATTCTCAATGTCCTGTTCATATCACAGCAAGACTAAATACAGTCTAATCCTTCTCAAATTTCTTATAAGATCTACAAGCAATTATTGCTTCTTCCATGCTCCTCTGCCAAGTCAATGAAAGTTAAAGATTCTCCTTGGTACAACAGGATTTAGCACTCACACACACATATCAGGAGTAATGCTGCCAGAGAGTTAATTCAATAACCACAGACTGTACACAGTGTGATGCTCACTCAGGAGCATCTTCTCATTTAGTTGCATTTCTGTTTGGCTATGTGAGTTCTCAACAAAACCCATACAGTTCACATATTCCTGCCTCTCTCTGCGAGTTTGCTACAAGCATGTCCTGAACTTACAGGACCAGGCTCTGCTCCACTGCCAGTCACGACCAGTCGCTGCATTTGCACAGATATATGGCAAACTCAGTAAGCCATGAAAAAATCCAACGGGGGAAGTTAGGTTACACAGAGCTCCTGCTCTGCAGCCCTTCCCCTTGTGAACACCCAAATTACATGTTCCAGGCAACCCCCCGGGCCAGCTGCGCTGCCTTCCCAACCCAACACACCGGAAAATCCGGACATGGGGACTCTCGTGGGCCTGAGGGAAACTGACAGAACCACCCCGGGAGGGACGAAAGCAATGGAAGGCAGCACAAGTCCCAGGTATCGCCGTGCTCCCAGTCTTTCCTTCTTTTAAAGACTTGTGAGGAAATCTTCACTGTCCACCCGTCAAGTTCAGCTGCTCGCAATTCCTATTTTACAGGGCAGGGCACAGAGGGCTCAAAACACATAGGATTTTTTTCTCCTTATCCTTTTCCACCTCTACCTTCCCCTCCCAAAGGCACACTTCCCCAACCCTACAACGGTGTAGCCCCCCGATCTCAACAGAAGCCACCACAGAGAAGTTGTCCCACCGGCTCCTCAGCGCCGGGGAGCCCCGAGAAGCGGCTCGGCACTGGGAGTGGGAACGGAGGGACCGACCGCATACCCCACCCGCTGCCCCGCACACCCCACGTCAGCCTGTCCCCCTTAATTAACTCCGGGTTTCCCTCCACCTCCAGTGGCACCCCGATAGTATGGGGAGGGGTTCTGTTATGGGACCCCCTCACACACCCCCCACACACCATCCATCGCTCCACGGAACCCCGCAAGGAACCACCTCCCCCCATCTGCCCCCTCCCGTCCCGCCCCGCCGGCGCCTTTGTGTGCGCGGACACAGAACGTACCTCGGCGNCCTTTGTTGTTGTCGGCTGGGATGAGCCACCCCCATTCCGCGGGAAGGGAGACACGAGTGGGGCAACTACTAGGAGTACTCGGATGCCCACCTGGGCTGTGGAGCCTCTCGAGTGACTCCACTGGCCCTCGCTTGGCAGATGAGGAATCTCCCTGCTGTGTCTGCATTTAACTTCCCCCGCGTGGTATTTTCTCCGTTTCTCCGTGCCCAGTGGATGTTCCTACCGGTTGGTCTGTAGGAATGAAGATTCCCACTCTGAGAGTGGAACCGTCGTGTAGAAGGCCAAGAATCCCTGTCAAGCAACCCAACTGGGCCTCAACGAGCCTCAAAATCTGTTTCTAGGACTCCACAGTGGGTCCTGCACCATGGAGATGTCATGGAGCCTGGGACACAACAGAGCATGCATGACCTTTGGGAATAAACCCAAGGAAAGGAAGACGTTTGAGGGTGAAATGTCTATTTATACAATGGCATGCATTCTTGGATTGTTCTCTTTTATATATCTATTGCTGGGATTTTTTTGTGTTTCTTCAGAGTGGATGACTTGAATCACAGCAGAGTGACAGAAGCAGGTTGAGTCATCCCAGGGATGAAAAGTTTCAGACTGAATTGAGGAGCTCAGTACTTGAGAAATGCATTCAATATCAGTTGCAATGCAGACAGTCCCTTCCCTTCCAAAAACCCCTAACCCCAAGAAGCTCCTGGGTATGTTTAAGTCATGTAGATATGGAGCTTAAGGACATGATTTATTGCATAGGTTAACGGCTGGTCTCAAAGATCTTGGAGGTCTTTTCCAACCTGAACTGTTCTATGATTCTCTGGAGGGTGCTCAGTAGATGGTGCTATTTCCACCAAATCTGTCCCATGATGGTAGGGGAGTGAGTGAGGCAAGGTGTAAATCCTGGGTGCTGGTATGTCCTGGAAGACTGCTCAGGTCTTTGTGTACATCTTCTCTTCCAACAGGAAAAAAAAAGACAGCCTGAGTGAAACCAAACAAATCGGTGAAATCAATGAACATGGCTGGCCTCTGTCAGTTCTAGTTCAATTTGAGCTGTTGCTGAGCACCAACACCTGCAGTCAGCTTCGCTGTGAGCAAGTGGAATGTTATAAAATACCACATGCTCCTCAAGAAGCCAATTGTTGTATGACAACCTGCACACCTGTTGGTGTTGTCTGGGTTCATAGTGTCAGCCCTTGATATCGGCAGCCCCATTCCCCAGATGCCCTTTCCTTCACAGGAATGTTGTGAGATGCAGTTCTGCTTGTGGAGCCTGTAGATACTGTATGGAGATAAACCTCATAAAATTTATTTATTTATTTATTTCATGCAATGATGTGCTTGGATGAATGAGGATGTATAAATATTGAATAGCTCCATGGGAAGGAAAATGACCAGGGAACTTCAGACAACAAAGAAATAATGAACGGCAGGGCCAGCTGGAATGGTGGATTCCCCTATCTTTTGCATTCCTGACCTTACAGACACCCCCATATCATTTCTGTATGTGAGCACTATCCATTTCTATTCTGAAGGCATTTGTAGTGCAGCTCAAGTTTTTATCTCTACTGCCTGAGACTCTTCACAGGCAGCTGGGTGTCCTTGCTCTAGTATCTGATACTTTATGTCAGTGTTTCCCAATGCTTTCTCAGCTCACACAACTATTTTGCTGCAATGTCTCTCTAGTAAAATCTTCACATCCACACCTTTAAATGGAATATAATGCTTGGCTGAAGCTATCAGAAGTTCCCAGGTATCTTGCCACAGCTTGTCAAAGGAGTGTGGGTATTTTTAGTGGTGATAATTACTGTGTTCCAGTGGCATGTTCCGTTTTAGTGTGTGGTGAGGTGGTTGGCTGTGCCAGGTGCAGCTTTAGCAGAGTCCCTCCCCACACACACCACAAGCTGTGCTCCATCAAGTGACTGTCATGCCAGGCAAGCTTTAAGTTTTCCATGGATGTTTCCACAGTTGAGAACTAGGACTAGAGAAAGCTAGAAAGACAAAAATATGGGAAAGCAGAAAGCTGAAAGACTCATCAAGAACATACCTGAGAACCAGCAAGGGCTGAGATTGCCTCTTGGCATTCCTGCTTTAGCAGAGGGGGTTAGACTAGGTGATCATAGAATCATAGAATGTATTTGGTTAGCTTAAAGTGTTCTCTGGAGGTCCCTTCAAACTTTGATAATTATGTGGTTCCACCATCAACCTGTTATCCTGTCCTAATTCCTCACTTGGTGCCTCATACCAGACAGCGCTCCAACTTAAACATCTCACAAGTGATTTAAAGTGCACGCAACCACTTTCTGGGGAGAGAGTGAGTCAGCCCAACTCAGTTCCAGCCCATAACTGAGGACCAGGAACATACGAGGATGAGAAGGAGGATTGTCTCTCATCTGTGAGCTGCTAAAATTCCTGGCCTCTGAAGTTCCTTCTTTAAGGCATGGTGTTTATGTCTCATGCCTCTTGACCACATGAAAATTACAGTGCAAGTTTCATGCAATAAAGATATCCTGCTACAACTCCCCTTAACAGATGACAAGCCTCCTTCCTGCAGCACCATGGGTACTGAGACTCCACCAAGTCCATGAGAAAGCCTCAGGGATCTTTGTAGATCAAAAGCACTGTGTAAATATATGACATTTCTCTTTCATTTTAAATGAGAAGCAGCTATTGGGATCCAAAAAATGAGCAAACTGGCTGCCCTTTAGCACAACTCAGAATGATGCACTGGAAATACTTAACAAGATAAATCTCTTCATTATTAACATTATAACCAAAAGCATATAGTCATTCTATTGTATTAGTGTCATGGCACATGTGTATTCACTTTAATGGCCTGCTGGTGTTTGTATTTCAAACCAGCACACAGTCAAACTCCAAAATTAAAAGCAAAATCATCCTGTAATTATTCAAGGTGTCCTCTTTGTAGGGTAAAGAATTACCCTATACTCCATGTCTGCACCATACCATTAGCATAAAACAACCCTAAATAACAATAATCATAATCATAATAATAGTTTTACTGTGGCTGAGATAAAATGGAGTACAGAGTCAGCCACTGTGGGATTCCCCTTGCTTAATTTTAGCTGTCTGAAAGGAGACATCTTGTCTCAGCAGGTCAGGTAGGCTGGGGTAATATCTCCAGAAGGAGATTTCTGCCTTCTTTCTTAGTACCCGTATTGGAACTGGAATGGTTGCTACTGGAACTGCTTCTGCTGCTTAAGGAAGGAGCAGCCTGACAAGCTTCAGCTGGACACCTCCCTGTAGGAATTCCTTAGCTTAGTGTAGTTCCTTTACCCAAAATGGCAAAATTTCTTCCATTACCAGCTCAGGTCTCTAAATAAGAGATAAACACTGCCTATATACCAGTAGTTTTATTTCAAGTAACATGGAGAAGCACTGAATTACATCGTAGGAGAATGGGGTTTTCTTTATTCCAGCATAGCTCCTTTAAATGGTAATTTTCTAGATTTTTAGCTTAATCTGAGTAAATCAGCTGGGATGCAGGTTGATGTGAAGGGTTTTCCATACTATAATTCTGCAGAAACATCAGATAGGTTTCTGAAGAAACATCTGCTCTGCACATATGTACAAATATATACAACAACCGAACAATATGATTTCTGAGTCTGCAGGTTTTTCTTTGCACAAAGCCTGGGGCATAAAGGGGATTTCCTCCAAGTTTTCCTGTGTATTAATAATGAAGATCAGGATGCCACTTTCGTTTCCTCCTGTTCTGAGCATACAGTGGAAGGAAATGGTTCTGAATCAAATCACAAAGAGCAGTGGAAAAAACCAGAACACTGTCCACGCTGGCACTCAAAAGTTTAATTATCCAGCATGCAGCATCTTTATGGAAGAAGGAGACAGATAAATCCTGTATGTTAATAGTTAGCCCCCTGTGGCTGACCTTTGGCTCAAATACTCCATATTGTGATTAATGTTGCACAGTTGGATCCAAAACATGCTCATTCCCCAGGCTGCTGAAAAAAGGGAGATTTAATTTACCTTCCAACAGCAGAATTTCATTTGATCTCTCTTTTGAAGACTGATTTTATCCCTGCCTGTAGGTTGGACTTCGAAGAACTGTACTGCAGTTCCCAGTTATGACTCCTAAGACCCAGCTTCTCGAGTTGCCTCCACTACTATTTCACTGGACAAACTGAAATAAGTTATTTTGCCTCAGTTTCTCTCAGTAGAAAAGTGAAAATAATTGTGACTTCCTTACTGACACAATATGAAATTTGCAGATACAGGGCACTAAACAAGGTTCCTCTTTAAACATTAGATATTGACCTCTAGAATCTAAAGACCTCACAAGATTACGTCAGAAAATCATAGTTGCATTTGAATCATGATTTTCTGGCCATCTTCTCCCCTAATCTTGCAGCTCTTATATGCCATAGATTGTGTTGCCTTCTCATGTCGTTATAGTGACCTTACATCATTCTAAGGATTCTACCACTGAACCCAGCACAGACAATCAGGCACAAGATTTCTGACCCTATGTGTCGGTTTGATTCTGAAGGACACAGGGACTGTGGGCATAATATACATCCCATACATTGCAAATACACAGGGCTAACAATCCATGGCACTTTTCCAGGGAAATCAGACCCTCAAATGCATGGTAAAAGATGGGCTCTGATATGTAACTCAGAATGTTTCAACAGAGTCAAATAACATGTCATCAGCATCTGCTGTAGGGTTAAAGCCTTGAGGTGCTGCAGTTAATAATATCAAAATTCCTCTCCACGTGACTTCTCTAGAGTCTGAACTGACACAGAAAGCCTCATCCACAGTTAATTAAATCCACCACGTAAATTGCCAGAGCCCTCAACTAAGTGTAGACTGAGACCTCATTTCTGCCTTCCTCTTAGATGAGATGAAGCAGCAAAGCCTGATGAAGGCTTGTAAACTCTTCCTGCCTCTGTGGAGATTGTAAGGAATTTTGCTTGAACTGGGACTGTAAAGACATAGCCAGCTATCTTCCTAGAGATGACACAAAGAAGTCTGTAAAAATACAGCTGTAACAGCTGGAGACACAGGAAAATGTGACACAAGGCCTCTGAGAAAGTCCCTACCTCCAGCCAAGACACTCTGGATTATTGCCTAGGCTGGGCAAATGTTTCCATTTCCAAGCTGGTTTATTTACCAAAGATGACAGACTATACTAAGGGTGGCCTTATGGCAATTGGAGCAGACAATCTCATATCATTTCCCACTAAAGCAAATAATCAAGTGCTCTTTCCCCCATGAAAGGAAAGACAGACAGTTATTCTTTGTGCCCTGAACCATAAAGGAAATGCAAATTGCAAGTGGCAAATGGGTTTTTTTCTTTCATGTAGTGAGATTATACTCCAAAGACTTTTGTGGGCAGGTACAGGCTTGTAGAGGAACTGCTCACGGATTGAGGCTATGCAGCATCTTCCATTACAGAATCTCAAAGTGCTGGTTAGACCTGTAATAAATCAATAAGCATGCCACTTCCAGCGTGTCTCTCACCATGATGCATATAGATATGATGGAAAACTATTGCTTTCCATTTTCTGACAACTGCCATCCCTGAGGCTGAAGTGAAGGGAGCCTTAGAGATCACCACAACTGAAAATAAAACTGGAAAAAGAAAAAAATCACCACATCACACCTGCTGACATTTGACATCTAAAAGCAGAAAGTTTAACCTCTAGATGTTAGTTCCCTATATCTCTATATGGGTTTTCTTGTGAAGAAATCCATGAACATGGGCCATGCTGTGCAGAGCAATGAGTCTTGTACAAGCTCAAAATCTCGGAGCTGCTGTGTAAGCTCTTCGATACTAGTGGGCACATGTACAGCATTCCCAAGGAGTTTTGAGTATGTGCAAGTCCCCTTGCATGGGCAGATCAGCCCTGCTTATCCTACTACAACAGTTCCGGAGCACCTAGAAATCCTTAATATTTAGCAAGGCAGCTCTGGTTTTCCATACAGAAAAGGAGATGTCTTAGAGAAGTAGTAGAGTTGAAAGAGGCGTCTAAGTCAACACACTGGGCTTGTAACAATTTTGGGAACAGGAGTCAGAGCAATTTGTTCTCACAGTCCCAGTAACAGGAATCACAGAACTGTTGGAGATGGAAGGGACCCCTGAAGATATTCTAGTCCAATACTCCTACTAGAGAAGATTGCACCAGACCTCATCCCCACCTCAGAACTGGGGAAGTTGGGCTAAAATAATTTCAGTCTCTCTGATTCTTTCTGAGTCATTCATCACAGGAGTCTTAGTCTTCTGTATGCATGGGGAAAACTGGGAAGAAAATGAAGGGATCAAGTAAGTGAGTTAACATCCCTAGGAAAAGCAGAGCTGTAGCCTTGCAAGCCCAACTGTGGCTTCAAAGCTGGCTGATACTGCATAGTGTGTGATCAGGAAAGAAACAACAGTGCGTAGTGAAGACACAATATGAGCACAATAGATCCATCTCAGCTTAATCAGCTTATGACCTCTGCTGAGTCTCTAGTCACCAATTGTAACACAAGTAATAACAAAGAGCAATGGCAGCAGCACAAACAATTAATAGAAACAGGTTTCCAACTTTTTTCCTGGTTTTCTATTTGAAATAAGTCATTATTCTGTCCTCGACTCTTCATTTTTATTGCCTACTCCTTGTGGTTTAGTACCCAACTGGCATTCCTTATAAAGAAATCAGTGGATTGAATGAGGCTGTGGGTACCCTGAAGTCCTCTGAAGCTTTCTTATTGACTGACCATAACTTAGATAAGGCTGCTGGTAAATTATAGCTGTGCTTAAGAGCATTCACCTCAGGAACTGCCCTCTCCTCATTGTAAACCCTGACCTAATCCTGCATGTCTTATTGGAGACTATTATTCAAGAAATGGCTTCTCCAGTGAACATGAAATGAGATAAATTATTCCTCAGTAGAATAAGCATAAATAATCCAGAGTGTAGTTCAGCATTTCCAGACTAAACTCCTTCTGCTCTCCATGTGGTTTCAAATGGAGACCTTCTTGCTGTCCATAGCTACCTGAAAGGAGGTTGTAGAGAGGTGAGTGTTGGCCTCTTCTCCCAAGTGACAAAAGGAATGAAAGGAAACAGCTGCAATATGGGCCAGGGGAGGTTTAGATTAGACATTAGGAAGAACTTCTTCACTGAAAGGGTCATCAGGTCTTGGAACAGGCTGCTCAGGGAGGGGATTGAATCACCATCCCTGGATGTGTTTAAACATTGTGTAGACATGGAGCTTAGGGACGTGGTTTAGTGGTGGACTTGGTACGGTTGGGTTTGTGGTTGGACTCAATGATTTTTAAGATCTTTTCCAGTCTGAACAGTTCTTTTTTTATGAGCACATCACCAATTCTTTTAATATTGACTGCTATTTCACCACAAAATTTAGTTAAAAACAGGGTGCCTATGTACCTGTCAGTAGAACTGCTCATAACTATTTCTATCAGCAAGAACTACATGCATGGCAATTCAGATGAAACCATAGAAAATGTACTAGGCAAGTCACTTGCTTGCTTTAGCCTCCCCAGTCTGCATAGAAAGCATCGAGATCTCCACACTAACATTTCATTCATGAGATCAATGAATGTCAGAGAGCAAATGGAAAAAGAACAAGCTTATCTTAACTTTTTTGCATGTTATGGAAATAAATTATGTCCTATATTGCGAGACAGACTTCAACACATCAGTGGTGATGGAGAGGATTTAGCCCAGTTTATACCTCTGTGAATGCACATACCTCAGGATGTGGAAGCATCCTATCACACTGACTTAAAGGTGAATAAAGGGGCCTGTTAGGGCTCCTTTCAAGTTCCAGTAACTGAGACAACTGCTATCACTTTGCAAGGCCTTTCACATGCATCATTGCATCCTTGCCCAGCTTTGCAGATCCTGCATGAGCTCTGACCTTCTTCATACAAATTCAAAAGTTATGTTTGAGCAGTAGTAGATAGTTGACTTTTATTTACACCTTTGCATTCTCATCTGCATAAACAGGAAGAAACAGAACATTTTATTCCATTCAGGGCCAAATGTGCATCTGGCAATGAAATTAAAGGGATCTCTGAACCCACACCAAGTTTATATAGCAGTTTGACTCATTGTAACATCGATGAATTTTTCTAATTGTCATTAAAAGCCTAGATTTTGTTTATTCTACAGCATTTATTTACATCTAAAAGAAGTTTACTAATCACTCATCTCCAAATACTGAGTGAATGTTGCTATATCTGGTGAGAAATGAGCAAGCTCTCATTCCTGTTGTCACTAATGTGTGTACTCTTTGCTAGAGTATTCATGCTGAGGAGGGAATGATAGATTGGGATGCCAGGTGACAGGAGGAGCACTCATCTGAGGATATGTTAAGACTACATGCAGATCATTCTTCCTCACTATCAACCCACATAGCCACTCCAGGGGAGTGGGTTGTCTGTCCTGTGGACAAGCCTCATGGGACCCTCTCTTCTCTTCTTGCACTTTCTCCTGATCAGTCACAGTATAAACACATTAAGACTGTGTGCAGTGTTCAGATTACAAATCTGTCTCAACCCACCTTCAGCAGTGAACAAAATAAGTTGCCCAAGGGAATGCTAAAAGAAAAGGGTGAGCATACGTGATACCTCAATCACAGCCTTCAGCCACCCACAGCTACCTGAGCTGGGTGTAGACTTCTACTAATTTCTACAAATGGATGTAGATTTCTCCCTCAATAGATTTTTTTTTTCTCTTGAATCTGTCCAGCCTTCCCTGAAATTCATTTAAGGTTTTGGCAGTATCTTTTGGCAAGAAATTACAAAACTCAATAGTGTCCTCATGGGAGAGGATATTGGTTAGAAATATGTCTTGTAAATGTTAATCACTACCACTTAGTACAATTTTTCTTACAGGAAACATGATCCTACAATCAACAGAGGCAAATGTCTACAAACTTTTCTGGTGTTGGATCTCAGCACTATGGTCTAACGCAAACCCTCTCAAAATCAGAAGGAGGATTTTAATTTTAGTTAGCTCCACTGTTCCTGGCTGACAAAAAAATCCAAGTATTGACTTAGTCAAAGTTAGGTTCAACCTCTCCTAAATAGCCAGTATCCTTTAATGCAGTTTGGGCTTTTTAATGCTTTGGTTTCTAGCAGGATTCATAAAAACACTGATTTCACTTCCAAAACAAAGATACATAGAGTGTCTTAAGGAAAGATGAAAGGATGAACCATGATTAGGGTTGCCCCATTAAAAAGAATTAGAGAAAGAAATAGGTCCAATAAAAAGCTCTGCCCTCATTTGCATCTCTACAGCACTCATCTAGCTAAACGGAGGCTTCTTTTATCAAAGGATTTAAATCTGGATGATATCTTTGTAATTCCCTCAAATTTATACCATTTGTATTCTGGTTTTGATCAGCTATTTTCTGTTGTGCTATTAACTAAGGCAGAAGCAGCCTGTAAACACAGTATGCTTCAGTAGGCTCCCTTATTTATGTATTTACAAATAAGTTCAATATTTCTCCAAACTAGATGTGCCACCATGACCCATATAGTCAGTCTGTCTTGCATTTGCATTCCTTTATAATGCAAGTCAGTCATAGAGTACAAATAGACCTCAGGGGGCCCGGGCCTCCCAGCTGTATTAAATAAATCCCCTTAGAACAAAAGAGAGAGAAAAGGAAACAAAAAGCTTCCTGCTAGCTTTTCCTGGAAGCCTAGAAGTGAAATAATTCCCTGTGGCATCCTGTGGAAATAAAGGACTGTTAGAAGACATCAGAAATTATCTGATAAAAGGGGCTGTTCAGACATAATTTCTGGTTTCCTTGGAAAATATTTAAATGGAAACTTGGAAACTATTTTGTTTTAGTTTAAAAACATACATTGTTTTTCAGAGTTTCTTCATGTGTTAACCAGAATCTACATGCCTTCTCAAAATTTTTTACTTACCATTCCCATTTAGTCTAAGAATCCATTTCTGGAAAAGAAGCCTTATTCTAGAGATATCCATTGTGTTAGAAAATCTGATGTTGTATTTACGACAAACCTGGACAAACCCTGTAAAGTGGGTGAATTTCAGTCTGTTCTTCCTTGTGGACATCTTACAGGGCCCTCCTGTTCATTAAGCCTTGGAGAAGCAGCATATCCATTGCCTTTAACACCAAGTCCTTCCCTCTGTGTGTCCCATTGTCTGTATCCCCTGGATTTAATGACAGTGGAGGGATATTTAATTCATCTTCTGTGATAAGTCCATAAGAAGACAGAATGGAAAACCAATGGGTTGGTTTTTTTGGTTTATTTGTGTTAAAGCATGGATTTTGGAGAAGGAAGCTCAATAATGTTTAGTTGTGGCTGTCTGGTCCACTGATTTCATTGTCCTGGTCTCACAGTATTCAGAATCAAGACACACATTTTGTTTGCAATTAAGTGAATGGAAATAGGATGGAAAACATTTGCCCATGGCACATTCCATTTTGCAAGGATTAAGATCAAGGGATCAGAGAGAGCAAGCTGAAGCTTTCCACATGTCACCAGCTCTCCTAGGACCTGCCATATCTTGAATAAAAACATTACTTTACCAGCCTGAGCCCTGTTTGCATATTACAGCATATGCCAGATGAGTTTGGTTTTGCAAAATACAAAGTGGGAATGATGGAGATGTAATCAAAAGACCCC
This sequence comes from Upupa epops, assembly GCA_013397515.1. Lineage (NCBI taxonomy): Eukaryota > Metazoa > Chordata > Aves > Bucerotiformes > Upupidae > Upupa > Upupa epops. The sequence continues at coordinate 453,308 of VZRI01012850.1, forward strand.
AAATGGGAAGCGTTAGATAAGTGGTTCTGGTTCCAATCCATCTCCTGTGCTAATCTTATTATTCAGGACTGCTTAAAGCAATCCCGTGTTCATTTAAACTAATTAAAACAATCCTGAGCTATTTAGATCTACAGAAGCAGACAAAATTTCAGTGCTTCTGACATTTTAGATTGTTTGGACCTCCAGAGCAAGAATATCAGTGTCATCAGTTTATCGTCTCTCATCTCAACCATCATTAGTAAATTGCACATATGGGTTAGGACGTAGTCATATTTCATATAAGGTGCAATAGTTCTAGCCCATTTCCTTAATAAACCAATGTCTAAAAAAATTACTGAATACTGAAATCCTCTGTAATAACTTTGTCTGACTACAGGAAACAGGACTTAGGTCTGCAAATCCACTCCATTCCCTCAGATCATGGAAACTTGCTAAAATGATGGCAAGAAACAACAGAGGAAAAGGGTATTGGAAGGATTTGGTCTATCAGCACAATGGTTTTCCTAGCTGAGTTGGGACCTTACTGAAGGCCTGATGTCTCTCTTCTGCTGTAGGAAATAATGTGCTAAACTAGAAAGTTCACAATGGAAGTAAACAAGGAAAAGGGGGTGGTTAGACTGGAACAAAGAAATCCTTTTCTCATCAACTGCACTAAACCTAGCTGCAAGTTGATCTCTTTGCTAGGAACAGACAAGCAAGGAATTTCCAGGAGATTCTCACAAGGCTGGAATTATAAACAAGGAATGCTTAAGAAATTAAAGTACATACTCATCTAAAACAGGGGCAAAAAACTCATGGCAAACACATTGCTCAGAAAGTAAGTCCAAGAATATAATTTCTTCCATTGGTTTTGTACCATTTGAGTTCACAAACTGTTCATGAACAGATTGCAAAATTAAAACAATTGAGAAAACATTTATTCATTATTGGAATAATGGATATACAGTATGTTATGAGTCAAAGACAATACTTGGTCTCCAGATTGTACCAGCCAGTATTGTGTGACTTGTAATTTACACAGTATAATTTCATTACACAAGTCAGATGGCTCTGCAGGACTTAAAATCTGAGTCTCAGTGGTGAACACAAGGCTTTAATAGATCAAAGGCAGTGGAGGATCTAGGGAATCTGGAGAAGGTACAGGGAAAGGCAGCTGTAGTCAAGGGAATGAGGCAGCTGCCTTAAAAAGGTGGGAGAAAGGGTGGGAATCTTCACTTCGGAGAAAAGGCAGCTGAGAAGGGATATGACCAAGTCTGTGAGCTCACAAAGGTAGAGAGTAAGGTCAAAGGACAAAGTTTTCTACTCATCCATCAATACTATAAAGAGTACAGTATCCCAAGAGCACCAGATGCTTTTTTGAGGGGATCCACAGAGCTGCTGCACTGCTGCCAAGGGTGCTCTACCCAGGGACACACCAGCACTACGCAAGTCAAGTAGACCTCCCACATAAAACAATGACAATGGTCAAGACCAGAATGTGATGGAGAAAAACTTGCAACTGGACCACGGATCTGAGCATTCAGGCATTTGTTATGTCCTTGATCCCCCTGGTCTAGGGTGCCCTTCACACAGGATAACTAACTTGTAAACAAAATGAGTCCTGCTTGCATGAACTTGCACAGATGCAAGAGACATGCAAGTGACACCATTATAGATTTGCTCACCTTGAATCTGGTTTGAACAGTTCAGGTCAGATCCCACGTTCCTGCTTGTGTGCTTAAACTAGTCATGCAGGAGCTGTCAGAAATGCTATGAATTGAGTAGAATTCTACTCCTTTCTTTAATAAAATGAACAAAACTCAAAAGACTGTAAATCCCATTTAACTGCTGTATGCACAATGGTTCAGCTAGATGATATTCTCATTCCCACCTCTTTGGTCAGTATCAGACATCGAGGGCAAGGAGTCCATTAATCAGCATGCAGCCTTTCACACTGTTATATCTTCTCAGTTTGCTTCCCTGCTTTTCCAAGATGGCTCTAAACACCTTGCAGTACTGACGAAGCTGCTTCTCTTCCTCACCCGTATTATTTCCTCTTGCTCTCTGTGCCCTTTCATACTTTGAATATTCATTTGAACTGGGCAGACACAGGTCCATGCTTTGCAACAAGGCCTTGACCTTTTTCCTTCCTTTTTCTTTTTTCTCCTTTTGCATCTGCAAGTCACTGTGAGGGTGACTTTCTGTCATCACTTGTACAGGAGGATAATGAGAGGGCTAAGTGAAACTGCAGGCATTACGTCATTGGTACCCATTCTAGAAACAAAATGCACCTGCAATCACATATCCCAGGGTTCAAATTGAAAGGATAATGCTTAGAAAAGGCTAGGTTTTTCCAGTGACATGGCTTCTCACTGGGAAACAAAGGAAACAAAACCAATTTACCTGATCAGTGGAGCTTTTGTGAGAATGGGACTTTGAAATTTAGGCAGGTCCAGAGTAATCTAGGTACTCCATGAGTACTCCAGTCAGTACTCCACAGGTACTCCATTTGGTACTCCCACAAGTAGACTGTGGGACATCCCCATCTCCTTTTTTTCAGTAAGAGGATACACAGACACATTTTAATCTGTGTGAAAAACAGAACACATCTTTTACAAAGCCAGGTAAAGAGGTGTCTGCAGCTGTACACTGGACTCCTGCTTCCTTTTCCATGCTGCAGCTGAGCTGTGTAGATGACGCCAAGGTAGGGAGTAAGACATGTGTCTTACAAAGTGATTGGTATACATACACTTGAGGTGGTTGGTTTTCTGGTTCTCATCCTTAGAGGTAGCTAAGGAACATAAGCTAATAACCAGCTACTCTGGTTGGCCTGGCTTGGATACCTAGTTGATTGCAGTGGTGTGAGTGTTGCCACTTTAGATCCTGCCCCTCAAGTCCTTCAGTTGAAAGACCACTGCAACAGATTAGCAGATGATTCCCTTGCCTCTTCTAGACAAGTGGGTCCCATCCCAATTTTGAATACTTTGGGATGCCCTAGGGAGATCTTATTCTGGCAGTTTTGTTTTCGGTTTCAAAGAGCTATTATATCTTGTGGACATGTAATACCAAGTTTAAAGAAACATAAAAATCCAAGATTGAATTAGGCTGATCCTGGACAAACTTAACAAAGTTTTTCTGTTTCCTCTCAGACACACAGACTGTTCTGCTCAGGAATTTGTGCCTTTCAGTTCACATTTAATGTCATTTGCTGCCTGACTTTTATTTATAATACACAAAGCAATATTATTTGCCAGTAATACTCTAAACAATGCCAGCAATATATTGCAATGTGAGCAGTGCAGGAGAGAGGGGAAGGCATTCTAAAATAAGTTAACTGACTACATTTCTGTCTCATTTGGATGCTTAGGGAACCATACAAATGAATTAGGAGTATTCAAGGTTCATATTGGAGCCTGACAATTCACTGTTAATAAAGGGCTGGGGGATAAAGGTTCTGTTAACCAGGAGGCGGTGAGATGAGTGGTTCCTTTAAAGAGACCTCGTTTTTCTCAGTTTTTGTCATTCTTATCATCTGTGACTTTCTTAATTCTGTGTACACATTCAAATACAACTATTGCACTGAACATTAAGTGTCTTTTGTCTCCGTTCATCCCATTGACACCTCCATCTATTACTGTACCTCTGTGTGTGCACCTTCTCCAGGTTTGAGAGCCATTTAGTTTCCCTCTTGCAGAGCTGTTTTCCTCTCCTTTTGGAGTATGTCCCTCTACCTGCTTTCTTGTTTCTTCTTACTTTGAGCTTCCAAACCTTTGCTGTGTGCCTCAATAGTTTACAGAGATAAAAGCAAAGCTCTTGGATCACTGAACTTATGATTGTGTCTTCAGCTGTTAACATTAAATAGACCCTTCTGACACTTTCCCTATAGACAACACAACTTCAGGTTTTGATGGTCAGTATTAGATATGAATAAAAAATGGGCCTGGTCTCAAGTATATTATTCTATTAGTCTCAGGTGTATCACTCTGTCAATTAAACATGCTACAACCTGCTTAACCACCTAAAAACCATGAAGAAAGCGCAGCAACTGGCAAGTAGCCTGTACAAAACAAACAGAAGGAGATAGTCCTTCACACAATGGTTGATTGAGCTGTCAGATGCCTGGGATGCCAGCAGTTTATGAATTGGACAAATTCATAAAAATCACCGGAATGACTGAATGTTACTTAAACATAAATACACTGTCTGTGGGAAGACACAGTCTGTTTGGGGAAGAGTGTCTGAAGAGGAAAAGAACCTAGGGGTATTTGTTGACAGCTGGCTGAACATGAGCCAGCAGTGTGCCTAGGTGGCCAATAAGGCAAATAAAATCCTGGCCTGGATCAGGATGGACCAGCAGGAGTAAGGAGATGATGATGCCTCTGTACTCTGCACTCAGTGAAGCTTCAAATGTTTCCAGTTTTGGGTGACTCAGTATAAGAAGGATATTGAGGTGCTGGAGCAGATCCAGAGAAGGGCAACAAGGCTGGTGAGAAGTCTAGAAAACAGTGCTTGAGGCCATGGTCTAGGGGTTAGGGAGATGTTGGGATGAGGGCTGGACTTAATCCTGGAAGTCCTTTCCAGCCATGACCATTCTATCATTCTATGGTTTGGCATGTAATGTAGCTTGTTGAGAATGGGGAAAGCACTATAGTTTGTCCTGCTCCTGAGATGTTCCATATACTTCACTGCTGGCCTTCACTGAAGATATAAACCAGTAAACAATCATAGTGAGACCAGTCTCATGTTTTATGACATTTCAATGACAACTGAATATGAACTTCATCAAGCAAAAGTACTGCATACTACACATCCTCAGAAACAGAAAGTTAAATCAGTGGCATCTTACTCAGGATGCCTATCCATCTTTGGCTTTGCTACTCCTTTCATTTTACCATTCAATAAAGTTCCAGTAATTTGGAGCAGAGACACAATTCAAAGCAATTAGCTCTTAGTCAGGACGTTCCTCAAATGCCAAGAGCATAAATCTCCCAGCCCACGCAGAGCTTTACATTCCTGTAGCACATGGGGTCGATTAAAGTTCCTTGCAGCCCCTAGGAATGGTAATGCTGGAGCAGCTCCACTCCAGTGTCTTTCAGTTCATGCATCTGGAGTGTTTGCTCATGATCCCTTTGGCACTATGTCTGATTTGGTATCATGATGGCAGCCCCTTCAGAAAGCTTTAGTGGAACTTCTGCACTGACCCCAAGCCAGTGCCAGGTGCTGCTGGAGGGATAGGTAGCATTCATACTTCACTGGCTTTGAGAAGGATCTTGGTATTGAATTGCTGAGTGGTACCAGTGAACCCTGTAATTCTGCCTCATTGTGTTCTAATAAAGCAGGATGAGACAGAACTTCAGTTTCATGCTGTTCTGATTTGACTGGCTGGAGAAGGAATCTCATCCGTCACTGAGCAATGAAGGACTTAGCAGTGGCCCAATTAAGATTTATACAGTTCAGATTCATACTTTAGAAGAGGGAGGCTTTTACCAAAAAAAACCCAAATTCCTTCTAAATTCCTCATTCTTTTCACCAAACCTTTTCCCAACCATATTTACAAATAATTCAGGACTAGTCTGCAACTTCAGTGGGGGAAAGTGCTGGTACCTGGTCGTGGAGTATGACTCTTGAATCTAAAAGAGGACCTCCATGATGAAAGACCTGCATCAGAAAAGCTCTGTGAGAGACATGCCTCACTTCCCTGTCTCAGCCTCATCTCCACACCTTAGCTGCAACATAGAAAGAGAAGCAGGAGCCCAGTGCACAGCTGTAGAAACCTCCTCACATAGCTCTACTTTCAGGTCTCCTTCAACTATAGCTGGCCAGGGTTATTTGTAGAAGGCTAGACCTTCTCCTTGTGTGATTATAGTCTTCTAGGTAGAAAGACCGTTGTGGACTAACCCTTCCTGAAAGTCAAGGTTATTTATAGTCATCAAGGTAGTATTACTTTTAAGGAACTGTACAAGGTGTGAAGACTATTGGGAGCTTCTTTGCTTCCAAGGAAGATGAAGACTCCCCTTTGATAAGGAGTCCCATGGAAAAGATGAGGGCTAATGGGTACAAGTAAGTTCTGGAGAGATTCAGATTAGACACAAACAACGTATTTCACAAGAACAATCAGCAGTTAGAGTAATGTCCACAGGGAGGTTGTGGATTCCCCAACATTGGATACTTCTAAGATCTGCCTGGAGAGGGTGCTGGGTCATCTTGTCTAGACCGTGCTTTTGCCAAGAAAGGTTGGACCCTTGAGGTCCCTTCCAACCTGATATTCTATGACTCTTGACATTCCAATTCCTTAAAATACAGAAAATATGCTTCAGTCCAAGATGCCCTACAGTGAGCTTTTGGGGAATTCTACCCATCTTTCAGGGTTTCTACTTGTCATCATATTCTGTACTACTTGGGCATCTTCCACATAAAATATTAAGCAGATGTAAAAGTTCTGAGTGAATTTCTAGAGTCTTCAATTTATTTTTGTATCTGTTGATTGATTTTATGGATTTTATTAGTTTTTGCTTCCAGCTGTAACTTTCACAAGAACACTGTGGACAGTTTTGCTGGCAATTAGAGTGAAGAATGTCACGTTTCCAGCAGCGCCTATAATTTTCTGCTGGGTAGCAAGGCCTTTTGGAAAATTACAATTAATCTTCCCTGCTTCCTGACTCCTAAAGATAGCAACCAGGCTCTCCCTAACTGCAGCACAAGTTCATTTCACAGCTAAAAGCTCTCCATTATCAATGATCTGGTCATACTCCTCCCTTGATTCTTCCTCAGCCTTGCTCTGTCTTTGACATTTTAGAAAACAATCCAGCCATCCTGATATTTTCTGTTCCAGAACTCAACACAAGTTTCAAGAATCCAGTCTGGGAACTGCTAACTGGATGTTTCCTCTACTGACATCTGTGGGGCTTTTTGTGAACCCAAACAACCAAAAAATGTTGGGTAAGAATCACATAATTTTCAGTTTTCTATTGCAAACCTTGAAACACCTTCATTTTTCCCCATGAGATTTACATCAGAAGCTTCTTGGAAATTCTGTTTCCTCCAAAACCACAGTGGTTTTGGAGAAGCCCATCTTTTCACTCCACTTTGCTAGAAAAGCAAGAGGAAATTATGTCAGCTTTGCTTTGCTGGAAAAAGCTATAGCAAATTCTCCTAGGGGATGAAGGGCTATGTGGCCACCAAAGCACAAAGAATAGTACATAGAGATCTGAGCTATTCTGTCTTGGACCTACCCTGAAAGCCAAGAGGCTGATGATCTCCAAACTCCTTGTCTTTTCAAGACATGCGCTCTTTGCATAGCAAAGGAAGGTGCATTGGGTGCAGGCACCCGGCATGCGAGCTGCGCTGAGGCACAGAAATTGCCAAACAAGAGCAAAATTATGTGTAGGGCTGTTCTTTCAGACCCAGAGACCTGGAGCTTATTTCATGCCTCTGGTCAGTGTATGTGATCCTACATGAATGGCAAAGTTCCCACTGATCTGCATTACATAGGGTGAGGACTTGAATGAGCTGGGACTGAGGAAACACATAACACAAAAAAAGAGCTTTTTAAGTGTTTTAATTACAACACCTCGCTTTAAAACTCTAACTGTGATCTATGGTGGCAATTTATACTGCAGATATGTGTAAAAAGTATTTCAGTCTGTGTCATATTACCAATGGGAGTTTAATAATTGCTGATGACTTTAGAAATATTGTCTGATAAAAAAAGACAGAGAAATGATGATTTAAAATCTTGCTGAGGAAGATTCAAAACCTGAAAGCTGAACCATTTGTTTCAACAAATAAAAATGCAAAGAAGTGACTACTTGTTTGAACAACTGGCAGGCAAGTAGCACTAAATCATTTAAAGAACATTTCCTAAACTTTCCCATTTAATGAATTAGGTGTTGTTTGTAAAATAGCTTGGGAGAACATGTTAATACAGAATGGCTTGCTAGTTAACAAGCCAAATCCATCCCCACGGCTCAGCTGAGTTGCACCAGGGATGAATTTGGCTCTGTCTCTCTATAAACATGAAACAAGCTGTTTCCATTTTGTCATTACACTATCCCTGACCCAAGAGGATACATTTCCTTGGCAAGAACAATTAAAAGCATGACAAAAACACTTCACAGTGTCTGCATATTTTTTTCTTAACAAAAGTTGTAACTTCCCATCGCTACCCCTCCCTAAGTAAGGAAGATGAGGGGATCATCTAGTTTCCTGCAAAAATCAAAGATAAAATTTGCACTGGTTTTGATATCTACAGCAGAACTTTATTAATTTTGTATTTATCTATTGGTTTGATAGGCTGAGCCAGGCAGCAATCCCAGCTCCATTGGCTCTGGTGCTTGTCTTTTGCTTATAAAACTGCTCTAGTACACAGTGAATACAAACAGAAGAGGAAGGCAGTTGCACCAGTGATGCTCTTGGAGCCTTCTGGGTTTCTAGGTGTTTGGGGGTGATGACAGCAGCTAATGGGGATTTCTTTTCCAAAAGTAAGAGCTACACAAGTATTTTGGGATGGTGTCTATATCAAGTGACTCACAAGACTTTCTTGCAATCTAGGGTTTGGCCAAATGGATCCTGTCTTTGTAAAAGTGACTTCTCCAACTGTGCAAAGCAACTGACCTAAGCTTTGCTCCTATAAATGCTCCTGTGTCTCAAAGACACTGCATGAAGGAATGTTACACCTTGTTGATGTCTCTGACTGAATTTACCACTAAGAAAATGGAATGGCTACTCTACTTTTTTCTTTTACCACCCAGTGGGATCTTTATGATCATCTCCCAGTTTGTATGTCAGAGCTTGGATCCTGGCTAAATCAGAAGCAGCTGTTGTCTTCAGCACCACACTCCTCACATGATGCAAATCAGTATATATTCCCGCATATTTTTATTCTCTATAAAATACATATAAAAATCATTTATAAATGTAAACCCTCTTTCAAACACTTATCAGAATTGTCTTCCTATTCCATACAAACCAAGACCAAATGTAAGTGTATAGCTAGTAACTGCAGATCATGGCTTTTGCCAGCTACATGTTACAAATTAGGATTAGAGGAACAGAATGCACTCATGTAAGATTCTACTTATTGAACATCAGCAAACCTCTCCTCAGAGCTGTGCAGAATGCATTCCCTGTCCTTGGGGAATTTTGTTTGCAAAAAAGCTTAGTCCCACAAAACTGCATTTTTCAGAGGAAGTTTTCATGAGTTTTTCATATTTTATGTGTCCAGGCTATAGGCAATCATTGTACCTGTCCCTTGTAGGAACTCTCACATCCATTGGAGATAAAATCTGCTTCTACTCAGTCAAATGGCTGAGGTAGACTTTCAGCCATCACTGCCAGGAGGCAGTCAGTGGTACAGGAAAACATTATATCCACTGACTGCCTCTGAGAAACCCACCAAGGCACCCTGTGAAGCTTTTGCCCAACTGATGGCAAGCCAGAAAAATAGCAAGACTAGAAAACTAAATCTGTTTTCCTCCTCTGTTGCTTGTTTATGTGGCAACATGGTAACCTCACTATCAGCATCAGCAGCCCTTTTCCATTAGCAAAACTAAGCACCAGTGAAAGAGCCAAAATCTGCTTTTTGCTCCTTTGGAGCAATAGGCTTGGGGGATGGTGAGGATTTTCCACATCTGTTTCCTCCATTCATCTCTCATTCGCTGCTGTGGGGCAGGAAATCCAGTGCTCTGTGCACCAGCTGCTGACCCCTCTGGGAAACAGACTGCAAGCAGGAGTGGAAGTCCTTCACACTTCATATTGTGGAGCTTTGAAAACATGGAATGCTATTAAACACAGCCCAACTTGGTGTGTTGGGGCAGGATACTGAATAAGGAGTATGTTTATTATGGATATAGTAAAGAAAAAAGGAAAAGGAAAAGGAAAAGGAAAAGGAAAAGGAAAAGGAAAAGGAAAAGGAAAAGGAAAAGGAAAAGGAAAAGGAAAAGGAAAAAGAAAGGGAAAGGAAAGGAAAGGGAAAGGAAAGGAAAGAAAAGAAAAGAAAAGAAAAAAGAAAAGAAAAGAAAAGAAAAGAAAAGAAAAGAAAAGAAAAGAAAAGAAAAGAAAAGAAAAGAAAAGAAAAGAAAAGAAAAGAAAAGAAAAGAAAAGAAAAGAAAAGAAAAGAAAAGAAAAGAAAAGAAAAGAAAAGAAAAGAAAAGAAAAGAAAAGAAAAGAAAAGAAAAGAAAAGAAAAGAAAAGAAAAGAAAAGAAAAGAAAAGAAAAGAAAAGAAAAGAAAAGAAAAGAAAAGAAAAGAAAAGAAAAAGAAAAAATGGAAAGTCAGAGAAGTGAAGGGAAGAAATTAAACCCCTCACTGCTAGTGTTTTAAAACTAGTTTAGATGGGGTCTTGGCAACCTGGTCTAGTGAGAGGTGACCCTGCCACACCTCAAAGAGCCCCAAGGCAAGGTCAGTCCTGATCCATCCTCTCCTCCTGTAAACCTTTATGTGCTTTGGGATACCACCAGACAGTGTTCCTTCCCATATGACCTGCCAAGAAACATTCCCACTTGTTCAGTGCTTTCATGCTTCATGTGGCTGTTGTGTCTTCTAAGAGTGCTTGTTACAGCAAGGATGTCTTTCTTTATCTAAGGCTTCATTCACACCATAGAAAAACATGTTCTTCCCCACCCATTCCCTCCTGAGAAAGAATGTTTATGAGCAAGGGAAGATAAACACTTGTCATTCAAAACCTCTTTTCCCAGTAACCTCTAGGCATCTGGCTCTTGTCTTTTACTGCAAAGCCAGATAAGTTCCCTTCCTGATTTTGTCCAGCTCATTTTCACACTTTTCCAAACTTGAAGCTTGCACATTGACAAGACCTTGAGAATGATTAAAAATAGTCTGTGTTAAGCAAATACACCAGCCAGGTCTTCACTGTTCAACAGCCTGTCCTAGAATCTTACACTGCTCCTTGTCTCATACTAACTTGTTGAAGGAAGGGGTGATGCTTCACAGATCACCTCTGCAGCTTGGGTTGCCCAGCATAACTTATGAGGGGCCCTACTGAAGGCTGAGTCCCCTCATCAGCGAAAGACAGGAGACAGGAAAGGAAAGATGTTGTAATTAAAAGAGATTTCTAACTCCTACAACAGAAAATGAGAACACAACACTGAATTGCATCCATCAAGAACTCAATGGCTTCCTCTGCAAGGCAGGCAGAACTTGCAGAGACCTCTGCTATCTTCCTGGCAGTCTTGTGCCCTCCTGCAGACAGTGGAGCGTTTGCAGATTCCTACTTATGGATAGCAGAAGACAGAGTGCAAAGTAAGGAGAAGAGCAAGAGGTGCAGAGTAGTATCAGAGCAAGGATACACTAAGGTGCTCTGAGACAAAATCATGACTCCCTTCATTTGTCACCTTATCTGTAGAAGTCAGTATGAGGCAGTGACATTTATCACACACTGCAAGGGATGTGCCTTCATTTTCACCTCACCTCAACCTTTTCATCCAAAATATTCCCTTCAACGACATGTGCCTTGAATACTCAGCAAAGACAAGTGTAAATGAATCCTCTGGTGTGTCCAGAACTGTGTAGTGTGTCCACTATGGGTTTGGGATTATGTACAGTTGGATGGTCTAGTCCAATCCAAAAGGGATGTGGAGGGTGAGGATTACTAGCTGTAAAATCAGATACTCGGTGAGCGGGCGAGATAGGTTGGGACAGGAGATGAAGCCAAGTGGGAATGTAAGAAAGCACCATATAAATTGTCACTGAGCCTGATTTATTGTATACCCTCAGCTTTCTTGCAATAGCTGTATATATTCTTGGCTTCTACTGAAAATCTGAGCCCTTTGAAATCTTTCCTCTTCCACATTCTTGTTAGGAAGAAAAGTGGCATTGCTTTCTATTATCACTGGGCCAGTAAAACACAAATTGGGTAGTGATGTTCAGGTATGCTGAGCTTTGCCTCCCATCTGTCTTCTGTATGTGTCTTGGTGCTTCTGAGACACTAAGCTTCAACATCTCTTGGACACAAAAGCATGTGGTCTTCTCAATGTGCCCAATTTTGTTCTCTTGGTTTATATAGAGGGTTTCTAACAGAACAAAACCTGAACTCGGGTCCCCAGCCTGTTCTTCTATTCCTTGGACCATCATTCCTGTGATGGCCTTTCCCTTCCAGTGGCCTCAAGAAATCAGTACAGAGTTACAGTCTATTCAACATGCCACAGTACTTCTCACACTGAAAACAGAAACATTTTCTATCCTCTTGATGTTCACTGCAGGTACTTGGATCCAAATCTATCCCTGAATCAGAGATGGAGGGAGAGACACACAGGGAAGAAGACTCATCCCTCTTTGGCCTGAAGCTCATGACATAAAGATTGGTTCACTTGGTGCAAATCACAACTGCTCTGAAGTTTTAGCATCCTGAGCTTTAATAACCCACTCTTGGTGGTTCACCCCTGTTCTTACTCCTTTGTATTGAACTGCACTTGGCCTGGCACTGGTGTTTCAGAGACAGATGGTTTTGCAACTCGTAGCTTCTTGCAGTTGGGCTCTGCCAGCCTAAGCAGACAGACTGGAGGGGCCTTAGCAAAAGCAGGAAACCATTTTTGTTGAAGAATAAGAGCTATTTTAAACACATCAGCAAAGTCTATCATGGAGAATCATATTTAGCCAATCTGAAACTGTAACCTGACCATATTTTACAGAGCGCATCACTTACCCTACTCTAAGTAGGGCCTGGGGTCGGGATGCTTCACTCAGTTCCAGCCATTAGCAAGGAGAGACATTTCTCCAGACACCACTGAAGGAAAAACACATATTTCCCCACATGAGCTGGAAAACCAAACACCTGAGTCAACTATTCATTTATTTACTACTTCTTTAGTACTGTTGGATGACTTGCAGGTACCTCTCGTCCTCTCCCAATCTCCTTACTGAAACGAGACAGGAGGTTGCAGGGGAAAATGACAGATTTTCACAGGCCTGTTAAAGCAGTCCTTGCTAACTGCAAGGTGTCCTGCCTGCTCTGACCCCAGAGCACTGTGGACTTTCATCCCTACTGAGCTAACTAATTAGTTCAATGCTTTGGGCATGCCTTGGTGTGGGCAATGTGGGCACTTTTTTACAGTCTAAAGCAGAAAATACAGAAACTCATCTCTTTGTGTTCTCCTCAGGCCTGACATTGTTGATGCTGTGCAGTCTCTGGCTCTTGGTAGTTTCCAGCACTACTCTTTGGCTCTGCATAACTTCTCAGTGCTTTTCCCTGTCTCCTCTTAGCCCTAAGAGGAGATGTGCTGCTGCTCTCTGACATCCCACTTTCTCTAGAGTAAATGCAGGAAATACTTTACTAATCTTTTTGTCACTAAGGAGACACACCTTCAAGTCCAAAGAAACCCAGAGAGACTTGGGGTTTTATTCTTGCTGCATGACAAGCAGCAGGCGCCATACTGTGGAGTGTTGGGGATGGATCCCACCACACCACAGCTGGTGAAACTAATGTCTCCACAAAGCTTTCACCACCTGCCCAGCCTCCTCCCTGCAGGAAATCCAGCCTCCCCCATGCCTGGAGATGATAGCTGGAGTTTTGTTTGCAGCTCCCCTTTCACAAACAGAACCAAATGTACAAGGAAACATGCAAAGCATCGAAGATAATGACTGTATTTTCTCCTGAGCTGGGTAAAAGCACCTGCCAAGTCCTTGAACTGTGTCCAAATGTTGTTACTGTCATTTGCCCTCCAGAAGCACCTAAAAGCCTCACTTGGGACTGAAGCTTTGCTGTGGGAGCAATGGCTTTGTCTTTGAAAGCTGACCAAGCAGACACAGCAAAGTTGCAGAGACAAGGGATGGTGCTTACTGGCCACTGGCAGACCTCGAATCCAGCTACCTTCTCTGTATAGCAGCAGTTTTACCTAATGCTATACGGGTCATGGCCTGTACTCACCCTGCTCTGATGCTTCTGCTGTTATTGTAAGACTAGAGAGGCAGAGCCAGATCCAATGTAGGCTCAAACTACACCCATCAGGATGAGTTTTGCTGCAGAGTGAGGCATGCGGATGTTAAATAGGAGCATGAAGTCCAGTTAGTTCAGTATCCAGTCTTTGAGTAAGGCTGAAACCAGTGGCTTCAAGAGCAAATTAGGCTATCCTTTCAGGCATGAGGATTACAGTTCCTTTCCAGAAGTGGCAGTAGCTTTAAAAACTGAAGATCTGCACTTTTTATAGCTCTTCTGCCCTAACTGACTCCATGCAAGCCAATAAAATCCAGAGCTCTTTCATTTGATGTCTAAGGACTTGTGGTGGTCCAAAAAGATTTTTAAAAGCAGTGATTTACATTTTCTAAAGAAAACCCAACAAAGCAGCAGGTAAGGAAGGCTTCACTGAGCATAATGAAAGAGCTCTGGATTTACACGGAATAATATAACCAGGCTGAACCACCAGATCCCTTAAAAACCAGGTTCCCTTTCCAGAGATGGAAAAAGGAAGGACCAGCACCATTTTTTTTAACCTCACATTTCCAGGAATCATTTTGCTTTGTTTTTCACACCAGGATTAGAAGAGGTAGGGTTAAGATACTGAGATAAAGGTCATCCTCAAGTATATTTAGTTTGAGTGGAATTAGGAAATACCAGAAATCCCCCCAGATTCCCAGCTCCACTGGAGGGGACACAATGAGCTGTCATCTCTCAGGAAATTACTCACCAGTGTTTTGGGGGCCCCTGAGAACAAAGTTCTCCGTACCATTGGAGGTAAAGAAAAACACCCTTGGCAACAGTAGATAAAAGAAAGGATTCAAATGGTGCAGGATGGCCATCACACCCCTAGCTGGTGACTATGCTGAGAGACTGACAAAAGGACTGACAGAGACACCAAAAATCTGCGAAGTTGAGGAAGCGAAGAGCAGCTGATCACCTACCACCATAGCCATGCCCCACCATCCATGAAGCCAACTGCACTGAGACGATGGCCAGAAAATCCAAGGAGTTTTCCAGAGATCTGTGGAGCTGAGGACAAGGAGGAAGGCCATAGACTGCCAGACACTGCTGCAATCCAGAATGGTGATCTAACCTAATTTTCACCTTTTTGTCTTTTCCTCCCTTTGAGTCCAGCATCTCGTAACGTCAGTGATTTCTGCACCCTCTGAGTTTGGCAAAGAGTAACTTTAGTAAACTTGATTTCTGTGGAGACCTATGGTGTAACTTTCCTTAATTCAACCCAAGTGAATTCACAAACCCAAGTCACTCCCTTCTCTGATTGACCAGGACATGACACATAGTATTGCAGGGAGTAACACACTTGGACCCTACGATATGGGTGCTTGGTAAAAGGGATATGAAAAAACCCCAGATTGTTCTGCCCATGGCCTCATTTGACGTTTCAAGGTTAGAACTGGCTCTACCATTGGTTATGCACAAAGAAAACTGCATGTGTGCTTGGGGTAAGAGGAAAGAGGTAAATGTGGAACAGAGGGTATTTTCTGGTTTGCAAGACACAAATCCATCTGTGGTTGAACTCTGCATGTCACCAGTGGTTTACCTGAGCAAAGTACTTCTTTAGAACCTGCTCCATGTGGCCTCAGGTTGTATCAGGGGAGGTTTAGATTAGATATTAGGAAGAATTTCTTTACTGAATGGGTTATCAGGAATTGGAACAGACTGCCAGGGAGGTGATGGGCTCACCAACCCTGGAGATACTGAGAAGATATATAGATGTGGTGCTGAGGGACATGGTTTAATGACCTGGCAGTGCTGGGTCAATGGTTGTACTAGATGATCTTAAAGGTGTCTTCCAACCAAAATTATTTTGCGAAACTGTGAATCCTTTTGTCATTTTTTAACGTGCTGTCGTGCTTTTGCTCAAGTAGCCTTTTTTGCCAAGCATAAACATCTTGTCTAGTTTAGGATTTTCTGATGATAGCTGCTGTCTTGGATAAAGTTCCAGATAAGAAATTATCTCATTTGTTAGTAGCTGAAGAAGGAAGTTGTGGCTTAATGGAGAAGTCTGGGAGCAGCAGAATGCCAAGAGTGGAGGAGAGGCTGAACCAGGAAAGACGTGTCCATTTCACAGCTGAGCATCACAGCAGTTGTTTCAGCACTGGTTAAAAATGCCTGTGACCTGATCCTGATCCTGTTGCAATTGAAGGAAGTCTGGCCTGAGTTAACAAAGGCATTTAAAAAATACTGTTTGGCAATCATGCACATGTTTGCTTTAGTGTCATCAGCTTGGAAGGCAGCAGAAATGAACACACACCTAAGTCTTACTGGGCAGCCCACCATCCAGCATGGGTATTCCTACCTTCTTCTAGAGGTGGTGGAGGCCTCATCCCTTGAGACATTCAAGGTCAGGCTTGATGGGGCTCTAGGCAATCTGATCTAATTAGAGCTACCCCTGCTTGTTGTAAGGGGGCCCACACTAGATAATCTTTGGAAGTTCCTTCCACCCCAATATATTCTACTATTCTATGTTTCCTTATCACTTTAAGTTGATTTAGGTAGTATTTAGTCATCTTCAATCTCCAATTCTTGTGCAGAAGTATATGAGCAGCACATCCAGTTGCAGTCTTTAATGTTCTAAATTACTACAACTTGCTAGTTACCTGGAGACTGATTTCTGCTCAGACATGTGCTTTCTGCTTGGTTTGGATGGCAGCCAGTTTGCTGGTGATGCAGCATGTAACCACACCATGGCAACAAGACTCAAGGAGTCACTCTGTGCAAGAAGCCAGAACATTGTTTTTCTTCATTTCCCTTGGTTCCCTACTTGGGCTTTGCTTTCAAGGTTTGTGGAGGAGGTGTGGTGGTTTTGAGCTGGTCTGTGAAGTTTACCTTTCCCTGGACATTGCAGTACTGTGGCACTGACAGCCACTGCTAGAACTGCTTCTGACATCTGTGCCAGGAGATGTGCTGAACTGTGGGGTCTGTGAAGATACAGGTGCAAAGCAGTGGTGAGAAGGCTCCCAAAAGTTGCATGCCAAAGCTCTTTACAACAGATCCCATTGTCACAATGATTAACCATAGCCCACAGCTAAGGAGGAACACAGCACTGGAGAGCAAGGGAAGGAACAGTGTGACAGCCTGCTCCAGTCCAGCAAATGAAGGGCAGACCTCCTCCAGCAAGGTTAGGAGAGACTAAGATAGGAATCTGTGGAAGAGTTTTCTCTCCACTTTTGCTGCCTAGGCAGTGAAACACCCTCTGCTCTTCCTCCTGTCTTGGTGTGCTATGGACATCAGTTGTTCATTCTTCCACTCCTGTCTTCCTTCTTTGCAACTTGCTGGGACCTGCACATCCACCAGGAGGGTCTGTCCATTCCTGGAGGCAAGATAACCCCCTTTTCAGTCAGTTACAACTACGGAATTGCCAAGGGGAAACCTCCCTCTACTTCAGCACAGTGGATCCAGAAATCAGCTTCATAGCTTCCCAGCATGTCTCCCACCAGCTTCACACCAGAATCCTGTCCCATGTTGTAGAGGTGTGGATGGGGACAGGCTATTCTGTGCTGCCGAGTCATCTGCAGGCAGACATAGATGGCAGTTGGACATAAACATGGTTTACAGAGCTTTGATCTCTCCTCCCAGTTCTCTCAGCATCTTGCAGAATTGTGTTTGTTCAGGTATTTATCCAAAACAACCCTTTTCTTGGTTTGAGGATTTTTTTTTTAAGTATTTTCTTCACAACATTGCATTTCTTTTGGCACTGTACTTTTTTTTAGCCAAGAGAATGTGTGGGGTTTTATTTTTAAAACCCATTATGTTCCTGTGAGCAATGTGAAAACACAATAACAAAATGATTTCTGAGCTTTTCAGGCTCTACATCGAAAATATTCTACTGCTCAGAAAAATGAAACAGTCTGATTCAGGTTCATTCTTTAGTGGAATTCAGATAAATTGCCATTCAGAGGGCAACTCTTCAGCTCAGTATTGATCCCCACTTGACTCTTCATGAACCAGTCCCAATGCTCTGTGCTGCTCAGAGCTTCTCTGCTCACTAATTTGTCTGTTGAATTGGAAAGGAAAGAGCTGTGCAGTTCACTTTCATTTCTCTACCACAGAACAGAACAGCAACCTTGCAACTGATTCTAACTGCTGAAGGGTAAAAGCTACATCAGTAAAAATGTTTTGTTTCATTGCTGCCTCCTTACAACACTGCCTCTGGGATGTGGCACAGATATTCCACATCAATCTCCTGTGTTGCAGCTAGGCAGATTCAGCTCTGACATGAGTGGAAAAGATGGGAGAGCTTTTTTATGATGGTGGGTTTTTTCCTTACACTTCCACAGCCACATGAGCTCAAGTGCCATCCCTGAGCAACTTTGCCCTGCTGCTGTGCCTTGACCAGCATGGGCAGCCCCACTGCTGCAGCAGCTCACTTGATGCTGTGGTGTCTTCTTTCTCCAGTCTCAGCATCCTAAATTTCGGCATCTGCAGCTGGTAACAACCCTTTATGCAAAGGTCTGTATTATCATAAATGAACTGGGCGTTCAGGTTCACCTATGTTCCAGCACTAGCTATTACTGAGTCATTAATTCCCTTGCCCAGAAAATTTTAAACACCCTAAATAGATGCCAAGGATGCTTTATCCAGGGTCCTTTTTCAGCTCTGATCTCCCACTTTGCCATCTGGGTGGGCACATATTAAATGTTTTCCTCATTTCAATGTATAACCACAGATTTGCTGAGAACATTTTATTGCTCCGAGCAAACCAGACAGGGAGGGAAAATCAGAGGCGACGCTACAGAGCTGAATCCTGTCCTAGCCTCTTGCTGCTTTTGACTTATCCAGAAAGTTGCAGGGTTAGATATAAAACCTGGGTCTAACCTCACACATGGAGCTTCTGTGCCATTGACATGTGCCTAGCAGCACTCGTAAAGATTACAGGAATCCATAATAAAAAACATCTGTGCCAAAAATACGGGTATTCTCAGCTGTAGCTGTAGCTGTAGTGTAGGGATCACACTTATCTAGGATCTCAGCCCTCTTGCTGCTGGCAGGTGGAGTCCATGTCTCAGAAGATGAGGGCATTTCACTGAGACCTCCAGTTACCGGTGACCCAGTTCTCAGTAGTCAGCTGCTACATCAAGTGGGACTAGCAGGGTTCATACGGTTTTACTAAATCACCCCAACTTTAGATACAGTCTGGTCGCAGGACCAGATTAACCATCCCTCTGAGTTTGGAGTCTAAAAAGAAGGTGCAGCAGACAGACCTGATAAGTGATGATAATATTGATGATGGATGGTGTCTTAGGCCAAAACATGGGAGCAGGAGCAGAACAAGACTCCTGAAAACAGGTTTGGGCAGGCAAAGGTAGGAGAATCAGGACCTTCCCACCCAAACTGGCTTAGAGTGGTAGGATAGACAGTGCTAAGTACCTTTTCAGCAGATATTTTGGGAACTGCCAATGATTTTAACTGCCAGATTCACCACACTGGAGTGAACAACCCTCCTCCTGGCTGTGATTCATATCCAGACTTTATAGAGAGATTTCATGACCCATTATTTCTTGTTAGTGAAAAGAGAATGAGACTTTTTAAAAGGGGGGTGTGTGAACAAATCCATCTCCATTTATGCTGTAAGGACAGGTCTCTATAGCATGTGGATCAAAGGAGAGATCAAATACTGCATGTACCTTTAGTCACTGTCTTTTGCAAGGGATGAGGTCAAAGCCATTTTTAATTGCATTAGCTTCAAATGCCTGTCCCATGGAACCATGGTATTAACAAATTGAAATGAATCCCAAGACGATAGACAGGCTATAATAGATGTGAAACAAGTCCTGGGTCTGTTATCACAGACACCTCTCTCGTTCGTGTGTCATTATCTGAATGTCACCACATTATCATCTCGACCCAGGCCAATTTGGAAAAGTCAGGTTTTAATTTGCACCACAGAGTGGACTTAAGCTCCACACGTCATTTATACCTGGTGAGGATTTGTTCTCCAAGACAGGCAAATCCAGCTCCTTCTGTAATGTTTCTTCTTCTTCTTCTTCCTTTTACATTGCATTTCCAAAGAGAAAGCAGAGAGGGGAAAAAGACAGAAAATGCAAACCATTAAACTATTTGTCAAAAAGAGACAGAACATTCAGAATGGGATTAATATCAAATAGAAACACAAATTACACCAAAAACACCTCTCATATAACTTGCTGTTCATGCCCAGCATGACTGTCTCATATTAGTCCTGTGTCTGACATCACTTTCCCACAATGTTACTAACACAGATGGAGAATATGAAGCTCAGATATTTTGTGTAACTTTACAAAACTCACCAAGCAATGGTAGAGTTGGATAGATGAAAATCCATGATTTAATCTTGATACTAAAAGGCACTGTTGCCTGTCTCATGCTCCAGCTGAAGACACTGAGCTTCTGCATCCATTTCACAATAAAATCTTACTAAAATTATTTATCTTTTCCTTGTTAAAATACTAACTCCATTCATTTGAAAATCACATTAATATCAAACAAAGAACAGAGCAAAAGGCAGAATCTCTTTTTCTGATGAAACTTAGCCCTTTATGAAGCGAGTTTCTTCAGCATTCCCTGGAAAAAAGTGCTCACTGATCACTTCTGACTCAGCGTCTCCCAAGGTTTAGTTCAGAATAGCAACCCAGTATTTTCTGTAAGTGGGTTTATGTAAGTGATGGTGTAACCTGATGACCCTTGATGCTCTCTGTGATGCATCCCATGGAGTGGAAATAGCTTTGTTATTGCATTTCACAGAGTGAAGGGAAGGTGGGACTAGCAACAGAGAACCATCAAAGGATGGTGGATATGTGTAATGAATTAGAGAGAGAGTCTAAATCAGTTTGGGTTGGTGCCTGTAATACAAGCACAGCAACCAGCTCTTGCCGAGAATTCAACAGGCAGTGAGGCAACTTTGCTAAAAAGAAAAGAATTTATTGAACCCATCACCAATAGGAAAAGGGAAAAAATCCCCAAATAAGTAAAATAATCAAAAATGTAAAGCAGAAACTATCACAATGCCTTTACACACACTCTGAGAGAAATGGGAGACAGCTTACTCATAAATTTTCGGCCTTAGATGAGAGCTCTGTGGCAAGAAAGTGTACACCAACACTCATAGCCACAAAGCCACTACACCCACAGGCAATTGCACCCCACTTTCCAGAAGGGAAGGGGGGAGGGGTGAAGCAGGAATACAGCACAAAATACATTTGATGCTTGTGGAAAAGTTTGTTTTATTGTCCTCTTGTTGATGCCAGCTTCCCCTGTACATCTCAGGCATATTTGTAGCTATCCTCTGCTTGGGAGCTCCATGGCCCCACACCAGTCTTTTTACATATCTTAAGCAAGTTAGCCCAGAAGGGAAGCTCTATTTTCTGTCTTATGTTTCAGTTCTACTGTAATTTTGCTTTGTAGGCTTTAGAGAGAGGCACCTCTAGCCGGTGACTTGTCCCTTCTAAGAGAGCCAACCAAGATAAGTGAGGTGAGTCTGGAGACAGATTTGGATGAGCTTCAGAGACTATTCTGGAACAGCTGTCAGATGTCTTGAGCAAGATGACATAGGCCCTAAAATCCACTGTATCAGAAACAGTGTGGCCATCAGGAGTAAGGAAGTGATCATTCCCTGTACTTGGCACTGGTGAGGTCATACCTTAAATACTGAGTTTCGTTCTGGACACCTGACAATATGAGAGACATTTTTATGCTGGAGCATGAACAGAAAAGGGCAACAACGCTGAGGAAAGGTCTAGAGCACAAGCTCCATGAGGAGCAGCTGAGGGAACTGGGATTGTTTAGCCTGGAGAAAAGGAAGCTTAGGAAAACCTTAATGTTTTCTAATTACCTGAAATGAGGTCATATGATGTGCGGGTCAATCTGTTCTCCCAAGTTACAAGCAATAAAACAAGAGGAAAAGGCCTCAAGTTGTGCCAGAAGAAGTTTAGATTGAATGTTAGGAATAACATCCTATTTCACTGAAAGGGTTATCAGATATTGGGACAGGGAAGTAATTGAAGCACCATCCCTGAAGGTATTTAAAAGACATGCAGATGTGGTGCTAAGGAACATGGTTCACTTTGCAGTGCTGGGTTAACAATTGGACTCTGTGATCTTAAAGGTCTTTTCCAGGTTGAATGATTGTACACTGTGACACAAATCGCTGCTGGGCACTGAAGAAATGCTACACGGAAGGAGATTTGAAACTCCTCAAGACTGCAGCCAGATACAGTGAAAACTTGTGTAATTACCGTAACGAGGTGCAGCTGAAGATGAGCAGAAATTAAGATTTTTCTTCCAATACTGTCAAGTCTCCTGGGGCAATGCCCTATCAGAAGCATTCATGTGATTTAAAAGAGGGAAATGAGGGACATGTTCAAGAGACCTGGATGGAGGTTTGAGTGCATGATGGAAGCAGGTTTTGTGGTGCCAAGCTGGGAGATGAATGTTCTGCAGAACTCAGGGCAGCCCACAACCCTGGTTATAAGTAGTTTTCTTATATTTAAAATACCAAATACCTTTTTTGTTCTATTTTGCTTCATTAGAGCTCACCTCAGCTGTGATGCTGCACAGCTGACCCTGTGCAGCAAATACAGCCAGGCAGGTCTTCATTAAGAAATGTGTGGCTTTATCTGACCTATTGAGACGTACAAAAGTTCTGTCAGAAGATCTTTCTCAGCAGGGACTGCAATTGGATATACCATGGATTGTGCATCATGTCAACATGTCTTGCTCACCAGCCCATGGCCCAGCAGTCAGCGTGTGGACTGGGTTTCATCTCCTGCTCACATGCTTCCACCTCTCAATGTTCCAGTTTTCCACCCACAAGTGAAAAGCCAACAGCTCTTCTGCAGGCTCTATGCTATTCATATACCTCTGCCATGATATTCAGTGGTCATGGACATGGGTGTAAGAGACATAACCTGGATCCAGGACTCCAGTGCTGGCAATGGCAAGGTGCCACACAGCTGCTGGCAAGGGAGGGAGGAACTGTTGGTGCATAAAACAGGCAGGAGATCATATTCGTCTTTCAGAGTAGTATTTCCAGATTAAATATAAGAGAGAACCTCAGAGAGGTCAGATGCTGAGATTGACTTTCAGAAGGATGCCTTTGACATCCAGAGAGGGAGGACAGGCTTATTAAAAATGCATTGTGTATGGCAAATCTGTCACACACTCAAACCACCACGTGGCGTAGGGGACTGATGAGTCGGCTATGGAGAACCTGCTGACAACAAAAGCCTCTCGAGTGACGGGTCAGTGAATAGTTTGTGGCTATTCAGCTCTGTTTTGACAGAAACTACACAAAGCAGCTATGTGGGGGGTGAGGACTCAGCTTCACATCCACTTGAAGGTTTGTTTATAATCTTGCAGTGGGTAAATGTGACCATGAATGAGAATTAAGCCCTGCATTGACTTGAAAAACTAGTTTAGTGAGAAAGGATGGGTAGGGGAGAGAAATGAGATGGGAAGTCATGGGGATGGAGGCGGGTAGATGGCAACAATAATGACAAAGAGTAGGCAACACTGCTGGGACATGGTGGATGAAGGCTCCATCAGCTTCTGCTTTCCCTGCTTTCCACTGGCTTCCCTGGCTTTCCACTGCTGTATCTGCTCTGAAGCACACTGGATTTCACCTCCTGTACTGTCTGTTTGCCTCAGTGACTATAACAAGCTTGAGCTGGTGGTGTCTAGCACATGGGTATGTGACAAGCATGGAGCCTCACTGCCTAACAGGTGAAGGTCTCACATGTCCTGCACCGTTCCATTCCCCTCCTCTTTCTCTCCCACACAGCCTTCTGAGGTAAAAATGTCACTTTTCCAATTTTTGCAGAAATTGTTGTATCTATCAGAAAAGCAGCCACCTCAGGCAGTAAAAGGAAGCCAGGAGAGAAGCTACATGGCATTACATAATCTCTGTCCTGTAAGTGCTGTGAATGTCTTCTCACTTCCAGCTACCTAGGAATCTTCTCAGAAAAAGGAGGATGCTCAAGTCTCCAGTGCTTACACCAAATAAAGGTTTAGCCTGGCTTGGATCCCAAATAAACTTTTCCAGCAAAGCAAAGCAAAGCTAAGCTTCATACCTGGTCTTGCAGAGAGGGTCACACACTCCACCCAAAATGGGGACCATGAGCCCAACTCAAATGAGTTGGTGTTGCAGTTTGAAATCATCAACTTTTCAAATGTTAGTTTTGGTGCTTTTATGCCAATGAGCATTTTATTTTAGAGCTGGGGTAGCTTTCCCAGCAGACCCCTGGGTCAGGTGATTGGTGGACAGAGTGTATAAAAGGGAATGCACTTCCTGTTTTCTTGTCTTCTGGTTCTGTCTCTCAGCCCACACAGATCTCCTCTGCAAGAGAGCTTCCGCTGCACCACCACCACCACCACCCCCCCCC
>VZRI01012850.1:478023-493386 GCA_013397515.1 Upupa epops
GTGTATACTCTGCCACTGAGAAACTGAGAGAAGCCTCTGATAAGAGAGAGAGAGAGAGAACATCAAGCACCAATCACCTGAGCCTTTGGTGAACAGAAAGAGTCTGGGATTCTGTTATATCATCTACATTTGATGCTGCTATAGCATCAAAGAGCCCCTGAGCTGAAGGGAGCTAGAATTATGCCTGAGACATACAGGGGAATCTGACGTCTGCAAGAGGACCAGAANGTGAGAGTGGGGCAATTGTGTGTGTGTGTGTGTGTGTGTGGCGGCTTTATGGTTATGAGTGTTAGTGTACATTTTCTTTTTCCAGGGCTCTCATCTAAAGCCGATGACAGAGAGATGAATTACATGATCAGCTTCTTCCATTGTGTAATTTGTACTGTAATAATTACAGCTTCTCTTTCTGTGTTTCTCCTCAGCCCAGCAGAGCATGTAGCTGTATCACCCTGCAGAAAAGTCATCACATGGGTGACAGCAGACTAGTTCTGACAACAGAGTGTATGTCTGCTATGATAGGACTTGCCTCTCCTCTCATCTGTGGAGGGGTTGGACACAAGTGGAGAAGCCCATAGAGTACAACCCTCTGACTCACATGACCTTGACCCACAGACATACAGAGGTTGGCAGTGCTCTGCTTGAGGAAAAAGCATTTTCACTGCCTCTTAAAACTCTGGGTTAAATGCAAACCTGGGGCTGAAGGAGACAGACAGACCCAGGATTATGGCTGGCTTCTCCCCTTTGGCCGTCAACAGTTTGTTTGATCCTGAGCACTAACTGGATGATCCCTCCCCTGTGCACTAGTGTTAGTGTAATGTGTTGTTACACAGCACAGAGCTGAAAGAGTCTGTAGGGTAGAAAACCCTTCCCTCAGTTTGCCTGCTTCAGACCTCCTGGAGCCCATCTGATGGTACCTGTACTCACAGTAGGACAGTTGTGAGGCTGCCCACATGCAAAGTAGAAATTGAAATAGAGAATTAAAAAACTGTTTTGGAAAAAATACTTGGGGTGTAGAAATTACACTGTTCAGATCAGCTCAGTTAAAAGATGGAGAGGATACTGGTGAGAGGGACAAATGTCCAGGAAAATACGGCTTGCACAGGGTTTATTGGGTGAGGAGCATTAGAGATGTTTCCTTGCAAGTCATTCCCTTGCTCCACTGGGCTTGCTCCTTGGCTCCATGGGATGTGACAATATCATCCACTCTTCCATCCATGGCATGAGGGCTGTGTCCCTCTCCTCAGATCAGACTCGAGGTGTTTCACTCTCAAGGATAAAGATCTGATAAAATTCAAAGTTTGACAGCTGGGGCTGGAAATCCAGTCTTGCAGTTACAACTCAAGTGTGGTCCTTCTGGCCCCCTGACATCTCCCTTTGTATGCCATCACACGCATGTCTAGAGGGTTCCTGGTATGTTGTCCAACTCTGGAAAGGATATGCAGGTCACACATATTGACACAACAGCCCAAGTTAATGATAGATAAGTCACCACCCATGACTCTAATTCTTCCCTCCACATCCATGTCCAGGGGAAGCAGACATGGTTAAAGGCCTGTAGCTCTGTCCAAGCTTTCAGATGCAATCACCACCTCTTTCTGAGGTGCTAATGCTTCTCACAGACAGGTCACAGCTTTTTCCCTTTGGTAGAAAATCTGTCTTCATGTCTCTGACAAAGACTGGGTCTCTGTGGTACCTGGCACAGAGCAAGCCTCAGCAAATATCCAGGGGAAAAGTAAAGCTTGAAGAAAGCTGTGGGATCCTGAAAATCTGGTGATAAGAGAATGCACAGGAAGGCGGGAGGATGGGTGTTCACATACGTGCTGTCTGCTGTCTCTCTCAACTGCCCACCAGGCCATCAATGAGCACTTGATCTGACAGATGGTTTTCTTCAACTTGGACAAGCCACTGGGGACATCACACCCACTCATACTTCCCAGCTTCCGCTCCCAGGCTTTCCTAAATTGCAGCAAAGTACACCAGTGCTTTTCACACAATCGCTTAGACATTAGGAACTCCCTATGAAATGTCCACATCCTCCTCTGAGAACTGCTAAAGCTGCTTCTTCTGATGAGAAAGAGCCTTCTGGCTTGTCTTAGCCAAAGCCCTGAAACCTATCAGAAACACAAACTTCCAAGTGTTCCTGTCATGAGTGCTCTCCTCAAAGTGCCAAGAATATGTTGCTGTGAAGGTCATAGTGGATCCTTTGTTTGCAGCATGATCATTACCACACTGAGCTTCAAATAATTTAGAATAATCTGTGAATTTCTCATGCAAATTTGAAATTACCCAAAAGAACCGCACGACAAGCAAGAAAAGCCAAACCAGGCTCTCTAACCAGTAGGCAAGGCACACATTCAGCCATTTACATTGGCTCCAGACTGTGTGAACAGTACTCCACAAAGAATGGAAGGATGAAGAGAAGTGGAGGAA
This sequence comes from Upupa epops, assembly GCA_013397515.1. NCBI lineage: Eukaryota > Metazoa > Chordata > Aves > Bucerotiformes > Upupidae > Upupa > Upupa epops. The sequence continues at coordinate 480,454 of VZRI01012850.1, forward strand.
ATCTATATGAACAGATTTGTCTGCATTTTCCACACCATTCAGAGCACTGAATCAAGCTGCCAAGAGAGGTTGTGGAGTCTCCTGCTCTGGATATATTCAAAGTCCACCTAGACATGTTTCTGTGTGATCTTGTCTAGATGATCCTGCTACAGCAGGAGAGTTGGACTAGATAATCCCCAGAGGTCCCTTCCAACCCCTATAATTTTGTGAATCTCTGATTCAGGTAAAGCATGAAGAACACTATGTGAAGTGCTCAGTAGTGTCCCTGTGCCAGGGGTTTATATGACCGTCTTGACAATACCAATCAGGCTCCTAAATGTCCTCGCTTTAGGAGTGCTGAGCCATTGACTTTGTCTTCCAGCCACATCATAGAATCATCAGAATCAGAAGCAACCTAAAAGATCACAAAGTACAACTACAGAATCATAGAATCATCAGGGTTGGAAGAGAAATCCTCCTTTGCTGGCTCTTTCTTTAGCAACAGACTCAAAGACCACATCTAAACTTGTCTAGACTCACCAGGGACCACCAATACCACCAGTAGTCTCAGTGCTGAGCACTGATCTACCCGGTCATCTACCTCCTCCTCTCAGAAGTCTCTAGTCCATTCTAGAGAAGTAGAAGTTTTGCAGTATTGCTTGACCTTGCCTTTTCTTCAGAAGCAGTTGGTGCCAGCAGTGCTGCTTCCTTACACTTTTGATTTTAAGGACACTTTCTCCCATCAACTGGGATCAGTGTGTTCTTCTTTCTTAGTTCAGCCTTTGTAAGCAGCCAACCGTGCATAGGACAACCATAGTGGGACAAATTGGTCTGAAAGCACTATGCATGTGGTCTGCCTCCAGTGCTGACTCTCATATGTTGCTCTCTCCAAAGGCTCCAACCTCAGCTCAAGGTCAGAAAACAGCTACTGGGCCCCATGTCCATACATACCTCACCCAGGGCAGAGGTCCTTGAAAGGCAGCAATTCCTTTCAGCTTTACTTTAGGGTCAGATCTCAGGCAGGAACATTTTCATTTAAATGATGCAAGTCACACAGCCCAAAAGCACGTGGCAAACATAGACTGCTCTTGGCTTAGGGCTTTCAGGTCTTGAAGAAGCTTCCAGAGGTATAACAGACTGCATGTGTGCTGCCCATTGCTTTGGGATCTGCATCAAATCGATAGAATTCCCTGGACCCTTGTTGGCTTCTCCTTCCTTTTTCCAAAGTACATAGCAATATTGTATGCATTGTGCATAGCAATAAATCACATTTCTCAAAATTATATTTAGAGAAAGTTTTTTTATTTTGAGAGGATTTAGTCATTTCATTTATTTTTTGGCTGGCAGAGTTACAAGATTAATGACAAAGCTAGTATTGTAAAGTGTCATCTTCATGGCAGAAAGGCTTTTTGCAAAGAGGGGTGGCTTTTCAGTGGGGGTTAAAGCTGGTCAAACTGGTCTTGCCTGATCTCTTTCTGTACTTTGCTCCCTCTTGCTGGTTTTCCTCAAGTGAGAAAGCTTTGTCACTGGCTCTTTCCAGCCTCACTCTGGGCTTTGTGATCAAATACTAAGGCCACATAAACAGCTTTTGTACTTTCTGCCTGGAAAACCTCTTTGTCTTCTAACAGAAACATCTTCTTACAATTTTTTTGTGCTGAAACCACTTTCTTGAAATAAAAGCCTCCCTTTGGCTGCCTCCTAAGCCTTTTGAGAGTATTAAAATGCACTGAATGCATCAACAAATCTTTAATTCCAGCTCAAGATAAAAAAGGCCTCTAAAACACTTGAATGTCTCAGCATCATGTTTGAGTCCACATACTTTTTTGTCTAAAATAGTCATCACCACATTTTTAACAATCATGGAGTGGCTAAAGCCATGAAGAAAGCAGAAAGGGTTGGCTGTCATTACTTAGGGAAGTTAAGGAGGCAGAAGGCTACAATGGAAAGTATTGCTTAATACTGGTGCAAAAGAGAAATCCCTTTATATGCCTTTTGTACTACACTTGCAGCACTCCCTAAATCAGAAAGGGAGGATAAAGCTCACAAAAATTGACAGTAACTCACTCCGGTGCCAAAGAGGAGATGGTAACCCACTGTGTTACAGCTCAGGCAAAATGTGATCATGAGATATGGGCAGATATTTGTCACTGAGGAGGCTGGTAGCTGTTTTCCCTGCACCAAGGAGTAGGTCAGAGGCAGAGCAGAGGAGATCAACCCAAAAACTGGCAGCAAAATGTTAATGCAGCAGATACATAGGAGATTCTGGCCAGTGGGAAAGGGAAATTTAAGATGGGAGCTGGACACAGGCAAAATGAAGTACTAGATGTCCTTTCCCTGCACTGAGCAGACACATGTACACTCTTCTATTGAGACGACAGAAAACTGGATCCTGTTTATCACAATAACAGCATTTGCCCACATTTTTCACAAAGAACAAGCCATGCAGGCTGCCCTCCACATCCCCAGGCACCGATTTGCACTCCCATTAAACAAGTCTACAGATAGCCACTGAAAGCTGATTTATCTTCTTAGAAGCGTGTTTTGTATCCCCCAATGGTTACAATTCTCTGCTTGGAGAGAAGATAAATTAATACTTTTAGGGAACTCATTGGTGAGTCATTGGGAAGCATTTGAACATACATCTCTAATTCAAACACATGGGATCAAATCCTTGGGTTGATTGACTCCCTTCTGAATAGATCTTTATTTGGCTTGGTGAGGTCCCATGGCTTAAATCAAATACTTGCCCAAATTAGAAGAAAAAAGGTCTTACCTACCAACGGAAGTCATCCTCATCTGGACATTTTGGAAGCAATAAACTTTTCAGCCTGATTTTGTTTAACCATGGCTTGACCAAGATGTAGCCAAGCTAGTGCAGCTCTTTGCCACACATGCATTCACAAAGCTCTGTCCCAGGAAGTAGATGTGTAGAGAAGGTCATGCTTTCTCTTTTCCTAAGGCTGAACTACTGCACAAACTTAGTTTCCCACCAACAGCCATGTGAAGATCTTTAGTCCCTGAAGAGCAATGAAGTTAATCACTTAAAAGGCTGCCTACCTGTTTTCGTTTCTTTGAATCTCAAAATGCAAAATGCAAACTATTATGGGCTTTTCTTTAAGTATACATGCAGTATTTGCACTGCATTTTTCTGCACTTTCACTGAAATTTACTTAAAGTCTTCTCCTTGGGACATTTAGTTTCTGGAGACAGTGCCCTTCTATTTCCATTGCACCCCACATCACTTCTGGTGATCCTACCAGTACATGGTGATCTTAGAGAAAATACATAATAGAAACCATAATTTCTTCAAATAAATGTATTCCTCCATCTCCTCACCCTTGCTGTGTGTTAGTGACCTCAGCACCACTCAAGAAAGATGCTGCTGGGTGCTATTACCCAGCCACCTCATCAGCTCAGACCACCCTTTGCTGTCTCCCCATGTATGAATCCTTCATACATTTGCAGTTGAGGCAATTTCAACTGGAAGGGCCAAGACACAATAAGTTGTTCTCATACTGGTATCCCACACATGTTAAGATTTACATCACCCATGGAACTGGATTTGCAGGATGTACTTGAACACTTGACTGCTTGGTCAGGAGAGCTCACTGACCCCAGAGGTGATGCAGATTACAATAATATAAAATATAATAAAATGAAATGCAGCCTCATTCACTGCAAATGCTTATGTTAGCCTAAGGAGAACAGGTTCCCATCACACATGCTGCATTTAAAGGGCAGCACTATGTCCCATATCTAGCTAAGGTTTACCTAAAGCAAGCAATAGAGTTGAAGGCAAAGGACAAAGAGGAAGAGGCTAAGAAAGGAAACCCTTGTCAAATCCTCATTTCATATATTTGCACTTCATGCAGCAATACTGAGAGATGACTGAGACAAGAGGCCAAGTTATGCAATCTGCAAAGGGCTTTGCAATAAAAATTGAGAAGGCAGAAGCTGATGGTTTCTGTGGTTTTATCCAGCTGCCAAACAGCCAGAAACAGAAAAGGTCCCACATCATGGTCATATCTGCCCACTGTCAGGCCTCTGACATTCCAGCATGTATTGCACTTGATTCTCCAAACACACAGAAGGCACCTGTACCCTTTGGGGAGGCTCCCTCTTCCCTGGGAGTGGCACACCCAGACCCACTCAAACCTCTGCTTCCTCTCCCTTCACTGGAACAGGCTGCCCAGGGAGGTGTTCGAGTCACCGTCTCCGAAGGTGTATAAAAAACTAGTAGATTGAGGCCATCATCTAGGGGTTAGGGAGATGTGGAGATGAGGGCTGGATTTGGTGATCCTGAAGATCTTTTCCAACCATGAGGATTCTAAGATTCACTAAAAACCCCCATTGCCCATGCTGCTGCCTTTGGGCTTTTGCAGGACTCAGGCTCCCTGTACCAGCTGCAAACCAGAGATCCCAGAATATTAACTGCACCAGAGAAGCAGAACATGAAAGGTGCACAACCAGAGGGAGAGAGGCTCTGTGTCACACCATGATGCTCCTGTGCCTGATGCAGGAAGCACTGGGATGTGCAGCAGAGCTTCCAGGAGGGGATTACAGCACCATCCACTAACTGACCACCAATGGGCAGTGAACTGCCTTCACCCTGGCTGTGCGACTGGATTTACTGGATCAGCAGAATTTGGGCATTTGGGTAAGAGAGGTCTCTTCTCCCAGAGCAGGTGGGGCAGGGGAAGGGGGAGGCGGTGGCAAAGCTGCAGTCCTCTTGTTTCTTAACTGGAGTTTATTTTAGAAGCAAATAAACGTTTGCTCATGCATTTCCTTATTTCTGTGTCACTGCTAAAAGGGAAGAAATGTTTGGAGGGAACAGTGTTTCACTTCCCTGTTTCATGAGGAACTTAGAGGTTTCAGACAATTACAGGTGACTCTGAGGGTAGAAAAAATGTCAAAAGTTGTAAAAGTCAGACCAGCTGTTTTTCCATAGCCACGAATTGACATCTTAGAAGATCCCCTGCACTACAAGTCATGGAGAAGTGTGGGGGTGGCTAATGCAGCACAGGTACTGTGTTTGTATTGTCTTTGCTAGATAAATCTCAAAGATAATCAGATTATAAAAGCAAATATATGCAGCTCTGTCCTTTCCCCTAACTGCTTCATGATGGTTTTTAAAGTGCTGCGGAATGTTTATAAATTTCCAGTAACTTTTATTTCAGAAGGTAGGAGCTAAACCCGTTCAGAGCTGTTCCTGTACAGAGCAGGGAAACAGCTGAGATTTCTTTTGTTCCCATTTTTCCCTTTGTAACACTCAGCTGATCCCCCTTGGGCTACAACAGCAGAAGGAAATAATGCCCCTCAGAGATGGCAGAAAATGCTCCAAATATTGCAGTGTCCTGTGAGCGGAGCTATGGAGGGACAAGGAGGTTCAGCACTTTTTGGGTCTCTACACACCTTCCTGTGTCACTTTTCCTAGGAACGCTGTGCGCCAGCATGCGCCAGCTGGGACGTAAGGTGAGCATCTTGCTGGTCAGTGTCTCCCATCTGTCCTGTGGGGAGGGAAGGATGCTAACAGTATCATAGGTGACTTCTGAGGGACCTCTGCAGCTCCCAAGAGAAATCAGAGTAGTTCAAAGGCTCATGCAAATCAAAATCAAGTGCACATTTGGATATGTGTGATCATACATTACCTGCAGGGTGCAAAGAGAGGGAGAAGTCTGGCCTGTTAATATGTGAGCACTACAGGGCAACATAAGGACAAAAGCAGACAACACAGCCATTTTCACCACAGATTGTTTCCAGCCTTTCATCACGACACATGGCACACTAGAGGCCTCAAGTGACACAGCAATCCAGACGTCATTCAGGTCAAACAGCATTAGAATGCTATCAGCAGAATGGTCTGTATGGACCATGAAATTGAGCTACCCTTGCTTTACACTGCATTCTGTCAGTATCACTAAAGTTCACTGATCTTCCTGTTTAGAAACGTGTTCTCCAGCACATTTGGTGCTTAGATAAAGAAGATAAGGAGTGGACAACACTTCTCAGCCCTTACAGGTTACAAACCCCAGTCCTGGTTCGGATGTGATACTGAAGTGTACCATGTGTACTAGCCTATCAGCGACCTGCACAGTCATTGCCTCCCTTCCTTTTTTCCAGGTTTCCCAACAGTTTTGCTCATGCAGTCACACAACACCCCTCCTGTGTTAGCACTGGGATCTTGGTTGTAAAACTCAAAGCAAAGAAATCTTTGCCTCCTGCTCCTCACACCTTTGCAAGATCCCATCTCCCTCTTCTACAGCACAATTCTCCTCCTGGCATCCCCTAGCAGACACCCTCTCTTTTGCCCTGGGGACACAGAAAGCTTCTTTTAAGTGTTTCTCAGTGGGTTTCTTGACCCCCATAATCTAGGTTCAAGCATTCCCCTTTCTCAATCCCAGAGAACCTGTGCCATCCATCTGCTCCAGCCCTATCCATCCAGTGATGCTCAGTTGTTCAAATAATTAAAAAAGAATCCAAAAGAAGCCAACAGAGCAAGAGACATAACAACTGGAGTCAACCTTAAAAAGTCTCCAATTACTTCTGTTTCAGAATTCAGTGATTCAGATTCTTTTGCATCTCACTAAAGTATCTGTGAGCTAAAAATACTTGACCTCTCCAAGGGGAAATACATAAATCTATCTGGCCTCCACAGGTGACCAAACTTCCAGAGTAAAGAGTGTTCTATAGTCTCTGGTTTATTTTTCAGTCTCATATCTGGAATCATACATGTCTATCAGCGCTGAAAAACTGAAAGTGAACTGCACTTCAGAAAAAGCTTGGTGTGTGATAAACCAGACTAGGGTTAATGTACAACTTGTTCTGCTCAGAAGTGCAAGCTGATCACCAACAGTAAAATGTTCAGATAAATGTCTCAGAAAGGCAAGAAAGAGTCTTCTTTTCATGATCTGCACTTGGCTATTACATTAATTTGTATAATAACTGAGGTTCTTGGCTATTAATTAGTCATTCAGACAGGGTTCACTGTACTCATCCCAAAAGCTGCTTGCTTTAAATCTGTTATAGATTTATGGACAAAAACTTCTGCAGTCTGCTCTGTTCTTGTTCTGAAAGTTCTACCAAACTTTGTTAGAAGTGCCTCCTGTTCCCTCAAAGTACATTCTGCACTGTGACCTCTAGCTTCTGACTAAGCACAGAAGATGCTCTTAAGTTCACTGGCACCCAAACCTGCAGATCCCAACCAAGCCCACCTCAAGTTCAATGTGATGTCAATTCTGCAGAAAACCCTATTATCTCCCACAAGTTGGCAGGAACAGGCTGCTGATGTTGTATAGCCAGAGGGACTGGAGAAAGGTCTGCCAGACCAAGTCCCTGCAGTGGAACATGACTATGTCAGGATGGAAAGATCCTCCTACATCATGAAGCAATGACCCCTCTAAAAGCACTGCAGCCCTACACTAATGGATGGGTCAACCAGCCCCAGAATGGAAGCAGCCTCTGTGCTGTTACTCCTGCTGAAGGTTGGTAGAGCTTATGGGGAAAAGAGGGATGAGATCCTTATCCGCTTCAACAATTCTAACAATAAATATGTTGTCCAGAAGAATAGTCCTGTGGGGAGGAGAGTTAGAGCATTTTGAACAGGAGAGGGGAAGAATGCTGGGGGGCCCAATCTGAATGAGTTTTTGATTCAGAGCAATAATAAAAAGTGCAAAGAAGGGGCCTGAAGCCACTCGCTGGGAACTTAGGCTGCTTAAATTTACCACAGAAAATTGGAGTCTTCTAAGCAGCATTCAGAGTAAAAACACTGAAACTGACTGCAGTGTTGTGTCTTACTGCTTACACTGCTGCTCCTCCTCTCACCACAGGCAAGATGGACTGCCAGGAACTGTGGTCATGCCACTCAGCAAGAGACCTGTGGACAGCCAAGAGGGCCTGAGCCTGCAACACAAAACAGTGTGAGGCAAGGACAGCATCTGGGTCCTGTGTGGTATCATAACAGTGGTCCTCACAGTCTGGGGGCGAAAGGGAAAGCTTCTGAGAGGGATGGATCAAATTCAGGGCAGATGCTCTCTTTCCCCCTCAATAAGCACAGAGGCCACAAGGTGATCTTCAGAGAGGCACTCCATCTTGGGGTGAAGCTCATCTCTACTGCAGTCAGTGCCAGCATTATAACCCTCTAACAGTTTTTCATTCCCTCTCCCTGTGTCGATGCACCAGCCTTCATGGGGCACAAGGACGACAGTGTGGGGAAGGAAGGGGGAAAGAATGGACTGTCCTTTTCGATGTGACATCAGTCTGTAATGTGATCTTAACTTTATCCTCTGGGAGGCTTGAAGGAAGGTTTCTCAGCCTCAATCACTCTGCCTCTTCCCTTACATGGTTGTACCCCTGTCCCTATACCACTGACCACGCCAGGATTAAGGCTCACACATTTGTAGCTGGGATTTGCCAAGTGGAAAACTCCTTGCTATGGTTTCAGAGCACCAGGTGGCAGATATGCAGTGGAAGGAGGAAGGACAGCTGCAGCCGTGGTGGTTTGGATTCTGTGGACTCCCAACAGCCAAACCATTGAGGCTGCACTTTTTTGCTGCCATTAGATAGGAAAATGATGCACAGAGCCTTGAAAAAATCTTTCTTCATTAATCATCAGTGGTGTCAGTAGTAATATGATCTGAAAACACTCTGCTTTCACAAAATACAAACAACATGTACAACCCTATGACATCTCAGTTCAGGGGTTTGTCACGTCTCCCTTCATGGGAACACTTCTTCCCAGTGATTTATCCCAAACTCTATTCCAACCCCCTTCTGTGCAGGTGGCACTTGGTAGGTCTGGGCCGTAAGTCAGCCACAGAGCTGGAGGCGGACTACAGCATGTATTACAGTATGGAGCATGCAAAAATGCAGATCACAGAAACAGCATCTGGAAAAAGATATCTCCATACTGAGGTTGTTAAAGCCTGTGGGTCAGGATCAGCCCATATAATGTTCATGTTGGGGGAGGACACAGCTGCAGTGGGAACAGACTTGTTAACATTGCATGACTCATTAAATGCATGTTACTCTGGGTAGGAGCCTTGGGAAGAATGTTACCCCCTCCATTTTGGCCCAGGAAATCCAGCTTTTCATCCATGTGCAGCAATACAGGCTGTTCATAAGAACAAAAAGGAATTTGGAAGGAAGTTTGAGGGCTCCCTGTGTCTCTTCCTGCATATACTTCCTTACCTGCCCATAGGAGAGAGATAACTCTTGTATGAGCTATTATGTGCACATAAACCAGATCCAGACCATAACAAGCCTTGACAGCGCAATGCTGGTGATGCTTCCCACACTGGGGTGCTGGCCAGGCTGCTGGGTTTGAGTCCAGTGACACTGAGCCCACATTCTTCATGCTCTGGTTGTAGTCAACACCAGCCTTTTCATTGACCTTGGTCAAAATATTTTCTGCTTCTAAAACCCTCTGGCAGAAGTGGGACCTCACTGTTCTGGACTAGGACCAATACTTGTATGTCTCTTCAACTGCACCCACGGTTCACAATCACTTTAAGACTACACTGTCATCCAAAGGTATGGTCCTGCATAATCCCTGCTCTGGCCACATGTGCTGGCTTGCTCCCTTGTGTTGGCACTTTTCATGCTGGATCACTCTGGTAGGTCATTTTTCAGCCATAATGATAGGCTGACCTAGATCACCCTGTGGTTTCACAAGTGCTAGCCTGGCACGGTGGTGGTGGCAGGGATGGGGTAGAGTGAGATGGGACAGAAATGCAGGATTGTCTCTTTTGGCAGCCAGGGAGAACTGGATTGGCTTGAACTTCTCAAGAAAACCTGACTTTAATTTTCCTTTTGGTAAATACGAATAATTCTCTTTTAATGGAGAAGTTGTGAGGCTTCAGTTCTCTAGCCACAGCATCTTTCTGCAGATCATAACCATGTTAAATGTGTTGAACAAATAGTATTTCAGCTGCTAACAGTTGAGTCAACAGCAGGGTGATCACGATTTAATCTTCTATGTCACAGGGGGAGGCCACGCTTCTATTTTACAAAGCCTTTTTTCTCACAATGGGATTCTCTGAATCAAAGGCTCACAGGTGTGATTTTTGGCTGGGAACAAGCAGTTGCTTCCTAGGCACAAATAGCCTTTAAAGCCTCATCATTCAAGAGAATTGCTTTCCAGAAAAGGAAGGTGTTGCCTTCCCAGAAGTTCAAAGGCCCATAAGGTATGTGATGGTTACGATGCTGCTAACAAAGCATCCTTCCTTTCCAAGGGCACATTTCTAGTAGTTAACCAAGAGAAACCAGAATTTGGAGGAAGAGTAAATTCATCCATCAGCAGTGAGAAGGTGGCTGCCTCTGCTTTTCTTTTTTTTTTTTCCTGCAATGTCTGAATAAAAAACCAACAAGCATCTTGGCTCTATGCAATATTCCTTTCAAAACCAATGGAGTAAAATTAACACCTGTGTCAAAGACAAGCTGAAATGCTGCTGAATTTTCCTATGATTTCTACAGAGATACTACTGTATAATAGTCAGTGACTGTGCTCTTTGGGAGGTTAGATTAGATGTGCATAAAGATTCCTTCTGCCCTTCCAGGCTATTCGTTTTGCCATATGGATTTCCTTCAGAGTGCCTTCTTTTTATTACCTCAAAACTCTGAAAAGAGGCAGTGATATCTAATTCTCTAGAGGACTTTACATGGCCACACCAGCAGAAATGAGCAATTTTATCCTGCAAGGATGCAGAATGGCTGTAAATGAGAGCCCTCCAATATGTAAGAAGGCAGTTTTTTTCCCAGGAATGTGGACTTCTAACGGACAGCTACGGTCTGAATTCAAGTATCTCATGAGAAATCAAAGGAATTTGTTACAAGTTCATTTCTTGAGTGTTTTAGTATGAGAGCCTTCCTTGAAGAATGTATGCAAGCAATGGATTGAGGCCAACAGATCATCTGAGCCTGCAGACCACCTGCCTGGGCATCTCCCGGGTTACAGAGGAAAGCGGAATGAAAGTGTAATAAAAGGACAGAGCAGTCCTCCTTTATGGGTGGGATGTGACCATATCTCACTGGTGATGCAGTGTTGCTCTGTAGGGAAGTCATTCACCCCAACTCTTTAGTACAGCTTCTTAGGATTCACTTGTGATAGACTTAGGAGGTACAAGGTACAAGACAGCAGGAAACTCAGTGGAGCACTGCTGATCACAGTGAATGAAGCTCAGTGTTGGCACAAAGTAGAGCAGCGCTATGAACCAATGCTAGCAGTAGCTGCGGGGTTATTGCAGTGAGACAGCTCCCTGTCTCACCAAAACCTGCTCCAAACCTCCTGGGTCCTGAGCAGTGCCAGGAAATCTGGGACATGAGGTGCAGAGAGATCAGGCTGAGAGGGCAAGAGTGCAGATAGGGTACAGATCAAATCATGCATCAACATACAGGACAAAGCTGGGAGGAGAAACAGGTCTTCCCCCTGCAGCAGAGGGCTCCGGAGGGGAGGAAGGCTCTGCTGGGAAGGGAGGAGTCTCTCCACAAATCTGAGACATGTGGTATTCATATGCTGGTCTGTGAAACATGGACTAAAAAGGAGCCTGTCCAAACCTGGAGGAAAGTATATCTTTGCAGTAGACATGCAATCCAGATCTAATATCCCAGAAGGAATGGTCATTCTTAGGCAGCACATGGAAAGCTCAACTAAAGTTGCTGAGTCTTGTCTGGAGGAGACCTTTTTGCAAACACAAAGCAGGAGATTCTGCTTGTAAGAATCTTTCTGAAGTTAGATAAAGGAAAGTCTGCTTAGGAAGTGCTAAATCAGTTGAAAATATGCCACAGTGTGCTGTACTACATGGGTTGTGCTTAGAGAGAAGAAGAAACTGAAGGGAAACCACTTAATTGAGCTATAGCAGTTTGGGGGTGCAGCTAAATAAAGTGCCTTGATACAGCAGGAAAGGAGTCAAAAAGATGGGAAGGGGAGAGGTAAATGAGCTACTGGAAGGGAAAAGCCACCAGAAATTGCCTCTTTAAGCAAGGCAGGGCTTAGTGCCTTCTGCAGGCAAGGAAACAACCTTCCACCATTGCTCTTTCCCTGCCCACACTCATGGCAGATAGCAGGGTAATAAATCTGTCAGCCCCTCAGCAGGGAGAACCCTCCCTTCCACATTCCTGTGCAAACCTGCAAAGGATTACTAACTACATATCTCCCTTCAAAATCAAAGTTAAACTTCCAGAGCTCCTAATCTGACCCCGGCAGACATACTGCTGCACAAGTCTCCTGGTAATAATGGATACAATATGATATAATTCCCAGTAAAGAAAGATTCGCATCAGATTGCTGCATCCCAGTTACCTGGGAGATTCCTTCTCAAACATCTCTGTCTTGTTTTCAAGCCAGATGAAAGATAAGGATAAAAAAGAAACAACAAAACTAAAGTGGAGTAGCTCATCTCTAATTTATTCCTGAATAAATGTTTTTCTTGGTGTATTAGATTACCCATGCCCCCTGAAAGACCCAGAACATGACTCGTACATGCTCACCACATTCCCCTTAGGTAATAAGAAAGCCAATGCAATGCCAAATTCCTGTACCAGTTCGGTAACTCTACTAAGCTGCCCCTTATTATTCCACTTACAGACCCTATGTGCCATGAAACTGTTTTGGGTTCTTGCCCTCCAGGTCCACCTGCACAGAGCAGGCTGGCAGGATGAGTGAAGGAGTGTTAGAAAATATATACCCATTACCTTACTGCCCTTTGCCATCGTCAGAAATAAATAATGACTGAGGTCTAAAATGCATTAATAGCCTTTGAACTGATCATTTACAGAAAATCACCAACATTATTGGCTATGGTTGGGTTTTTCTAGATTTCAGGTGTCCTGCTGCTGTGACTCACTTCATGCCCATGGCAGAGGGGTTGGAACTGGATGATCCTGTGGTCCCTTCCAACCCTGACCAATTCTATGACTTCTTCCCACGGAGGGTAATGGGGCACCGGAGGGGGTTGACTG
>VZRI01012850.1:494820-572254 GCA_013397515.1 Upupa epops
TATCACCAATGAAGATGTTGAACAGGGCTGGACCCAACACTGAGCCTTGGGGGACACCACTAGTAACAGGTTGCCAACTAGATGCGACACCATTAACCACCACTCTCTGGGCTCGTCCATCCAACCAGTTCCTGACCCAGCACAGAATATTACTGCCAAAGCCCCTTGCTGCCATCTTAGCTAGGAGTATATCATGGGAGATCGTGTTGAATGCCTTACTGAAATCCAGGTAAACCACGTCCACAGCCTTCCTCTCATCAACCAATCTAGTCATTTGATCATAAAAGGAGATCAGGTTAGTCAGGCAAGACCTACCCCGCCTAAACCCATGTTGACTGGACTTAATCTCTTGGCCATCTCAGTTGTTGCATGATAGCACTCAGCACTCAGCACTCCATCACCTCTGTGGTTGAAATTGAGGCAACCACAGTGGATCTACAGCTCATCAGCCCCAAACCCTACACTGTTTGTTTTGGAGGGGGTGGGAATGATTGGGAAGAGCTGCACTCCCCAGATTCCATGTCTAGCATTTCTTGCTATATGTTACACAAGTTTGCTAAGGGATTGTGAAGGTCATTTTTGGGTTTGCAGCAGCAAATGCACTTCTAGAAGAAACACTGAGAATTAGAAGATGAAAGCAGACCCAGAGGAGAGGAAAGCAAGGTGTGTGAGGGCCAGACCAACGTACTGTGATGGGTGCCAGAACAGAGGCTAAAATCTCAGCATCATTGTGCTTTAGAAAAGGAATACATCACGGAAAACCCATTATGCTGTTTTATATAGATTCATTTCTTGTAACATCTCAGCACATTCCAGAGAGCAGTGTGGTTGCTTTAAATGTCTATAAGTTTACATAAATCTTGCATACTAGGGAGAGACCACCCAGAATATGCAAAAACCCAGCCTGGGTTCAAGTATTCCCCATCTTGTGCTGGAGCATAGCTGTGGGATCACCAAGGGCAGGTAAAGCTGGTGGCTGCTTTTGCTGTGCCCACCTTCAGGACTAGAGAGATGATAGGGGAGTTCAGCAGGAGCCCCCCAGCACTTCCCCCTGTAAGACAGAGGAGTGGCAGCACCTCTTCCCTGTTACACACCTATATGGGCTGAGCAAGACACCAAATTGTTGTGTCTGTGTAAACTACTAAAACAATTGTAGCTTTGTCTAGCACCCGAAGCAGGTCTCCTAGGAACAGCTTTAAGCAAGCTGGGCTCCAGATGCTTCTTTATATATGAATATATGAATTCTTCCCTCTTGGGGCTGAAGTCCTAAGCTTTTCAATCAGCTCACAAGAGCCACTCTGCCTCACCATCTTCATGACAAATGGTGAATCTCTGAAATGAACTAGAACAGCATGTGTACATGGGAGGGCAATATAATAACTAACACTCCCACTCCTCCAACTGAGCAAAGTGCAAGCTTGTACTCTGCCAGGCCCGAGCAGCTGATCTGGGATATCCCGCTTGCAGTGGAAGTTATTTTATTACTGCATATGGTAATCAGGGCAGCTAATGAATTCACAATTGGGTCAGAAGAGAGGGTGAGCTGCTGTCTTAGGGCATAGGAGGGATCCCCCCCATCCCTGAATCTTTGTTCTCCCTCTAAGCCTGTGCCACTGCAGTGCCACTGATTCCCAACTCGCCTTCAGACAGTACCTGCTTCTTGTTTGCTTTTATTGATGAGAACTGCTTCCAACCAGGCAGCTGTTAGTGAGATACTGTGCCTGTTCTCTACACGTGCCATTTTGCTTGATTTTGTTGGAAAATCAAGCTCCTTGCTGTTGCTGGCAATATTAGTTCTCAGGCTGAGAAATGATGGCTGAAGGGAATTAAATCAATAGGATTCAATGAGCATTTGCATCCAGAGGAGTTTCTCTCCAATGTGATTCCACAAGTGAAATTAATGATGATGAAAAATGACCTAAGTATTAATATTATCTCTGAGAAGAAGTTAAATTACACTAGCCTGGGGAGCTAAAAGAACGGTTTAATTAAAATCTGCTTGTGTCAGCCTTCTTCCCTATGTGTACAAGCAAAGCCCTCTGGGAAAATCTTCCTACAGAAAAGACAAATCCCTCAGAAAACCGTACAATTCCACAATATTTAACACCAGAAAAAATAAAATCAAGCAGTTGCTTAAGGCCACCTGCTTCAGCCAGAGCCCAGATAGCTGTGTCCAGATCCTGCTATCTCTGGAGATGTGCTGGGGCAGCAGCAGCAGGTGCCTTCACAGACCAATTTGGTGTCTCCCTTCTCCCCTTCCTGGGGACTCTGGACAGCAAGATGGAACATCCTTCCCTTTGCAAGAAGCCTTTAAACACTGGTCTGAGTGTGCATGCATGCACATGTACATGACACCAGGGATGTCAGCTCAGTGTCAGGCACACTCAGGCACACTATGTTTGCTTGCATACTAAAGCACTTGATGTCTTTGCTTTCTGTGCCACTGGGCTGTTCTTGCTCTTCCCAGTATCCATGAGGGCTCAGAACATGCTCTGGCATTTAAAAGGCAGCAGGATCTAGCATCTAAAACTACATGAACATCAGATATGGCTACAAGTTGCAAACCAGCTTGAATAAGATGGGGATGGAAGACACAGGGCACATGCCTGGAAAAGCTCCTGCAGAGATGGGGGTGAAGGTAGAGCAGATCTGCCATGTCTTGCACCAAAAAGTAACTGTTTCTATTGGACTACTGTGCATGGAGGGAGAACAGATGAGCTCTGAGGGGCACAAACCCTCTCTTGTGCATTCATGGTTGCAGTTCTGGTTTCAGACGATCTCTTCCAAACCTCTACCGTTCTGTGATTCAGCACCAGCAAGTCACAGTTAGAAACCAAAGAACAACTCCTGAAACCTAGTAATTTCCATCCATGATTATTCCCTCTGCTAAAATCAGACAAGAAAAAAAACTCAATCCAATAAAAAGTGAGGAGCAGAAGAGGTTATGGGAACAACTGGTTGCTCTCAATCAGTTCCCAAGAAGCCATTAGTAAAAAGGACCCAGCTCACTCAGCCTCTGCCTGGGGCTGGGAAAAGCACAGACCCACAGGATATGAGCCTTAGCAGGAAAGATGAAGCAAAAGCTGTGGCATTCATGAGGTGATTTTGTTTGAACCTCCGTAGGCTTCTGAGCAGAAGCAGCTTCATTTGACGAGTGAGACCAGAAAGGTCACAGTTGTATGTGAAGTGAGAAATGTCCCCATATGTCAAGATGGTGGATGACTCCAGCTGTTGGGTTTCGGCCCGGTAAACCTTGTCAAGGTGAGAGCCAAAGGAAGGAGAAGACTTCCAAAATTTCTTTGTTTTGTACACCTTTGCCAAGCTAGAGCAAAATGCATGGAAACATCCACCTCCAACAAACAGGAGCCTTGTCAAGAGCCATTGTTACTGTGACTTTCAGAGATGACCTTGTAGACACAGACAACATCTTATTCTCCCGCTCCCCTATCTCAGCTATACATCTACCTTTATTTTTTACCTTAAATAAACTGTCTTTTTCACTGTTCTGACTTACATGAGAAGACCACATGCTGCTAGTGAGTCTTCTGATATTTGTCAGATGATGACTCAGTGTAAATAATTTTCATTTACTGCTTCAGTTTATCATTTAAGCTTCCTGAGAGATGGGACTTGCCACCCTTTCCTTTTAGAGGGTTTCAAGATCTGGGAGTTGACTTCAAACACCTTTCTGCTAAATGAAGTTGCAATACCACATGATATACTGCTGACTTCTTGTGCAGTGAGAACAGACTTGTCTTGAAGCTATGAGATTGCAACATTTGAATTTATTTACATGATTTTATTTGCTGAAACGAGAAAAATCTATTCTGGTGGGATTTTATTAATTATTCATTTGCAAATGTCACCATTAAGAAGAGCTGTAAAGGGTGGAGGTTGTGTGTAATGGGAATTGTATGGTAGTAGCATAATGAATATTAGATACTTCTGTCAAAGGATCAAATCCAAATAACAGCTGAGAAATTGGAAGAAAGTTTCTGAATTACATCCTCCAGAGAGTGGAGAAAAATGCAACATGAAGGACTGGAGGTTACTCAGGTTTTGAAGCTGAGTAGAGACAAGAAAGTAAAAACAAAATCCTCTCTCATTAGTACTTTTTCATGCCTAATTTGGTTTGTCATAGAATGGTTTAAGTTGGAAGAGATCTAAAAGACTATCTAGTTCCAACCCCCTGACATGGGCAGGGATAACTCTCACTAGACCAGGTTGCACAGAGCCCCATTCAACCTGTCCTTAAATAAAGGCTTTTTCAGCTGGAGTTGGCTCCAACAGGTGCCAAGTGAAGAAGTCATGTTCCTTGGCAGCAAGAAATATTTGTCCAAATTTCACTTGAGGTGCCTAGAAGCACCCAGCTACTGTTTTACATAACACACTAAATGACAGACACAAATTCTTTTGCCAAACAGGTCAGTGAGATCTCATTACTCATCCCCACTGTTACAATCTGAAATTGCAGAGCAAGGAGCATGTGCTATATAGTTTGTGGGTCTAAACATCATTCAATAATTGTTACCTGCTGAATTATGGTCTCTGTTACATGCCTTTGCTTCTCTTCTCTTCTTGGAGCCAGTACAGCAGCAGGACTGGAAGCAGCTACATATAAGTCAAAAGATTATTCTGCCCCCCCAAAGAAAGCATCTTCTTGTTAGCCACTGCATATGTCTGCTTTGTGTCTGGGCAGGAAAGCTGAGGGTCCCTTCTGCTGTTGCTGTGTCATTCTCCTGCTTAATTAAGGAGTTACCAGAAAGCACCAATTTAAACAGAACAGCTAGAGAGCTGTGACCACTGGTGTATGGAAAAAACAGAATAGGGTTATGTTCAAAATGTGTAGCTGGTCTCAAAGCTCAAACTGCAGCTTTTGTGCATCTGATGCTCAGTCACTGCAATCAATGACAACCTCTCTTGGGATTGACATGCTGCATAAAACACTTAGGTCTGGCTGTGCCCGGTTGTTTCATTAGGGGAGCTAATGGCTCAGATGATTTGGTTGTTGCCACTGTTGGCACACTTGCTTGTGGTTTAAATACTTCCATTAAAAACAAACAAGAAATAAGGCTTTTCAATTTATGGTTCTTTTTATGACTTTTCTAAAGGTCAGTGTTTCGGCCTGTTGGTTGGGAAGAGACTGAATGATCATATCATTATATAGCTGGACTGTTGACAAGCCACTGCCTTTCCAATAAATATATATCGTATTATCACCAGTGGTATTAGGTCTTTCAATATGGCATTAGGTGTTAGGTCTTATAATATGGTATTAAATATTATAATATTTCTAGGCATAATTATAATCATCCTATGGCAACAGGACAGATGAGAAAAGTAGAAGCAAGGGTAAACATTGTCAAGCTTGTGATGACACAGAGAATGAACTCTGAAGGTCCCAAAATAGCTCTAATATATCTGAATAGAATGATGCATCTATAATTATATACATTATATTTATACAGGCATTTTATGTATTTATAAATAAGACCTATAAAATTTTACATTTCTTGAGTTCTGTGTCTCTGGACAAATATGCAGTTATGTTTCTATAAGACAGTCTTGATTTACGAACAAGACAAAGTCTCCAGGGTCCTTCAGGCTGGAAAGTGACTTTGTGGGGGGATGATGACCAATTTGATGCTGTATCTTATTCCTTAGGTACTAAACTCTTCTTTTGCTACTAAAACTAGCCTCCAACAAATACAGCAAAGATGATCCTCAATGAAAGCATTATTCTTAAGAGGCAATCAAAACTGGGCCAGGATTTTATTAATCTTCTCATGCTCACTTCTTGTAATAAACCCAAAACAAAGGTTACCACAGCTGATAGGGAAAAACAGCCTCATGGGTGGAGCTAGACTTCCCAGCCTGTTTAAGCTGACCATGTCACTAGTCTCTCTGGCAGGGTTTATCCTGGCTGTGCTGTTTGGTAGGGAAAGCACTCAAGACTTGCATAGTCCAACGCTATTTTGTAGTCCCTGGTACACTGTAGTTTTAGGTACTCTGTGCACAGCCCTTCTTCTTTGCTAAGGAGAGATGCCAGCATCACAGGCTTGTACCACAGAAGGGCACTTCTGCAGCCATTTAATGAGGCACAATTAACACTTGGTTCTGCTTTTGAAGCCAGAGATCAGGTGGTCATGGCTGTATCAGATGGGAAGACGACTGGGCAGCCAGGCCTGGATTGGTGAGAACAGCCAGTATTGACAGGGTTTGCTTTATCAGTGACATGAATGTTGCCGAACCACAACACAGCAGAGCCAGGATGTGTCAAGTCATAAATAACTCATCATGAGGAAAGTGTGCACCACCTGGGCATGGAGCCACCGCAGTCATCCTTAGACACGCATTCAAATCAGCTCCATTAGTGTCATATTCTTCTGTAATTACTCCGTTGATTCAAAGTGCATCTTATCTCCCACAAGAACAGTGAATTACTTTAATTTAATGTCAGAAAGAGGGACAATGCTAGCATCACATCCATGTTGTCACCAGAGTGAGGCTATGGAGAACATGCAAATGGGGCAAGAAAGCTTATAGAGGCTGCACAGTGCTAGTTGTGCAGGTGCTCAAGTGAGCAAAAGCAAAAACCTGAATGCTGGTGGGATGCCAGTTTTAATTTAGGCAGCGGAACACCAGAACCCTTGAGCTCACCCTAAGAGTAAAGGGGGCATGAACTCTTCCGTGACCCTGGGCTGTTCTATGTTGGTGATGAAACCCAAAACCTGTCAGGTTTCCTGTGGTCTCAAATTTCCCAGGGGAGGTTTCAAAGTGCTCTTGTTACAATGTCTTGTTTTCAGAAGGATCTTCCATGAAACTTTACAAATTTTCCTTAATCCCCTTTAAATGAGCGTCCCCTGACTTCCAAGAACTACCTGAAAGCTTTGCTCTTTCTGTTATTATTATTGTTGGCACACAGGAGGTTCATTGCTACCAAGAGCTGTTGGAATAGGTTTCAGAGTGAGGGAGGGCATGCAGGAAGCTCTTAGGTTGTCCCTCATCACTCTGCTACGCAAGAGCTGTTGCAGAACAGCAGCTGAAAGTTGCATGACCTCTCTGCAAAAAAATGACTCAGCTAATGCAAGCTGAAAAGTGAAGTGGTAAGAGCTAGGCTTAGACAGAGAAAACATAAGAGCTTCTTGTCAAATAAGGGAAACTGAACCGCTTTGGTTGAGGGTCACACCTGGAGTAATCATGTATCAACTAAAGCAATGCCATGTGAAAGATGAAAGAGAAGGTGGCTGGGTAGGGAATCCTGTGGGCAGGAAAGGGATGGCAGTAGTCCATGATCTGTGGAGGGATGTGCCAGTCTAGTGCTGGGAACGCTGCTGTCCGCCAGCCCAACACAGGACAGAGGCTCACCTTGATCAGTGATTGTTATTTCCACTGCAAGGCTGGATTTGATTTTGCCTATGTTCTGACCAGGAAAGTAAATGAGCTATGCCTTGAGCAGGATGAAAGGCTCTGTGCTGCACAGTGCCATTACCTCCGTGTTTGTGTGGGAGTGGAAAGCAAAGGAAGAAGGTAATGAGAATGTCTGGTTTCACTTAGGTGCTTTTTATACTGAGAGTCAAGAACTCCTGGCCCACACATGCTCTCCCCAGAACGATGACAGCTGGAGAGTGAAGATTAAGTGGAAAAGATGAAGAGAAAACATTACAGTAGCATTGGCCACTATGAGAGGGTTTGGTGGTAAAGCATAGGGAAGCAGTCAAAAAAAAGGTGCTTCCTCTCCAAGGACTGTCTTAAGCTTCTTGGAGGGCTCTAGTCAAGTCACCAAGGCTGTAATCTCCCACCTGAATTTCCCAAAGTGATAAAATATAA
Source organism: Upupa epops (assembly GCA_013397515.1). Taxonomy (NCBI): domain Eukaryota; kingdom Metazoa; phylum Chordata; class Aves; order Bucerotiformes; family Upupidae; genus Upupa; species Upupa epops. The sequence continues at coordinate 502,651 of VZRI01012850.1, forward strand.
ATGTAATTTAAATAAATGACATTTTATTTGAGGTGCTAATGCTGGAAAAGCCAAGGGTGTTAATGCTTCTCTGGCAAGCACAGCACAGAGCTGAGTGCCCGGCTTGAGAACTTTGAAGGGATAGGGTTTACCCTATGGATTTAATTTGCTTAAATTAAAGCAAATTTGCACCAGAGTAAGTCGAGAGAAAATAAAAGTGGTTTGTGGGTTATGTGCTGCAGAAATTACTGTCCCAGTATGATTTCCGTAGTCACATTGATAACATGACCACATGTCCTTCTGCTAAGGGTTGAAACCTTTGCAGAACTAAGCCAAGAAAACAGTTCAGTATCAACCAGATGCTGTTGACCAAATAATATGGTTCTTTTCCTCCTAATCTTTAGTTAAGATCAAAATACTTAACAACTCCCAAAATGTACTCGAAACGTTTCCTTCAGCAACCAGACGCTTACACCCATGGTATTATCCAGCACCTGGAACAGTTGAACACAACCACTCTTGGACATTTTGGCCATTTTCCCAGGACAGCACAAGTGCCATAATCCTCATGAGGAGTGTGTCCCCAGGAGTTAGTACTACAAAACCATGAGTTTGTTAGCAGAAAGGTTTCCATGATGCACTGAATGATGTTTGAGTTTCTTTTGGCTTGGAAAAAAACCCAAGCTGAACTGAAAATCAACAGAGTTCAAGTTAGGTGAATGATACTGCTAGTAGAAAGGGTTGCTAATATGTTTTTGTTAACATGAAACATTTATTGGAGTCATAGCACAGTCATTAGTTCAGAACAAAAGGTCTTTCTCCTAAGTTTCCACCCCAGAGCTCATCGGTGGCTAAAACTGGACCTGGAAATGAGATATGGGAAATTCTTTTATTGAGTTGAGCTTGAAAGGATAACAAGCAAGTTTCACTACACAGTGCTGGCAGCTTTGATTTGTAGCTTTGTAAAGTCTCATAAAGACCCTCCAGGCAGCAAAAAAACACAGAAGAATTAATTCTTTATATGTTAGAATCAGGACCAAGAGGTGAGACATGGAGAACTTCAGTGCCATTTAATCATGCTTTACTACTGAGGCAATCTCTACCTATTGAACTGAAGGTCATTTGTTAAAAAGGACCTTGCTGCCACAGTAATTTGTAATCAAACAAGTCTAACTCAATTTCTTTGGTAATTATATTGAATACTAATTTTTGTTGGGATCGTGTTGATATCAGATTAAAGGTTAGCTCCATCTGGAGCAGATGCAGTCTTCTCATAAAAGGAATAATTGATCAGATTGTGGATTTGGTTACATGCGTGAAACTCTATTGTAATCTGAAATATGTGACTGTATGTCCCAGTGGGGAGGGTCAGCATTATGTGCTCAAATTAGAATTTTTGCTGCTATTAGTGCAAAATGGACTGATCCACTTCTTGAAAAGGATTACACTGATAGGTAGGCATTAGTTCTTTTGGTGCTGGATGGTTTATTTGTTGTTAGATCTTTGCTGATGTCATTTTGAAATGGAGACAAAAGCATATGAGCATTTTTCCTGACACTTCAGCTTTTCTTGAAGAATTTGATGCAAGAACAGAAAGTAAAAGTCTCCTGATTAGGACTGTGAGAGTCACAGAATCACAGAAATGCCCTCTAAGATTATCAAGCCCAGCCAATGACCTAACATCACCACAATCACCTACACCATGGCACTATATATCCAGTCTTAAGCACCTCCAGGGATGCAGACTCCACCATCTCCCTGGGCAGTCCATTCTAGTGTCTGATCACCTTTCCTGTGAGGAAGTGCTTCCTAACATCTAACCTAACCTTCTCCTGGTGCAGCTTCAAGCCCCACCCTCTTGTCACATCACCAGTTGCCTGGGAGAAGAGCTTGACCCACAACTGCCTACAACTTCAGATAGAGAGTGCTAAGTCCTGTGTTGCCAGAGCATGTTTGCCTTTTGCCACTTAGCAAGTATATGCTGCTTTAGTTTAATCATTCAGCATGATTGTATAGGAAAGAGGACAACATATGGCTGTATAATAGTTGGACAAACTGAGATACAAAGAGAAGTTCAGATATGCCAGGGAGGATGAAAATTTGTGTTTTCTCCATTGGGGCTCACTGGCTCATTTTTAATGTCTGGATATTGTGGTTTTAGGACAGACATAAGCACTGCTTTGGGCACAGAAATGCCTCCAGCCCCGGCTCTCAGGCAGCCCTGTGCTTTCTCCTCTTGTCTCTGTCCACCCAACAATGTCACTCACACCTGGATCACAGAGACCCTATGTTCCTCTTTGTCTCCTTCTGGTCCACGCTTCCCTTCAGCAATGTGTTCCAGGCTCTTCTCTTAGATGTACACCAGATGTGCCATATGCCTCCCACCACATTCTCACTCCACCTTCCCTCTCATGCCAGAAGCTGTGTGTGGCTCCCAGCCCACCACCTCCCTCATTTTCCATTACAGGACTCTACCCCACTCTGTGCTGCAGTCTTACTGCTAGGACCTTCTTCCTCTCCGTATGTGTCATGTTTCTTTCCCTCCTGTGGCAGAGCCCAAATTCCACAGTATCTCTATGCGCCACCTTTCATTCTCACCACATTGGAGCTGATACATATTCTGCAGGCCTTCATCCATGCACTTATACTTCCAACCACTGCACCAAAGAGCCTCTGTGAATAGCCTGGTTATATTTTGCTGCAATTCTTTATTTTCTTTTTGCCTGGGGAGGCAGTTACTGACACCAAGAGCTGCTGCAAGTCTCCCTTAAAAAAAGCTGGGTGAGATACTCAGACACTGAGACTTCTGTTGGTCTCCCCTTTCTCTCCAGTATGCCACCAAAACAGGCTCAGCTCAGACCACTGGTAGTAGAGTCTCCTGACAACATGGGGGTAATCACATGCAACATCTGGGCTGCAGGTATCCTGGAGAGGGAAGTGCCCTTCATGGGTGTGGTACTTCTCAAGTGTCACTACCAAGACCCCATTGACCTTAGCAAGCAGCTATCAATGCTGAGGGGCAGCAGAAAAGCCACTTTCTAGCTGTGACAAGGGGATTCCTTGTAGGTCTTTTCAAAGAGAGGAAAACATCAAAGCACTTAGATTTTCAGCAAGGCTTTCAGGGCAGGACCACATATGATCCTGAAGGATGTCTGCTACAGCAGACACTTGCAGGATAAGGTACTTATTGGCAGTGGCTTTTGTGGCACAGAGAAGAGCAGCAGATGAACAAAGGCAGGGTGAAGTGGTTAGAAAGGAGCAGGTAGGAACAGAAGGATGGAAGAAATTGTCACAAAAGTGTTGTAAAACCAAGAGCACTGCTATCTGCATTGCTGTCTCAATGACAGCAAAGATGGCCCAGTCTGATCCCCTTTTCTCTTGCTTATAAACAGCATATGTGCATTGAAATCCATATACCACACAGCCACAGGAATATTGACTGGATGGAGCTTCTTGAAGTCCAACCTCCTGTTCAAATCAGGGCTGCTGCCAACACTACATGGTCAGCCAGTCCTCCAAGAACATCACCATGGGACTTCTTCCCATGCAGCACTATCCTCTAAGTGAGAAAGCCTTTTCTAACGTCACATATGAACATCTCCTGTGAAAAAGAAATGCAAGTGAAAATACAGAAATGTTGTTGAGGGAGACCTTGATAGCATCCGGTCTGGCCCCTTGAATGACTGCCAGACTAAATATATTTTACTCCCCAGAAAATGGTCAGCTAGGTCATCTTCAAAAGCTCTCATGAAAGATCCCAGTAAGTCCATAGCCAGCCTTAACTTTTGCATCAAAGCAAATTATTACTCTCAGGCAGCTCCAGTTATCCCTTTTCTACATAAGGGCTGTGGTTGATGGCAACAGGACTGAAACAGTTGTCTAGAGAACGCTCAGATCTGGTAATAGCAGCAGAACCTGTCTGCAAACCCTCTAATAACTGTCTTAATTCCAGCAGCTGTATCTCATATTAAACCTTTCCCTAACACTTTTACAAGGTCAGAAATCTTTGCCATACACAGTATTACCTGACTGTGAAGGAGAAGCAAGGGGAGGTACGCAATGAATGTGATTTGGTAGGAAAACCGGCAGAGGAACAGACTATTACAAGGAAAGCAAATTTGCAGATAACACCAAGCTTGGAACCCCTGTTGATCTGTTGGAGGGTAGGAGGGCCCTGCAGAGGGACCTAGACAGACTGGAGAGATGGGCAGACTCTAATAGGATGAGTTTCAACAAGTCTAAGTGTCAGGTTCTGCATTTTGGTTGTAACAACCCCAGGCAGAACTGTAGGCTGGGAATGGAGTTCTTGGAGAGCATCCAGGTAGAAAGAGATTTGGAGGTATTGGTGGACAGTAAACTTAGCATGAGTCAGCAATGTGCCCAGGTGGACAAGAGGGCTAATGGTATCCTGGCCCGCATCAAGAATCGTGTGGCCAGCAGGGAGAGGGAGGTTATCCTCTCCCTGTATTTGGCTCTGGTTAGACCACACCTGGAGTATTGTGTTCAGTTCTGGGCCCCTCAGTTTAAGAAAGATGTTAAGGTGATGGAAAGAGTCCAGAGAAGAGCAACCAGAATGGTAAATGGCCTGGAAGATAAGCCCTATGAGGAGAGGCTAATGGAGCTGGGTCTGTTTAGCCTGGAAAAGAGGAGGCTCAGGGGTGACCTTATTGCTGTCTATAGCTACCTAAAAGGTGGTTGTAGTCAGATGGGGGTCAGACTTTTCTCCATGGACACTGGAGACAGGACAAGAGGTCACAGTCTTAAGCTCAATCGGACATTAGGAAAAGGTTTTTCACTGAAAGAGTGATCAGATTTTGGAACGGGCTGCCCACGGAGGTGGTTGAGTCACGGTCTCTGGAGGTGTTCAAGCCTAGTCTGAATGAAGTGCTGAGTGGCATGATCTAGATGTTAGATGTTTAGGTTTACTTGGTTTATTTGTATTTAGGTTTGACTGGATGATCTTTAAGGTCTTTTCCAACCTTATCATTACTGTGGTACTGTGACACTGTGAAAGCTGTGGTATAAAGAAGTTGAGTTACATGCAGTCTGTTCTAGGCAGAGATGGCCCTGCTTGTTGCACTAGATGACTTTTGCAGATCCTTTCTGACCCAATACATTCTATGATTCTATGTGGCTTCTATTCCTCAGTGCTTACCGGGAGGGATAGAAATGTGTGATCTCCAGTTACCTAACCAAGAGAAAAAGAGATCAGCATCATTTGCCCATCGCCATTCATTTTTTTAGTGGTATCAACAGTAGAATACTCAATTTTGTGATTTCTTGTTCAGGCAAGAACAAATTCAGCTCACCAAAACTATACTCAAAACCTTACTGTTGCCTTCAAGCACACAAAAGGTAGAAGTAACATGGAAAAAGTATTCTGTAGTCACTGGTGCTGTAGCAGTGAGGCACCTGGCTAAGGTGGCAAAAATGCAGAGTTCACTCTGGTCAGTGGGAAAAATTGCCTGTTTGTTTCAAGCAATTTTGGATCAGGTCCAGAATAAAAGGCAGGAAGGCAACTGAACAAAAGTTACTGTAAATGTGCCCGGCATTATTACAAACATCCCCCAAGGCTTCTGATAATACTGCTGGATAGCTATAGCTGTCAGATTGTATTATTTTAGTAAAAGCAGCCATCAGTGCTTTCTTGACTGCTTGTCAATCAATACAAGATAAATGCTCCTATGGATTTTCCCCCCTTTTAATACTTGGCTAAATTGAGTCAGTTCTGTGCTGCACAGCGACTTCTAGAGCACTCACCTTTGGCACGTGGATGATGGATGGTCTCGGAATGTGAGTACAGAGTGCAATAACTTCATGGCTTTGCTTGTTAGCAGCAAACACTGGTGACTCTGAGATATCAGTCCCTGACTGGGCTGCAGTGTGATTGCTGGAATTGCTGCTTTCAGGGCTCTGTTTTTCAGTGCGTTTGCTGGCTTTCAGCATCTCTTTATTGTCCTTCTCTGCCCTGTGCTTGATGCTGCTGGCTGCTGTTGTAGATGGCTGCAGACATACTGCTGAGGTTGCCTCAGTCTTCTCCTCCTCCATTGCTAGAGGACTTGCGTTGGGCTGGTCAAACGGAGTGTTTTCGTGTGTGTTTCCAAAGCAGGTGAGCAGGGCTGAGCAAGGGAAAGGATGCATCTTGGATGACAGGTTATCGGATCCCCTTAGCCTGCTTTCCACGACCGCATAATCAACAGGCTGCATTCACATCCAAAGGAGCACCCAAAATGAAAGCCCAGGCATAATGTCATTCCAGCCTTCCTTAGAAAGATCACCCCCTTTTCTACTGCCAGGAGCATCCAGGAGTGAGGCACTATATCTCCTGCTCTGTCCACCAAAGTCAGCCCACTGTCTCCTCTCTACCTCCCACTTTTATTGTCTGCCAGGCAAAGAAGCAGAGATGCAATAGAAATGTTTGCAACCCTTGCATGCTCTTCCTCGGAGCTGTCAGCAGCTGCACAAAGGCCCTCACAATAGCCTCATAACCCTGGCGGGCTACAGTTACAGGAGCGGACGCTATAGCACCAGGCAGTCCTCAATTAATAGTGCCATGGCCTCAAGTTACCTGGTGAAAGAAGCAAAAAGATAATGTAGCCTGAGCTCTGCAGCCATAACAGCATCAACACTGTATCAGTGTCATCATAACAACGGTATAACTGGCTCCGATTACACTGCTCAGATATTTACTAGTGATCAAACCTCCAATCATTCATCTAGATCAGAAATAAACTTTTGGGCTCTGGCTGGGTTTTATCAATATTCTCATGTACTAAAACATGAAGTACCCAACCAATACTGTACTACTGATCATGAGATAATGCATAAACACTCAAAAATGTACAACTAAGTTTAGAAGATGACACATTAAAACCTCATGGAGGTTTTCTAGTTTCTCTCAGGCACTTTTACGAAGCCTAAGGATTAGTAAACGGAAATTTGAGTATGTTTCATCATTAAGAAGGGAAAATGAATGTCTGCTTTGATGAGGGAGGAGAAGACAGAGTGCAGTGTGGGTACCCCATGTCCTGTCCAGCACAGGCAGGATCCATCCTGCAGCAACTTCCACAGCCATACAGTTCACTCCCAGCCACGCAGCATCACATCTCCCAGCTCCTTCTGAAGTCACCTGCTGCTGCTCCTGACCCTTCTGTTCCTTGGACTTTCAGAACTCATTTGCAATCACACAGGCCTAAGGGGAGATGCTTCCTTTCTCATTGAGCAGTGGCTCAGTGTTGGCTGTTGAAACAAAAAGAAGTGGGATGTGAGGGAAGGAGGGAGAGTGTGGTTAGAGCCTCCAGAAAATCCCAGTTCCTTCTGTTTTTGTGCTGCCACAAGCTTCTTGTGTGATAGTGGAGATGTTATTTTATCTCTCAGTCTGTAAAAAGGAGGAAAGTAATCACTTCTTTTTTTTCCACTCATTATACATAGAAAATCTTGGCAGAGAGGGCAGAGACTTGCTCTTACTTGCTTTTAAGCTGGTTTTGCTTTTTGCATCTATTGGGTTGGACAGGGATCCCTCTGGAAGTGGATCCACTTCAGATGAATTAATTTTTCACCTAGCTGGATGCCCTGCTCTTCTGCAGTGACTGTGGGTGCACCTCTGAGCATTTTGGCCTCTGTTTGGAACAGCAGGGACATTGAAGTTCAGGAGGGGCCTTTTCCTCTTAATTTGTGAATCACTTGAGTTCTTTACTGGATCTGACCCTGGATGTTTCTCTCTCTTGTTTTCTAATTTATTATGCCTCACAGACATCAACACTGTGAATTGTTCCAGTATCACAGCAATGGAAGCCTCATAGGATCAATGTCTCAGATCAGAGAACTTCAGCAGGAGAGGAAGTATCCACAAGCCTAGGTATCTATTGGAGTTTTACAGACTCACTGAAAATGTGGGGCTGGACCTATGTGTCCAGCTTTCCTATGGGATTTCTAGTGCATCTATTCAGTCCTGGCAGGACAACAGAAACAGGCAAAACGTTTTCAAGAAACTTCTGAAATATTCAATCTTTGGAAGAAGCCTACAAATAAAAATTTAGACACAACATTCTTTCTTGTAGAGCAAGTAGTGAAGATGCAAGAGCAATGTAGTGAAATGTACTTAAATTTCCATTTACTAAACCTTAGGCTTCGTAAAAGTGCCTGAGAGAAACTAGAAAACCTCCATGAGGTTTTAATGTGTCATCTTCTAAACTTAGTTGTACATTTTTGAGTGTTTATGCATTATCTCATGATCAGTAGTACAGTATTGGTTGGGTACTTCATGTTTTAGTACATGAGAATATTGATAAAACCAATATCAAAAACATTTTCAACATAATGACTGTGTTAAACAAGGGACATCAAGTGTCCTCATCATGTCCAGAAAATCCTGAAACAAATTATGGCAGCTGAGATTTTGGCTGTGGGTAGCTACAGACCCATGCACAGGGGTCAGCCAAGCAGAGTAGATGATGCTGAACATACACCAGACAGTTTTTATGGCTGTGAAATGTCAGACCAAGAGCCAGAACCAGCCAAACAAAGAAATAACTGCTTTTATGTGGGAACAGTGTTTGATGTTTAGAAACAAACACAAATTTTACAGTGATGCCCGACTAAGCCTTTGGATGCTCTGACACATCTTTAATTACACAGTAAAGTGTCCTTGGAATTAAAACAATTGTTTCAGCAAGTCAGCCAGTCAACAACCTGCATTTAATTATTTCCAGGCCTTCAGCTGGCCATGATAGCCTTTCTTCCCCTCTTTCTGAGATCTTTGTGAGTTTGTAGGGATGTTAGTCTGAAGATGATTGCACAAGTGGGTTAAAATTGCTTAAAGCCACCAGGCAGCACAGATGGATGCCTGTGTGAAGAGGGGTTGTTCTAAAACTCAGGTGTCTGCTTGTATTACTTCTGAGGAGGGAGGACATCCAGCGCCTGCTTGCTGTAAGAGCCAGAGAGATGCTTCTTTACTCAACCAAAAAGGCCAAATTCTCCATCGCAACTGTAAGAGAACTAGGGAAGAGAAAGGGTAATTAGCCTGAGGCCTGTCCTGAGATTAAAGACAACATGAGAAATCTTCACAAGCCAAAGATTACCAAAATGAACTGGTGGTGACATCTAAGAGGTGAGAGCCTGTCATGTCCTGCTTAGAAGAGGGAGACAGGTGACTTAGGTTTGTAAATCCCCAATGGATTGGACAACCATGAGAAAAGTCACAAAGTCTATGTATGAACAGTTATTAATTTCCCACTGGGTATCACTTGTATTCATGATAATTGATTTGATATATAACAAATTGTTACAAGGGGTATAATATGCCTCATGTTACTTAACAGTAACAAGGAAAAGAGAGAGAGCAAGAGGAGGCACAGATCACCCGTTCAGGTTCCTGTGTTGGTCCTGCCAATGAGGGTTCACCAAGGGTTCAAGAATGCATCTGTCTTTCTTCTCAAAAATCCTATGCTGCTCTTCTTACTCCTCCTCCATTTGTACATTTTCACTGAAAGAGTGATCCGAGTTTGGAATGGGCTGCCCACAGAGGTGGCCAAGCCACCATCTATGGAGGTGTTCAAGGTTAGTCTGGATGAAGAGCTGAGTGGCATGATCTAGATGTTAGATGCTAGGTTTACTTGGTTGGTTTTAGGTTGAACTGGATGATCTTTATGGTCTTCTCCAGCCTCAGCTTTACTGTGATACTATGACACTGTGATACAGACTGTCTTTGGATCCCTTTCACAGACAGACCTACATATGGAGTGTCATATGTATGGGGAGGAGTAAAGTGCTTCATGTGATGATGCCATTAGGGTGATTTCATTAATTCTCATTAGCATATGCATGCATGTCACACATTATGGATTTTGCCAATAATGAAGCAAAAGGTCTTTCACTGATCATTGTTCTGGCAGAAATAGGGCTGAGGAACTGTGCTGCCTTCGCACAACTCCATCCCTCACCTACACCATATACCAACAACACAGTGAACTCAACAGCTGCTGTAATTTAGCACTGTTTGAGACTCCTGCTTGGCACCAGCAGTTCTCTACACAGCCATGAGCCCCAGTGTTCAGACCTGGGACCAGTCTCCCGACAGCTAAGAGCGATTTGGTTTTGGCCCAAGCCTATTGTTCTAGCTAATGCTGAAGACACAATTCAAGGTTTATTTCATTCAAGCAGATCTCCTTACACTAGTCAACCAAACATGCTAACCACATTTTTGTGTGCAATGGGATATTATTGGGACAAGTGACAAGACTCACTTTATTCTTTCTGAATTTGTTCATAAATTAATGATGAGCTGAAATGTACTGGCTTAATGTCTCAGCAAGCAGGACATGGTGGATAAATGGAAAAGGTGAATTTCAGCCGACTCTTGACCCATCTTCAGTATTATTCCCTCAAGAGAAATTTTTACTTCATGTGGCTAATATTATACTCTCTCCTCAGCAGGAGACATCGAGTCAGATTTAGCTCAGGCTCCCTCCACTTAAGCAGGGACTAAGTCTAACTAGTTGTCTTACTTTGCAGGAGCCACTTTTACAGCATGTCATCCTGCCTTTGTGCTACTATGTGGTCCCTTTTTTCCTCATCATTGTGATCTACAGCAGCACTGATTCTCTAAACATCTCCCAGAAACATGTCTGTCTGGTGAGGGCTGGCCATAGCTCTCTGTTCCCCAACATCTTCTCTCACTCACCCTGCCACAGGCCCCAACCCACCCCTACTGCTTCTGTGCTGCTGCAGAAGGAGTATGTTCACTGCATCTGTGTAAAAGGTTAAATCTGAGTGGTGACAATCAGTAGACTTCCACTACCTTCAAATTATAGGAGTGTGAAAGGTTGATCAGAGGATAGCATCCTGCTATCTCCTCTACTTTCTTTCAGACTGAAAACCAGCTGAGTTTCTAACTTCCCTTATTTCACATATAGCTTCTACACACACAGTACATACATTCTATAGAAAAAGATGGGTAAGATGTGAAGAGGACACCTAAACCACTACATACAGCTAGAAGCAACCTGGCATTACTGAAATGGAACTTAAAAGAAAGGAGTTCAGAGAAGAACAATATGGGTGGCAGAGGGAGCAGCTCAGGACGGAAGATTTAGAAAGCCCAGCTGAACATGCAACAAGAAACTACTGAGACAGGCAATAGATAAAATGCTCTGTGCTTATCTGAGAAGCTTAAGAATTGAGGTTAAAAAATAAGTTGATTATGAAGCCAATCATGGTTGTTAAAACAATCCCTAATACCTTCAATCTGCTGTTAGGCATCACTGAGGTTACAGGAACCGTTAGTCTCATCTAGTTATGGCAAAGCCTGTGTTTGTCAACAGGAAAAACTTAGACTAATCAGCAAAATACTGTATTTAATATTAAACCAGTCATAAAAAATGCACAGGAAACTTTTGAGGGGATTTTTTTAAAAACTCATTTTCTGATGTTTCCAAATGCTTTCACATTTCTAAGACTGAATCACAATATCTGATGCTTAAAGAATTCAAGCTAACTCTGCAGATCAAGCATTCAGCAAAAAAAGGTACCTTTTTGTCCCAAATCTCACCCAAACCATTCTATTGAACATCTGAAATCTGAAGGTCTGTTCAGAGCTCTGGAAGTCTGAGAAAACCTCCTGCCTTGGAAAACTTAGAGGCCAATAGAAGTAAGTGATTGCTGGAGGTAGACACTGAGTATATCCCCCTCTGGCTTCCCAGGAAGGATTATCATTGCAAGAGGTTATGAAATCCTTATTCCCTTATGGGACTCATGCTGGAAAGAAACACAGGTAAAGAATAAACTCAGAGGGTTGGAAATGAAGGGCTGAAGTCCTTTTCACCAAATTGTGCACTCTTAGCACAAATTTAAATCAGTATTCCCAAAGCTATATGGAAGCATGAATGCATTCTTAATGTTAGAGATGTCCTAATGTGTCTTGATATTGTTCAGGTTTTCTATTTTTGGCCATGCAAATAATATTTATACCAAGCCAAAGCCCAGAGCCAGGGAGTCAGAAGCTTTTGTAAACCAAGTTTTGATTCTGCTGCTGAAATGAGTACAATGGGGATCATGAGCTTTCCTTAGCTATCTTCCAGCAAAGCAGGCTGCTCCCATCACTGGAAACTGGAAAATCCAAAGGCTGATTAATAAATTAGTTATTTCATAAGACACGTTACTAGTTTCTGAGGTGGATTTAGAGGCTTCTTCTAGCTCGCTTAACAGTAATTGAAATGAAATTTCTGTCTGAGCACAAATAGTCCTCGAGACAGAAGCTGGATCTCTTGTAGTTTAAAAACCAGGATTAAAACGCGTGTTATTGTTCTAAAATGTCCTTCATGCACTGACTCTCAAAGCAACTGAGCCAAAAGAACTGTTTAATATAATGCCACTTTGCAACAGATCAGCTTCATTTACTTCTCTTTCTGCAATTATACAACAAACCTTCACAACTTCATGCATTTACAGCAATTTCCCATGTTCTACACTCACCCCCTAACAGTATTGTGGTGTGACTGCAAGCACTATGTAAAACGAAAGAGCAATGACAAAGTGCTTAGCTTCAATGATTGTGCCTCATAAAAGATTTCTTTTGAATTTCTTAGTAAGTCCTCCAGCCTCCATGCTGCCCTTTAAAAATAACATAGATCTGCCCAACGGCTGACTTTTAGCAATCACTCCAAAATCAGGTCACCTTCAAGGAATAGAAGAAAGGGAATTATCTTGCTTCTAACTTAGAATCGTTGTATGGTCTGGGTTGGAAGGGACCACCAAAGCTATATCCAGTACAACCCCTCTGCAGTAAGCAGCAACATCTCAAACTAGGCCAGGTAGCTCAGAGCCCGGCCTGACCTAGAAACTTCAAGGGATGGGACTTCTACTACCTCTCTGGGTAACCTGTTCCAGTGCCCATGCCCATCTTGCACTGGGTTCTCTGAGCTGAACACATCACTCTATGAGGGCCCTCACAAGAGCATGGGGAAAGAATATCCTCTCTCAGCCTGTCAGCCATGCTTCTTCAGACTATATAAATACCTGAGATGCAGCAGGTGCATCTCTGGACCCTCGTGGCCTCCAGTGCCCTGGAGACAAACTTCATGTTCCCAGCCATTCATAGGATAACTGTTCTGCTTCCAGGGGTTGGCATATGGATGTAGGAGATGGCCAGATGCTCTTCTGGAAATGGATGAGCCAAAGGCCACTTTCCCAGCAGGGATTCTCTCAAACAATTCTGCTTCTGCTTAACTGGCATAGGAAAGGGGAAGAGGAGTCATCTCAGCATTCCCTTTCCTGGTCTTGCAGCTGTGTTGCCACTCCTGCAGCCATGGGCAGGCTCTGCTCCCGTGTAAACAGAAATGCCAACCCAGCCTAGACTGGGGGAATCATTCTTTGGCTGCCCCTTTCCTGCTCCACGAGCTGAGCCAAGCCCCATTCCAGTTGCACAGTACAAATGGTTAATTAGGATGACGGAGAAAAGCTGCACCGTGGCCTCCTGTGCTTGGAACAGGCTCTTCGTTATGCAGATGAGATCCATCAGTGTGTAATTCTCCTTTACCACATGCAAACACAGGCAAGAGAAGGGAGCCTGCATATTCACTAGAGGCTTTCACACAGTCCTGCCCTTTGAGCCAAGTGTCTGATTTGGGACATTAATAAAGTGGAGAAATGGGGCATGCAATAGAAGAGAGTGATGTCTGGGAGTAAGGAAAGTGGGACTTCCAGGTTCTCTTATTTCTCACTTATCTCTTCTTTGAAACCTCTCCCTGTCTACCTAAAAAATATTGTTAGTTCTATTTAACTTCAAGGCACTGTCACTACCTCTCACCCTTAAAACTGCCTTTTGCTGCTTGGCTGTGGTAATTACAATGTGGCAATTACCTCTCAGTATAAATTTACCCAATTCCTTTGACTCTGAGAGTCCTTAAACAACCAGGTTAAGGTTGGTTAAGGTGGCTAACAGAAGGATCCACAGATCTGACAGCCACAGGGTGCTGTGACAGGTCTTCTATGTGACATACTGGCCACAAAATCTTCCTCTGAAATTTCTGATGTAGAGAGAAATACTTGTACTGCCTTATTCCCTTGCAGGGGCTTTAAAATGTGTCATCAGAAAGTGTTTCAGCCATATATTATTCCTTGTGTTCTGCATGCTTGCTGAACAAAACCTGGTCTTCCTTTCAGTGCTGCAGTGACTTGCAAGTAATAAAACCAGAATCAATTTCAAACAGCTACATAGTCAGATATTTTAAAAATAGTTAATTGTATTTAGGTTTGTATTGACACTGGTGAATCATAGAATCATTAGGGATCGAGAGGGACCTCGATCCTATGTTCCAGCTTGCACCCACTGCCCCTTGCCCTACCACCACATGACCTTCAGAAGAGCCTGGCTCCATCCTCCTCACACCCACCACTCACATATTTATAGACATTCATGAGGTCACCCCTCAGTCTCCTCCAAGCTGAAGAGACCCAACTCTCAGCCTTTCTTCATCAGGGAGTTGTTCTACTTCCTTCATCATCTTTGTTGCTCTATGCTGGACACCCTCCAGCAGCTCTGTGTCCTTCCTGAACTGAGGGACCCAGAAATGGACACATACTCCAGATGCCGTCTCACTAGTGCAGAGTAGAGGGGGAGAAGAACCCTCTGCTAACCACCCTCCTTCTGATCCCCCCCCAGGATGCTGTTGGCCTTCCTGGCCACAAGAGCACATTGCTGGCTCTTAGTCATCCTGCTGTCCACTAGGACCCCCAGGTCCCTTTCTCCTACACTGCTCTCCAACAGGTCAGTCCCCAACCTACACTGGTACCTGGGGTTGTTCTTGCCCCAATGCAAGACTCTACACTTACCCTTGTTGTACCTCTTTACATTTCTCTCTGCTCAGCTATGTAGTCTGTCCAGGTCTCACTGAAGGGCAGCACCGTCTGCTGGGGTGTCAGCAACACCACCGAGCTTTGTGTCATCAGCAAACTTGCTGACAGTGCAACCTAATCCCTCATCCAAGTCATTAATGAATATATGCTTTTTCTTTTTTGGGAACCTGTTTTTGAAAACTCTAAATGAAACCTGTACTTGTAATGGCCTTGACCAGAAATAGGTGATTAGTCATTTATCTAGTTTCAGTTACTTTTGGCTATGCCTGCATACCACTTGGCTGTGTTTTGCAGTGTTCTGGCTTGATGCTCATGCCTGTGGCTAAAAACATGTATTTGACCATGAAACAAGATCACAGAATCACAGAAAGGCTGAGGTTGGAATGGACCTCTGGAGGTCACCTGGCCTACCCAAGTCTTCTCAAGCAGGGCCACCTACAGCTCTCTGCCCAGGACTGCATTCAAATGGCTTTTGACTATCTCCAAGGATAGAGTCTACCTGGGCAACCTGTGTTATTGCTCTGTCATACAGTAAAACAATGATTCCAGATATCCAGAGGGAACCTCCTGTGTTTCATTTTGTGCCTAATGCCTGTGGTCCTGTCTTGTGCACCACTGAACAACGACATGATAGCCTCTTTGCACCCTCCCTTCAGGTGTTTATACAATGATAAAATACCATTGAGCCTTCTCTGAGCTAAACAGTCCCAGCTCTCTTAGCCTTTCCTTGCATTAATGATGCTCCAGATTCAATATTCTTCATGGTCTTCCTCTGGACTCTCTTCAGTATGTCCATGTTTCTTCTGTACTGGGTTGCCCATAACTCCGGGTGGGATCTCATAAGAGTGGAGTAAAGGGGAAAGATCTCCACCTTCAACCTGCTGCTAATACTTTGTCTAAAGCAGCCCAAGATACCACTTGCCACCGTTGATGCACCATGATGGCTCTTGTTCAGCTTGGTGTCCAAGGTCCTTTTCTGCCAAGCTGCTTCCCAGTTGGGTGGCCCTAGCATATCACGGTGCCTAGGGTTGTTTCTCCCTGTGTGCAGATCTTTGCAGTTTTCCTTGTTGAACTTTGTAAGTTTCCTGTTGGCCCATTTCTCCAGTCTTTCAAGGTCTGAATGGCAGTATGATCCTTCAGTGTATCAACCGCTCCTCCCAGGGTGGGGTCACGCAGTTTACCACTGCTTAAAATCCAACTCACATAGAAGTGGGTGATACAACAAGTTTCACTCTACAAGTCAAGGAACCACAGCAATCTATTTTCAGATCAGTCAGTCCAACAGCAGAAGTTGGGTACCTGAATCCTAGTGGGCAGCTGATGAAGGGGACTGCCCTTCAACATCCTGCTGCTGCTGCGTTTACCATTTACTGAAGGGGTGAAGAGCAACTGAGGCATCTGGACTTCAAAGGGGATAGATAAAACACATCTCCTACATCCAAAGGCACCTCATCCTGCTGCTCTGACAACCTGGAGCACAAAAAGTGAAGTCATTGATGGTCAGGGGTATTAAGAAGGTAGATTTTAGCAAATTATGTCAAAAATATGTCAAGTCTGTTCAGAGCAACCCTCCTGCTCCTTCCTCCATTATTTGGGAATGCTACTAATTTCGTAGCTGAATTGTGAGATCCATGGCAATTTCCTGAGTGGCAGAAATCTCTCAATGGAAAGATTGAGTGGAAGCATTGCTGGTGCTTCCAAGGACCCAGATCTCTGCCTCGGCACTAACAATGCTGTTAACTTTCAAGGAGTTCTTGGCTCGGCTCTGCAGGCAGCCCGCCTCCAGTGCTCCCTCCACGTGACAGCTTCACCTACATACACAGGCTATGAGCGTAGAAAGGGAGGTCAGATCACAGCCGGTGTCCTTTTGGCAGAACCCTCTTTTATGGCTCACTTGCCAGCGACAGTAACCAGTGTTTCACAACTTCCTTCTCAGCCACTAACTCTATTGTAGGAGCACAAAAGGCTTTCTCTTGGCATGTGATGTTGGGAGACAGAAGACACCTCTTTTGCCAGAGTCTGTGAAATGGTGGTCTCAGCAGTAGGGAAAAAATAGCTTGTCACGCTGTTGAGTTTGCTGGCATCAGCAAATGTTACCCTACAGAACGAGAGAGCTCCAGAACACTGCAGGCTGATGGCAGTGATTTCTGCATCAGTTAATAGAGTGCTGAACTCCTCCCTGGTAAACAAAACGTTTCCAATGTCATGTTTTGTCCAGTGAGTACTTTCCTTCCTGACTTGAAAACTGCTACTTAAGCAGGTATGTGACTTGAGCAACTTTCCCTCTAAAGAATTTTGCATAGGAACATCCACCCAGCTACAGGACCATGCAAATCGTTTGGGCTCTGCTGAGCTTATTTGACTCATGGCTACTGCAATTCTACCCTTACATGCACACCTAGCTCCACAGTCACTCCACAGGCAAATAAGCATAGCTGAGCAGATGAGGCCTCCAGGATCTAAATATATATTTTTATATAAAAATAGATATTATTGCCCACACAGAAAACTCTGCTACCTTGCAACCTTTAGGCAATACAATTTCATCCATTTGTGAAGTGCTTTGACAATAAAAACCAGATTTGTGTATTTTGCACGTAGCTTCATACCCCACTGCAAAATAATGTGCTATTTCTGAATAGGAAATGCAGAATATCTTATCCAGATGTACCTGGGAGGAAAATGAAGGTAGACAGGAGGTTTCATGTATGGTGTGTTAGACCACCTCCCCGAAGTTATAAGTTTGCTCTTTTATGAAGTTCTAGAAAATCTTAACAAGGTAGAAGGGATGAGGAACATGGACTTTGCTTCTGCAAAAGCTGGACTAACAGTGAAGTCAAAGAAACCAACAGATAAATGAGTTGCTGCTACGGTCAACAGAATTGTAACAACGGAGACTACAGTTTCAAAAGTCTAGCAAGACAGGTGGATTTGAGCCCTCCAGTCAGCTAAGGATAAGCCACCTGGTTTGCAGAAAAAAATCCAATGTGTTAGTGTAAAATTTATCAATACTGACTCGTCAGAGCATTTCAACCACATTTGACAGATTAATTTTCATGTGATTCTCCACTTCCTTTTTTAAAGCAGATGTGACCAAATAACTCACTAGCATATATGTGTATATACATATTATACATAGTTACCTGTCTATGTTTGTGACAGAAAATACTGAAATTGTACTGAAAACCAGGGACAGGCCTAAGGGCTTCAAATGTACGAAACCAGGTTCTTTCTTAAGTCCCGCATCTTAGTTTCTTTTGCTCCTCCAGCTAGCAGAAAGTAGGTCTCACTTTTTCCAGGGTGGATCAAGTTACCAGAGGAAGGTTTCTTCCTATCATTAAGGGACCTTCTGCCAGTCTCAGGCTTTGGCACCAGTTCAGATTCTGTCTGTCAAGGCTGAAGCTTTTCACTCAAGACTCAGAACATAACTTGTCCTGCTGCTGCCCACACATTTCATGTTAAAAGGGTACTTAGACACTGCAACCCTGGATGGGAGACAGCATATTCCTTGCTGGTGGGGCTGGATGAGATTCTGCTCACCCCTGCAGTAAGACAGGGGCTTTTCGATGTAGAAACATAATGAATAAGCTATCTGCTTCCCTTTTATGGGCTGTATCATGGTCTTCTGCTGTTCTTCCTATACCCTCATTCTCCATTATTAAATTTAAGCTCACAAGCTCTATTGATATATGTGTCAAATAATTCCTTTAACTGGTGATAATGTCCTGGAGTAGCGGGATTTTATGGTTGCGTTGCCATCCATTGTATAAATCCATGATTACAAGGGACAAAAGAATGTCAAAAGAAGAATAAGAGAGTTGAAAGCCCAAATTCTATTGAAATCCTCTGAAAACTTCAGCAGAATGAAAGGAGATGTTAGTCTTTGGTTATTGATAGATTTTGGCAAACTATGATAGACCAAGGTAGGAAGAGATGCATTTAGATTTGATCTGAACAGAAAAACAGAGCTTAGGTTTTATTTGTAATAGCTTCAAGTGCCCTAGACTGCATATTCATGGCAAGCTGCTACAAAGGCAACAAGCAAAGGTAAAGGCAGGCGTGATCAAGACTTGGTCCCAAACAGCAAAGATCTATGGATTATGGAATAATCTCCCCAGGGGAACATGTACATATATTTAAGCCACTCTTACTCTCTCATCCCTTATAAGATCACAGGTGCAAAGTTAAACATTGCAATTTTATCCTTTGTGCCCTACCCCTACATTCAGGTTTTCATAAAGCACTCTCACAGAATGTTTTTCCAGGTTTCTGCCTTATTCAGTAATGTGCAATGGACAGGGTTATCTGCAGGGACCCTGACTCCTTCCCTCACTGCTAATATGAAAAGTAGGAGCCTTCCAGGAAAGCCAAGATGGATATGTGGCCAAGTTGTTGCCTGTGGAAGTTGTAGCCAGTACCAAATACCTATGAGATATATAATACATATGAGATTATAAGGTGATGTGATTTTTGGCTGCTGCTCATAAGCATTAGAAGCTAGTGCAGCCTGTGAATTCTGCTGGTCACTGCTCTTCTTGCCCTGCCTGATCCAAGAACACCACACTTCCATACTGCTGGTGGCACTGTAGGCAAAGCCTAACCTAGATGATGCTAACCCAGATTAGCATCATGACATGCTTTAAATAAACTTACCTGGAAACAGACCCAAAAGAAACAAACCCCATGATTTTTGCTAAATTTGAATTTTCTGATATAATTGCATTGGAAAGAAGTCACTCACCATGTTTTGTCAGCAGACCTCATGTGTCAGCAACCACCAGAAGACTAGGATTGCACCACTGGAACCTCCACCTCAAAGATCCAGACTAAACGCTGGCAGAGCTCAGATGTGGCTCATGCAGCATAGCCAGAGAGATTTAAAGCTGCCTCACATGAATGCTTCTTGTGCTTGTAAATTACAAACTCCACTGGTGTCAGACACACTTAAAATCAATGGAGAACCTAATCCCCACTCTGGTAAGGTATTGATTTAGCTACATTGACTTAAATTCAAACACAGTAAACCAATACTGCCCCTAGCATTGATATAAAGACACAGGTTAAAGGTACTGCTATCAGAGTAGCTTGCCCTAAGAAAAATTATATTAGTTGAATTTATTTTTTTTTCCCCCGAGTTTCCGTCTGGATATGGTTGGGCAGTCACAAGCAAGCAGGTTAGTTCCTTAAGGCATGCAAGCAGCAACACCATCGGTGAAAGGAAAACGACTTCAGGAGAGGCAGAGGCAGAAAAACTGGAAGGAAGCAGTACACACCTCTCTGTTCTGCAAAGCTCAGCTGCCCCTGTTTGCATATGCCCCCCTGCATAAATGGGCATGTGAATTCTGCCAGTTTGCTGCCAGAATAAAGTGAACTGAAGCCTCTTGCTCCAGCAGTCTGAGGTTAAATTAAACCATCATGGGACCTGGAGAAGGCCAGAATCTGTGCCAGCCTGTAGCAGAAATTTGTTACTGAGTCTGAGGCAAAGAATATTAATAAGAACATGAGAAGAGTGGGTGCATACCAATGGCAGCAGTGCATAGGAAGAGGCAGATTGTTTCCTAGCAACAGAGGCTTCAGGCTGGTTAGTTTTGGTTAGCATTTTTTGACTAATAGCTGCAAATTTTATCTACGATGATGCTTACTTGCCCAACTGCTGAAAGAGAAAAAGCAACAGAGAACACAGAATAGAATCCATCTGTGCTAGACAATGTATCTGAAGGTGATATCTGTGCAAGACAGACTTGCTAGCACTCTGGAAACCAATAGGCTGAAAACCACCTCTTGAAATGACCATTTCTGTCATGTGCTTGAGGTGGCTAAGCCAGGGCTTGAGAGTTTCACCTTCACTGTGTTTTGGCACTTCCCTCCTCCCCATATCCATTCCGTGTGCTTCAGGAAATAATCCTGCTCTCTGCAAGAGACCTTTGACCTCAATGATAACAGAGCAGAGAGCTTTTATCTGTCTGTCTGTCTGTCTATCTATCTATCTACCTATCTATCCATGTATGAGTTTTGTCTATGTCTTTATTTACATACTATTTACAGAATAATGTAGGAAACCAGCTTCTGCAGGTTTGTGTATGTCCATGTGTGCATTTGTACAGGTCTTGGCATATTTGGACCTTTGCTCACTTACTGCACGATAAATAATTAATGATTGTGTGTCTACTAGCAAACTGTTCTGAAGATGTTTGAAAACTGACTTGTGCTGCTGGGATGCTACTTAAGTAATTCCTAATAAAATCCCCAAATCACCCCATCAGGCAGTATCTGATCCATATGGGCTTGACACCAGTGTCAGCTAAAGGTCTGACCTGGTATTTCCATACATACACTCTGGCTCCTTAATCAGGCTCACACGCCCTGCTTTCTCCATGCAGACCCTGCTCACTTCTCTCCAGCCTGTCAGTACTTGCAGAGCTCAGCTCCTCTCAACATCCTGGAGAGCTCTGTGTATTTTAAGTTCAGTTTCCTTTCTGCAAGAGAAAAGAATGTGAGAGATGTTTTAGTGAGCATGTATTTAAGTTTTGGCATTGTCCTTAACTCCTCTGTACTGCTGGAAAGGAAAAAATCACTCAGCTCATGCAAATGCTGTGGAGTGATTTCTGTAACCAGCTGGTAGTGAAGTCAAGGAGAGAAGGTGCTGCACCTCAAGTTACATGGGCCTGCAATCCCATGCCCTTCAGCAATCTGCAGCTCCAAGTATTTAAAGCCAAGGAGCAGGGTTTTGCCTATCCGTCATATTTCTAGAGGTGATGGCACCAGCGCCTCCATCTACTTCTTTCCCCATAGTTTGGGATCTCCACAGCCTTCCCCTCCCTGAGAGAAAGGCTGTAAAATAAATCTTGCTAGACACAGAGAAATCGCACAGAAGAATGAACTGCAAGAAGTGCCTAGCCATGAGAAAAGCTTATGCCAAGGCTTGCCAACCCTAGGACAAAAGCAGCAGATTCACAGAACATGAAACCACTGGAAATGAGGGTTCATTCAGCTCACAGGACTGACTGGCTGTTTTTGTCCTACATTCCCTTTTTATCTGCCATGAAAAACTGTCTGGCTAAGAGAAAAGCAAACAGGTTTTTGACATAAAGAGAAAGCCAGGCCTGATTAACTGAAGAGGGAGAAGATATTTCATTTATTTATGTTGTTTAAAACTCTGCAGTCTTTGTCAACAGCTGCTCAACTTGAACAAGCAGCCTTGCTCTTCACTGCAGAGCTGGGAAAGTGCCCATCTGCACACATGACTCATCTGGACAAAGACTGCTCTGGCTATGAGGCAAGTGTAAGCCCCAAAATCTTTACTTTTCCTGGCCTAAGATGTAAGTAGATGACAGGGAGCAAGGGAGGTAGTACAGAACTATTTATTCTCCTTTCTGCTTAGGTTCAGACAGCCTACAAGTCTGCAGGTAGAGATCCAGAGGAACAAGCAGACACAACTAGATAATAGATCCCAAAACCCAACAATTTGCTTTAAAACATAAACCTACCTCATCTTTGCTCACAGAGATTGCAGACCTTCAACAGGAACACATGGCACCCGCCATGCAGGTTACTTTAGCAACAGTTTTGTAGGTATGTTACTGGTTACTCCTGTGACAGAACTGGAAAACATAGGACAAATAGTTAATGCCAAGATAAAAGAGAGAGGATGCTGCGAGGTAGGGAATGCTTTCTACCCTCTGCAGCCCATGGCAGCAAAAGGCACCCAAAAGTCAGGGGTGTTGCCTGCCACAAGCCACTTGCTAAAATAATGAGACTCCCTCTTGCATGGTGTAATAGACATGGCAAAGCAGAGAGCACAATGATGCCAGAGCTGCTCAGAAAGTAATATGCTAATATGCAAATAGTGGGTTTGCACAGTAATATTGAATTATGTTGTTAGGACTTGGCAATGCCTTATTTCATTTTTACCTATAATAAGTCCCTAAGTAAGTCTTAGATTGTGTTGGTCTATCACATGAATAAACATAGTGACCATACCACTAATTGAATGTCTAAGTTGATACACCAGTGAGGCACTTCTCTTCATGGTAGAATAAATCCCATTGAAAGGAGTGGATCTATCAGCTTCTATAGCATAGAGAATGCAAACAAAGCACCTGTGATCCTAAATAAAGAATTCATCTAACCAGTCCCACAAGGACCTGTGGTGGATAAGCTCCCTACACTCATGGTGCTCCATGGAAACATCTGCCTATCTTCTGGGCAGACCGATTAACTGTTTCTCTGTGCCCCAAGGAATTCCCATTGGTTTGGCTCATTTCTTCACTTTTCATTTTTATTATGTTGCAAGTTCCTTGAGCAGATCTTGTCTTTTGCTTTGTGATTGCACAGCACTCAGAGGGATAACCTCTGGGCATAAGAACAGGCCAGGACAATCTCTGAATGACAACCTGGGAAAATCCAAAGTTGAAAATGCAGCACAAGCCTTTCTTCAGAGCATGGAACCATGGAAGTGATTGATGCTGCAGGCCTGTCTGTTGAAGCTGGCATAAAGCTGCTTCTTGGTAGAGTGGGATTGTCCTTTGTGAGCTACCAGCAACCAGTGTTTCTTCAGCAGCAGCAATTCTGCATAGATGTCAGGGATTCCCCTCCTGCTTCCAAAAAGTGAGAAGTTCCTGCAGCATGACTGATCAGCACAAGAGTGTGGAGAGATTGTACAACACAAAACAGCTGATAGCACAAAGCTCCTGTGGTAGGGCCTGTCAATATGTGTCCCTACCTCGACCCCAGGTCTGCCCTGAACAAGAAGTGTTTTCATCTCCATAAACACCTGCAATAGTCCATAGAGGTGATAGTTATTCTTTTAGAGGGAGCTGGATCCAGACCTCAGAGCCTAGAGCATTGCATGATAAAAAATACCAAGTGTCTGAAATATTTCTGAAGCCCCAAAGTTGCCAGGAGAACAGTGCTGCTGTGTGTTCATCAGCCACACAGCTTCCTCCTCTGCACACCAGGCCTTTCCCACTTTTGGTCTGGAAAGGTGGAAGGGGATTTCAGTCTATCTGTTTAGTCATCGGCTGATAAGCTGCCAACAACTATGTTAATTTTCCCCAGCCAATGACCAGGGAAGCAGCTGAAAAGAGTCACACAATCCTGACAATTCAACACAGATCCTCCACATTTGCTTCATATGGGCCACAGGACTGTCCTCTGTTACTCATAATTATCATTAATTTTGTCATTACTGGATTTAAATTAATGCCTGTGAGTGCAGATGGATAGAGATTTTTACTGAACACAAATTCTGTCATTCAGCTAGGACTTTCTCAGAACCCAAAACAAAGGAGAACAGTCCAGATGCTGTTCTTTTCCTTTTGCATTCCCACAGCTGCTGACCAGCTATGGGTCCACAGCAAAATCTGCATTTCTTTTAAACTAATTGTAAAATCTGTCCAAAAATTCTTTGCATACTGCAACAAAAACATAAAAACCTCAATCTGAACAGCAGAAATCAGGTACAGCTCCAGAAGAATGTTAACAAGTTAGCTAAAGAAAGGGATCATTAGCACTTAAAAAATAAAATAGGATTGCTCTGCAATTTAAAAAAACAAACCCTGGTTTCATCTTAGCTTTATAGATAATGGTGGGTTTGTGGGAAGTCATTCTGTCAGCTCTGCATGTATCCCATTAACACATTTTTAATAAAAGGAGCTCAGAATTTATCATGGCTTTGATCTCAGTTCAATAAAGCTAATCTTAGTGTTGGTTTTAACACAGGCATTTAATTATGTTTAATCATCTTCTGCAAAAATCAATTTAGTTGACATGATACTGCCCAGGACTGGTCAGCAGAGATAAGGAAGAGCTATGTTCTAGCTACTCCATCCTATTACACTCACCTCTAAGCAGGGAACTAATTAATGTGGTTATCCTAATAACACCCTTGGGAGCAAGGGAAAATGCTACCCTTGGTTCTTGGAATTTGGAGTTGGGTTTTTTTTTTCAGATGAAGAACTC
The DNA here is from genome assembly GCA_013397515.1 of Upupa epops. Taxonomy (NCBI): domain Eukaryota; kingdom Metazoa; phylum Chordata; class Aves; order Bucerotiformes; family Upupidae; genus Upupa; species Upupa epops. The sequence continues at coordinate 527,443 of VZRI01012850.1, forward strand.
AAGAAACAGTAAAATTAAATTATTTCTTCAAGGTCACATAGTAAATGTCTTAGTGTACAGAAGAAACTTACTGTTTCAAGTCTGAAACTGTTCTTCACCTAAAATGAAGACATCTGTCACTAACTGACGTAACACTGAACACAACCTGTATCGGTAGCCAGGTCTTCCTAAACTGCTGGTTTAAACACCACCTAGTTTGTATTCAACATGCCCTGCAGAGTATAACCTTCATGCCAGCAATCAATGAACATGAGGTTTTCTAACCAGAGGCCAAAAGTTAATTTTAGGCATATTTTAGCATGGAGCCTTGCTTGGAAAGCTCTGGGCTTGCCTCCTGGCACTCTTTGTAATTCACGCCATAGCTTAGATCTTCATTATTAATTGTAACATTCCATATTTACAGAGCAACCTCTGGCCAAGGATCTCAGGAATCTTCCTATCTATTATTAAAACCTTTCAACAGTGCTACAAAGTATATTTGACATCATTTTGAAGATGGAGAAACTGGGCCATGGAGAGGAAGAAGGCTAGAAAAATTATAAATAAGTTATTTGAATACTTTCCTATTATTTTCCATGGGTGAAAAAATTGTATGTATGCTTAAAGGCTCTCAGACTTGACAGGCATAACAAAGCTGTTCAGCCAGCTATGACCATCATAGCTGTGCCTGGAGATGGCAGTATCTGATACAGGATACAGCAACTTACCAAACAGCTGTGAGGCTTTTACAAGTTTCTTGTTTTATTAACACTGACTGGACGTCCAATTATTTGTGGCACATACTTCTTCTGACTAAAGGAAATCCTACATGTTTGATTTTTGTAACAGCCAACAAAGCTGTGTTAAAGTTGACTTGTGCTAATTCTGGGTTCTACCTAGGAAGCAAGTTTGCTGTGTTTAATGAGCCTTCTTACTCCCGTCAAGAATAATCCACAATTAGCTGAATGGCAGCAGAGAAGAGTGCAGGAGTAACTTGAAAGAGGGTTGTATCACCAGCACAACATTGCCTTTAGAGAAACTGGTTCAGCTGTTGTCATTTGCCAGTTCCCTAGGGATATTCCAGTATGGCTCAGCAGATCATCTGGTAAACACTGATCAGTGTCCCAGGTACAGGTTGGAGGGTTGGTAATTTTGGGTTGCAAGAAACATAGGGTTTTCCTACTATGCGTTTGTGATGCAATGATAGTTTATTTTGCAAGCACACAAGTTTTTCAAAAATGAGACAACTAGCATTCTTACAAGCAAATCAAATTGTATGTGTGATATGCTTGAGGTGATATAAAATCTAAAAACAAATGGTCTTTTCTCTAATAAGCAATCTGTTGTAAGTAACAAAAAATCTGGCTTCAGTTTTACTGCAAACCTACTGCGCTGCCCGAGCAAAAGCTGCAGAGGATTGGAGCGCTGCAATTACACGTTGCGTTTATGCCACCTACAGGCACAAATAACAGCTTTGCTCACAACAGGTTTTCTCACCAGGCTTCCTGCGTACTTCATCTTTTAGGGGCTGCTGTGAGAAGACTCCACAGTAGCCAGCCCTAACCCTCGCCCCATAAAAGCATTCTGTTCACCTTATTAAAAATTAACACAAGTATTTAATTAATCCGATCCGCTAACTGAACTTGCTTCTTCCCTGTCACAGAATCATAGAATGGTCTAGAAGGGACTTCCAAGATCACCTAGTTCCAGTGTCCCTGCCATCTGGCCTTGAAAAATTCCAAGGGGGAGGCATTCACTTCTATGGGCAATATGTTCCAGTGCCTCAGCACTCTCAAAGTAAAGATTTTTTTTCCTTACATCTAATCTCAATCTGTCTTCTTTCAGTTTGAAACCATTCCCCCTAATTCTATCATTACACTCCCTGATCACAGGTCCCTCCCTATCTTTTCTATAAGCCCCTTTCTGGTACTGGTAGGTTGCTGTAAGGTCCCTCCAGAGCCTTCATTTCTTTAGGTTGATCAATCTCAACTGCCTTAGCCTATAATCATAGGAAAGGTGCTCCAGCCCCACCTCATCTTTGTGACCCTCCTCTGGACATGCTTCAGCATGTCTACATCTTTCTTATGCTCGTAAAAGTGCTATGACATTACTGATCTTAAAATCTTGTCATAGATTCATAGAACCATACAGTGCTTTGGGTTGGCAGAGAAGTTCAAAGCCAAGACCAGCCCTCCTGAAGTGTGAAAGGATACCTTTAACTAGATCAGGTTGCTCAGAGCCTGTGCCAGTGTTTCAACATCCTGATGGTACAAAAATTTCTTCCTTCTGTCTAGTCTAAATCCCCTCTTCTAGTTTAAATCCATCACCCCCTGATCTATCACAATAGGCATTACCACTGTGATGCAATGTGGCTACAGAAGTAAACTTTATTATGTGCCTTTTGTAATGGGTGTCAAGTGTTACAACAAAGCCACAAACAACCTCCAGTGTGCACCAAAAACCAGCGACTTTTGGGGTCATATACTGACAGAACTCCCAACAGTGTGGCCCTAGCCAGGGTTCTCCAGCAACTCACTAATCAACTACACTTGGTATTTTTGTTCACATCCACTGACTGGAGACAGTCACAGGTCACCGTCTTGCAGTTGCCAGCTCTAACTTCATTGGAGCTTAACTTCCTGAGAATTAAGCCAGAACATACACAAGATAATTAAAAGATGTTCTCTCATCCCTCTTTCCTTGCCCCAAGGGACACTTTAGAATAGATATCATTTACCAGATGCAAAACAGTCTGTTGTTCAATAGACAGTTGCTTCCACTTTAAGTAACTCAGCAGATGTTGCTGCCTTTTTGCCATAATCCTACAGTCAGTGCCAGTGGGATCCATTTTTGCACTTGGGCTTCTCAGGCTGCCTGCGAGTTCATGTCACACTGCTAACAGCTGGTCTGGGTTGAGATGTGTGCCATAGACTGATGCTGTGAAGGTTTGTGCAACTGCTTTTTCAGCTAGGAAATAATACTAAATGTTTCAGCAGAGCACCTGGATAAGTCAGAGGGGTTGACTGATGTAGGTACTTAGAGATGTGCAGGATTCTGGTCAGACTGGGGCTGGATTTGTCTTCCCTGACTCCCTTCATCTTTGCCTTTGATAAAAGCTCCACTTCTATAATTTTTTTCTACAATACCTTTCTTCAATCCTCACAGATCTCTCCTGTTCACTTCTACACATCTTATGTTTTCATTCTTACGTTTACAAGAAGAGACAGAAACAAGCTACAGTTTGAACACATCTCAAAGGTACTGTTTTCACCTGTACAGGTGTCATCTTTATCAACTCTGTGATTATCTCCCAAGCACAGGCTGACAGCAATCTGTGTTCCAGCCTTTCGTTGGACTTCAGCAAGCTTGGTAACAAGATTGTCCAGTGACCCAGACAGTGCAGGATTAGTTTTGGGACACAAAATCCTTTGCAACTCCATACAGCTCCTTTAACATCTGTGTGATCTCAATTCATTCCTTTAACCCTCAGCATCATATATAAAGCAGGATAAGGAGAACCTTTATTTCAGAATGATGCAGTGAGACAGTACAGTGGGGCATTTAGACTCTTTAAGCAAATTAGAGACAAATGAGTGCTCCAACCCACAGAAACACTGTCATCGTCACCGACCCAAGGTTGTATGTAGGAGGGGAGCTGCTCTCCTCACACAAGAGGACTTTGTTGCACCCATTATGGAGCCGTATGAAAACAGGATCCTTCAGCAGAGCAATGGCTCTGGCCAGGAATACCTAAATTGTGTGTGAACAGTATTAAATTCTGGTGGGATTTATTAGAAATCATATCTTTTCCGGATTTCTCCAATTAAAGTATAACATAGCGAAGCGATTGTCCCCCTGTACTGATGAGGCCATGTGTTGAATGTCTGTTCTGGACTCCTCAAGGCAAGCTGGACTTCGATGTGCTGGAGCAGGTCTAGAGAAGGGCAGTGAAGCTGATGAAGGGTCTGGGGCATAAATCTTATGGAACCGGGGCTATTTAGTCTGGAGAAGAAAGAGCTGAGGGGAGACCTCCTTGCTCTCCACAACCTGAAAGGAGGGGGTGTTGTTCTCTTCTCCCAGATAACTACCAATGAATGCCATGAGAGGAAATGGCCGCAAGTGCGGAGGAGGTTTGGGCTGGACATCAGGAGACATTTCTTTATCATGTTGTGGTCAGAAATTGGGACAGGCTGCCCAGGGAGGTGGTGACTTCACTCTTCCAGGAGGTGATCGACAAGCGTCTAGTTCTGGCACTCAGGAACGTGATTAGGCGGACGCTGATGGAGTTTGGTTAGGTCACTTGCTGATCTCGGAGGTCTCTAGCATCTCAAAGACTGCGACCGAGCAAACAACACGTTCCCCATTGCCCTTCAGCAGCCCTTTGCCGCCGAGATCCCGAGTCTGCCCCGTTGCCATACGTGATGACGTCACCCTGTCAATTTTCATCATTGGCTGCCCCGTCTTTGACGGCACTTCCCGGTGCGCCTCTCCCAGACTGCTTTGCGACAGGCGCGCGGTGCGGGCTCTGATTGGCGAACGGGTGGAGGAAGGGAGTGGGATTGGCTGGTGCGCGTGAGAGCGCGGTGCATTGTGGGCGGGCGCGAGTGCGGTTGCATGGGTTGATGGCGGCCATCGGCGTGCACTTGGGCGCTAGTTGTGCCTGCGCCGCCGTGTATAAGGTGAAGGCGGGGAAGAGAGGCACTGGTTGGTTGGTCTGAGTGTTCAGCTCTGTTTCCTAAGGACTGTGGGGTGTCCTGGGGGTGGTTTTGCAGGTCAGGGGAGGGCACGGCTTGGCTCGGCTCACGGTGTTGTCTCTGTCGCCAGGATGGTCGCGCCGACGTGGTGGCTAACGACGCTGGGGACAGGGTGACTCCTGCGGTGGTGGCGTTCTCGGAAAGTGAAGAGGTGAGGTGCCCTGCTGGAGGCTGCAGGAACTGGGAGGGCAGCTCCGCCTGTGGCTCATTTAGTTTTGTTTGGTTTTCGCTCAGGTGGTTGGTTTAGCTGCAAAGCAGAGTAGGATACGGAATATTTCAAGCACTGTGGTGAAGGTGAAGCAGATCCTTGGGCGGAGGTAAGTGAAGAGGTGTGAAAGCGAAGGTGAGAAGTTTAGTTTTGGTCGTTGGAGCTGGTCAGTGAAAGCATGGTCTCAGTACTGCTATTATCGTAAAATGGTAAGAGTGGTTTACGTTGGAAGGGACTTCAGAGATCACCTAGTTCCAACCCCCTGCTCTTAGCAGAGACACCTCTTGGGGCTGAAATCAGCAGTGATTTTATTCGCAAGAAACATCATTGCTTTGGAAGACGTCGATGTGACGTAAGCCATGATTGGTGAGTGGGGCAATGACTGTTTGCACTGTCAGTCACAGTGATTGTGGGACTGAAATTGTTGATTTAGACCTAACATCAAAGGTGTGACAAAAGGTTTCAGTGGTAATGTGGCCATGTGTTACAGCCCCTTTATTAAAAGCTGTTGACAGGGCAAGGTCCATCCTGAGGTACTTGTGTGTAATATTGCATGTTCAACAATTAAGGACAGTGAAGTTGTTATCACATTATTTCAGTCAAGACAAGAAAAGTGCGACTTTATGTTTAGGGGCAGCAGGTGTTTTGGTTTTCCTTTCCACAAACTATTAGGTATTTTTTGTCCTTTAGCTTGGGGAAAGGAAATTGAAAGAAGCAGTCAGACATGTTGAGTTTTCTCCTGTATAAATGCATTTGTAGAGTGGAAACAAGAATTTTGCTTGAAGTGTAACTTCATTTGCTTTAGACAATATTAAGGAGTATCGACAAGATGAATTTGTGCAATTACCCATTAGCATATGATTTATTTTGTTAATTTGAATTTGTCTGGACAGCTTTGGTGACCCACAAGCAGAGAAATACATTGCTGAAAGCAAATGTACAGTGAGTATGATCTAGTTCTTTTGTTTTCTGAATAACCTGTTCCATTTTATATTTGGTATTGCTTGTGCCACAACACATTTGTGTTCTGCAATGATCAGTTGTCATTATGAGGTCCTTTTGCTGCTCTGTAGAGTCTGTTGTAATGAAGTAAAGAAATTGGCTGTGTTCTGAGATCTGCCACCATAATACAGTGTCACAGAAAAATCACATACACGTTTTTTGGCCGTTCTCAAAAAGGGTGATTCTTAATACGTTTGGGTAACAGAGTTCTGGTGTTGCTTAAGGACAATAGAAGATGCTTCAGTTACAGCATCTTGTGCTAATTTGGATAATATTGTGCTTGTTACTGAAGTCTTTTTGCAAACCAAAAAAAACTATCCTTGAAAATATCCTGAAGAAGGAATGAGTTTTCCCTGATGTTTTTGTGTTTGTTTTTTTTTTTTTATTCCTGATATTGACATGCTTATATCTGTAGTTACATTATTTATTTTCCTTATGGAATGTAATCGGGCCAGTGCTTTTGTGGTAAATGTAACTTTTTTTACTAAGGAAAACCCCCTAATAGAGAAAGAAAGCCTGGAGTCTTTAAGTCCATGTAAATGTCAGTGTCAAATTTCTAAGATAATGCAAGGTATTTTGTGATCTTTGATAGATGTCTTGGCATCATTTCTTTTCCAGCAATAGAATATTGACCCAAAAATATTTACACAGTCCAGTGCTTTATACTTTGAACAGAATCTTGATAAAGAATTACTTTTTGTTAATAACTAAATTACTTGTCTGACAAAAATCTGTTGGCTTTTCTTACAGATAATGGAGAAGAATGGAAAACTTCAGTATGAAATAGATAATAAACTTATTAGTCCTGAAGATGTGGCAAAACTAATTTTCAGTAAAATGAAAGGTACGTGATAAGTAAAATTGAATCTTGGTTTTTTTTCAGCTACCCTTATATTTTTAGCATGTTGTATATTGGGGGTTTTTTGCTTCTAATCAGCATGTTCTGTGTTTACAGAAACCGCTCAGTCTGCAGTGGGTTCAGATGTGAACGATGTTGTTATCACTGTCCCGTTTGATTTTGGAGAGAATCAGAAGAATGCCCTTGGGTAAGAGGTTTAGTGTTTTTATGTTGTTTACGTGGATGGTAGATAAGCAGTGAGAATTCTGCTGCTGGACTTCACGTTGCAACAGTCAGTCAAGGCATTTGGTTGTTACTTGAATTAGGAAAATTTGAAAGAAGGAGATTCAGTCCTGACCTTAAAACTTGTAATGGAATTCACTGTTGCAGCCAAAGCAATGGGGTGAAATTCTGGATAAGTTAAAATGAGCTGAAATTTTGGTATCAAGTACAGAATGTTTCGGGTATGGGTCTTCAGTGTCCCCTTTGAGAGTTTTGCAGCCCTTGTCCATAATTTCACACCCTTTCATACCACAGCATTTGCCAAAACAAGTGACATTATTTGATTTTTTGGAAGACTGTTTATCAGAGAACAGATATGGAATACTCACCAGAATTCTGCTTGGAAATTCTGCTTGGAAAAGGTTCTGTTGTACAAGTTCCTCAATTTGCAAACATAAATGGACTTGGACAGACTGGAGAGATGGGCAGACTCCAATAGGATGAGTTTTAACAAGTCTAAGTGTTGGGTTCTGCATTTTGGTTATAACAACCCCAGGCAGAACTATAGGCTGGGAACGGAGTTCTTAGTACTTGGGTAGAAAGAGACTTGGGGATACTGGGGCACAGTAAACTTAGCATGAGTCAGCAATGTGCCCAGCCAGCCAAGGAAACTAATGCCATCCTAGCCTGTATCAGGAATCATGTGGCCAGCAGGGAGAGGGAGGTTATCCTCCCCCTGTATTTCGCACTGGTTAGACGGCACCTGGTGTTCAATTCTGGGCCCCTCAGTTTAGGAAGGATGTCGAGGTGCTGGAATGAGTCCAGAGAAAAGCAACTAGAATGGTAAAGGAGCTGAAAGGTAAGCCCTACAAGGAGAGGCTGGTGGAGCTGGCTCAGTTTAGCCTGGAGAAGAGGAGGCTCAGGGGTGACCNTAACACATTTATTATCACTGTCTGTAACTGCCTAAAAGTTGGTTGTAGTCAGTCGAGGGTGGATCTTTTCTCCCTAGACACTGGAGACAGGACAAGGGGTCATAGTCTTAAGCTCCACTGGGGGAAGTTTAGACGGCATTAGGGGAAAAGGTTTTTCACTGAAAGAGTGATCCGACTTTGGAACAGGCTGCCCACGGAGGTGGTTGGGTCACCATCTCTGGAGGTGTTCAAGGTTAGTTTGGATGAAGTGCTGAGTGGCATGATCTAGATGTTAGGTTTACTTGGTTGGTTTTAGGTTGGACTAGATGATCTCTAAGGTGTTCTCCAGCCTCATCATTTGTGATTACTGTGAAATGTGAGCAAGGTGCGTACTTGCACTATGTGTAATGGAACAGTCTGTTGCTTTGGTACAAGTTTCCCAATAACTTTAGAGTGGACGCAACAACTTGCAGGGCAGTCCCAGGGTCACTGAAGTTTCAAGAAAAAGTCTGTGAGGCATGGTAACTTCTTTTGGAAGTAGAAGCCATTTTCCTGGCATGGTATTTGGTGAAATAACGTACCGTGAAGTTTTAATACCACACTTGAAATTGAAGTGGCCAAGCTTGAGAAGTAGGGTATTTCTTCTTGTAGTTGAGGGGAGGGAGGCATTGCTGGGTTTAATGGGGGGTATTAGATAAATACATCACAGCTATGTGACAGCACATGGCAGATCCAACTACCTGAAGAACACAATAGCATCCTAACTTCTTGATACCTTTCTCTTCTAGTCACTTGACCTTGTTAGTACTTTGCTGTAACCAAGTTGGTGGCATGTGTAGTCAAGATGAAATCTTAATAGCATTCATGACTATAGTGAAATTAAAGTAAAATGAAATACTGTTGTGCGTTATCACAGGGAAGCAGCTGCAGCTGCTGGATTTAAGGTTATGAGATTAATTCATGAACCCTCTGCCGCTCTCCTGGCTTATGGAATTGGCCAAGATTCACCCACTGGGAAAAGGTAAAATCCTAATATTTTATTTCTTAAATGTAAGATGCTGTACTTAAATTCTGAGAAATCTTAAATGAGGGAATTTAAGGCAGTACTGCCTTAGCAATAAATACAAAATTAATGATTTGAGGCTTGTCCTCCTTTTTTGTCTCAGTAAAGCCAAGAACTAGTTAGATGTTGTAAACCTGTAGTGTTTACAATCGCTTTGTTCTGAGTCTTTTTTTTTTGGTTTGGGCTTTTTAGATTTTTTTTTTTTAAATTGTCCTCCAATTCTGTCTTGCTCTTTAATGAGATTATTTGCTTTAATAAAAATGCATCCCCTTTTAAACAGATTTTGGCAAAGCTGTTCTTTTTCTTGTGAGAGATGGAAGCGCTTTATATGTACTAGAAGAGTTCCTGGGTTCAGTAGGTACATTTGCTGTCCCTTAGGGATGTTCAGATAATTCACAAGATTTTCAAAATAGGAAATAATGCTGTCAGTGCAAACATTTGGGTGTTTTTTAACCCATCACCTGTTTTTACCATTCTCATGCAACTGCTGCCTGTTACCTTTGATTGTAACATTCAATTCTCAGTCATGTTGTAGGAAAGAGTTGGCTGCTGTCACTGTATAAAATAAAGGGCTGATTTTGTCCTTTAGGGAACAGTATCAAGTGGTCAGTGGTACAAAGTTGTGTTAAATAAAACATCCCAAATAAATTCTGTCTACTTGCAATGTGTTGTATGGTAGTTGTCTTTTCAAACCATGAGTCAGAGGTAACATCACATTAGATGACTTATTAATGCTACTGTCAGTTTATATTATTACTTTTTTATGTCGGCAGCAATGTGTTGGTTTATAAACTTGGAGGAACATCACTTTCTATCACCGTCATAGAAGTCAACAGTGGAATATATCGTGTGCTTGCTACAAACACAGATGACAGCATTGGTGGAGTTTGCTTCACAGAAGCTCTAGCACAGCATTTGGCTTCTGAATTTCACAGGTAAGTTTTGAATTCCAAGTATGTTGCTGGTAGGACAGGAATTCTGTTAATTGATGCTTGATTTTAAAAAAACACATGGTGCTAGTTTGTGAGAGGATGTGTGTGGCTACAGACATTTACAGCCTTTCAGTCACAAGCGTTTAGGGAGTTGGAAAACTCACCTGGATGAATTTATTTTTGTTGTTGATCTAAGGGACTGTGGAAGTGCTTGGGTCCTGAGACCGAAGTTTCTGTGGCACCTCATCCTGTCATGAGCAAATCTGAACAAGTGCATTACCACCCCACATCACTGGAGCCAGTGGTTAGTTGTGTACTACCACAGGAGACTTTTTGGATGAAGAATGCTATTTTATTGATATGTCTGATGTTTGGTGTTCTGTTTCTTCATCTATCCTAAAAATTACCTCTGGGGCCTCTTCTCGCTGTTCCTTGCTGTCATCAGTTATGTACAGGATTTGTTCAGCTCTATTTTTTTTTTTTCCCCCCCATGTAGGTCTTGCAAACATGATATTAGAGGCAAACCCAGAGCCATGATGAAATTAATGAACAGTGCTGATATTGCAAAGCACTCGTTATCAACCCTGGGAAGTGCGAACTGCTTTGTGGATTCACTGTATGATGGACTGGACTTTGATTGTAACGTGTCTAGGTAAAATGAATCCTGAAGCTACTGCTTTTCTATTAAGCTGTGTTTGAAATCCTCCTAGATGGTACTTAAGACGTTTTACTAAGCTTTGCTATTTTATGGTGTTAATTTTAGAAATGACAGTAAGGCAGAAGGCCAGCTTGTTTTCTTTTAGCTTTGTTTCATATTGATGATTGTGTTGCAAGAGAATCTGTAGTAGTTGGGGTAGCAATGCTAATATTACCCTAATTGTTAGAAAATAAAGTACAAAAAGGTGCAAGGACACCCCATCCTGTCTGGTTCTAGATGAAAAAAGAATAGATGGTGTTTCTCAGCACCAAACTCAAGATGTTTTCTCCCCCCTACCCCCCCATAATTGTTGTATTTTCCTTAAAGAAATTAAGACATTTTGTACTCCTTCATCTAAATGAGCTCCATAAGGACAGGAATCATGGAAGTCTTGATATTGATTCTTTGTGACACGAGGAGTAGGACATTTTCTGTAGTTTTGCTCATACTGCTGTCATACTTCCAAGTCTTTACTTTTTTGGTATAATACCAAGATGCTTTGCTACTTTTGATTGCTCTTCTAGTCAGCAGCTGCTTTAACAAAATGAAATAACTTTTCAGTTCCAGAACTGTCAGTCCACTGCTGCAGCAGTTTGAGCTGGTAAGATGAGGCACGGTGTTTGCAAGTGGAAAGCAATGCTGTATAATGTTTCGGCTCTGTTTTGTATAAAGATGGCTTGTCCTCTAGACAGGTGCTGCAGAAGCTGACTTGCTGCAAAGTAAAAACTTACGCTTCAGATTTGAGCAATCCCAAGACAAACACAAGTCTTACTCTTTTGTTTCTTTACACTTACTCCCTGCGTACAAACCAGGACATTGCTTGATTTGCCCCTGAAAATTCAAGGAGCACACTTACGTCTTTGTGTCTTTGTTTTAAATGAAGCAGTTCAAGGATTTTTGCTTTTCTTTTGACCCTCATACAAGTCAGAACAAAATTTTCTAGAGTACACTGAAGAATGACTGTGCACTCCATGTTCGTGATGGAATCAATAGCACACATATTTTCCCAAAAAAATCTCCCTTCTTCAAGTTGAATACTTGGGAAATAAGGAAATTTGAAAATAATCTGCTGGTACTGGGTATAGCCAGAAACCCAAAAAGTATCCTGAAAATTACAGGTCTGCCATTCCAGTGACTTCTCTCTAATGGACAGTGTGACACTTCTTGAGTTTTTATTTTCTTCTAGGGCCAGGTTTGAACTGATCTGTTCTTCACTTTTTACTAAATGTATAGAAGCCATCAAAAAGCTTCTAGAGCAAGTTGGATTTACAGCAGATGATATTAATAAGGTAATAAAAAAAAATTTGTCTGTACTGTGCTTTGTAATTCCACAGGAACATAATTTTTGGGATCTCTTTTGCTTGCAGGCTGAGATTATTTCATGATGTGTTTAAGCATTTTTGGCTCAGATTCAACATAAAAGGTTGAAGATCTGTCTTTACTTTGATTGTGGTTTCTTGAAGTTAAGCGTAAATTGGACTCAGTCAAAAATGTACTTTTACTGCTGCATACTGAGTAAATGGTGGAGGATTTCTCTCTGCTTAGTGTGTTTGTAAGCCCTAGTAGACCCATGCTAGTACCATGTTCAGTGTATAGACTTTCTTGTGTCTCCACCAAGCTTTGCATGGGCTTTGCTGACACTTGTGAAGAAAACCAGAGTTTTGATGTCTGTCTTAGGAGTTAAAAAATTGCTTGGTGCCTCTGCGCATTCTTGTGAGCTTAAACTTAAGAACATGTTAGATGCCAAACCATAGAGTGCTTCAGTACCAAAGATAGTGAGTTAAGTAGCAAACATCTCTAGTTCTATTCAAATGTCTTTTCTGTTCTGGTACAAGAGAGTAACTTCATCTCAACCCCTGTGCACCTGTGTGTGCACTAACTAGTGCTGCAGTTATTGCTGATGGAATTGGCACACAAATTCTGTCGGAAAAGCGAGCTGGTGCTTTTAATGATCTCGGTGCTATTTCAGACTCTGAGTTTGGATTTGCTGTGTTATGTTGGAGTTTCACTGGTAGGATAATGAAGTATCTTGGGACATTATTTAAACAATGTCTCTTGTATTTTGGTAGCAGTGGCCCAATTGTTCTCTCAGGCTTTATTGGTGGAGGGGTAGTTTAAATGTAAAAATAAATGAACCTGATTTAGAACTGTTAAGTTTTACATGAGAAGTGGAAATTAGCTTTGTTTCCAAGTATAATTAATCTCAAAAAAATTACAGTAATAAGAGGTCTTAGGGTTTTTTCTTGTACAAGATCAGTTGGTCATGGCTGTCAGTGACATTCTTCAGGATTTGATACTGGGGCTGTTGCCATTTAATGTCTCTATTAGTAACATGGATGATGGAGTAGTGTGTAGTTTCTGCAAGTTTGCTGACAATACCAAAATGAGGGGACCAACCACTACCACTGTAGGTCAAGGCTGCTATACAGAGGGGTTGAAAAAGGCAAGAGAAGTATGCATATGATACAACCAAAACATCCTGTAAGGGATCTACAGTCTAGTCCAGTGGAGAAAAATGTCACAAAGATCAACAAAGGCAGATACAAAGCCTGGAGTGGCAGGATTCCATGCAGCAGGACAGGCTGGTGGTTGCTACAAAGCTGCTTTGCAGAAGACATAGAGGTTACAAGCTTAACACCAGTCAGCAATGTCTCTGCCGAAAGAGCTGTGGGCTGGGCTGTAGTAGCAAGGCTGTAGCCATGGGTGTATGAAAGCAGCTGTGTCCTCCTTTGGCACTTGGGCAGATTGGCCAGATAGAGTCTTGTCATTTTGGGGACTTCACCTGAGACAAAACTACTGAGCTATTGGAGTCAGTCCAGTTAAAGCAGCTGCCAAGATGGCTTGGGCCAAGAGAAGTGGTGTGCTCACCTGTAAGAAGCTTAGGGGAGGACTAGTGCTGCCTACAGTTAATTAATTGGGATGAAACCTCTGTAGGTACATGATGAAAGGATGATAGCAAGCAGCACAAGTTACAGCATAGGTCTATTTTACATATGGTAACATGAGGGTAATCAAACACTGAAACAAAGGCCCAGAAAATGCATTGACTCTATATTCATGGCAATAAGGTCCTGAGCAGCCTGTTGTAACTGGACCTGTTCTGGGCAGGAGGTTGGACTGCATGACCTCTGGAAGTCCCTTTGAACCTAATGTTATTTTGATGAATTCCTATTTCTTTTTCCAGGCACCATTTCAAACTAGCAAGCGATTTCCCCTAATTTCAAATTCAGAAGTCAAGCAAAGATGGCATAATTTTTTTTCTTTTAACAATTATAGATGACAAAATACCCCAGAGCTGTTTACGTTTGTGCATTGCAGGTTGTAAATATATGAAATCATTAATGCATGTTCTCTAGGTAGTTCTGTGTGGTGGATCTGCTCGAATCCCAAAACTACAGCAGCTGATCAAAGACATTTTCCCAACTGTGGAATTGCTGAATTCGATTCCTCCAGATGAAGTTATTCCTATTGGTGCAGCTATAGAGGCAGGAATTCTGCTAGGGAAAGAGAATAATTTGTTAGAAGAAGAAACACTTATTGAATGTTCAGCCAAAGATATTCTTCTTAAGGTAAGGCTGAAATTATTTAGCTTAAAAGATACCACTGCCGCAGTGAATAAGCAGCATTGATTATGTACCACTGATGTCAGACAAACAGTACTGTTACAGTGTTATACAGACTGTCTGTAGATCAGCAGTGAGTAAACAGTAACTTAAGTGTATGGGAAAAAAATAGGAAAAAATGCTTGATTTTAGGGGGAGATAGATGGTGTCTTAGCAATGATGTAATAGCTGGTCTTTTTCATTTATAGGAAATCCAGTGTTTGAGGGTTTTTTTTTTTACTTGCTGTGGTGGTAAATGTGCAGAGGGAATGAGTCACTGTTATGACACTTCCAGCTCAGTGCTTAGAGAAAGGTGTGAACATTTTTTTCTTTTTCAAGGGAGTGGACGAGTCAGGGGCTGATAAATTCACAGTGCTGTTTCCATCAGGGACACCATTACCAGCTCGAAGGCAGCACACCCTGCATGCTCCTGGAAACATTTCTTCTGTGTGCCTTGAACTCTATGAGTCACTGGGCAGAAGTCCCGTGAGTGAAGAAGATAAATTTGCACAGGTGAGCATATACACACTCACATGCACTTTCAACATCAATTAAATTCAGTGGATCTGAAAAGCCAAAAAGCTATTTACAACCTAAACCAGTTTCCCCCCCCCCACCAAAACAGCTTTGTTACAGAATTAGTGGCACACATCTCTTTGGAAACAGCCTTTAATCATTCTTCTGTTAGAAGTACCGAAGCACTTCTTACAGAAACTGAATTTTCCCATTTCAGTTTCTAAATACCTGGGTTTGACAGCTGGCACTGCTGTGATAAGCTCAGATGGGATGAGAGAGCATAACCAGTCATTCCAGCAGAGCACAAACCTCCAGCATGCTGGAGATAGTGATGTAGCTTCTATAGGTACAGTTGACGACTGATCTTCCTAGATTGGACTGGAAGATCTTTATTAAATACCACATTTGAATTTTCACTGTGGTAAGACAATATGAACATACTGCCCAGGAGTCAACCCACTGAGAGAACCCAGGTTGTTTGAAGTGGCAATGGTGTACTTATCTTGGCTTCTCTTGAAGCATCAGGGAGGTGACAGATGAGACTGAAATGGGAATACTTGATAAAATTGTTGTTCCACCCTGGTCCTGCCTAGTGATCTTTAACATGATAGGGAAGGGTTATTACTTGATAATCACAGAACGGAAGTAAAGGAACACACTAAGCTCTTACCGCAGTCTGTGAAAGTTGTAGGTGCTTGGGCTGACTTGGTGTCTTGTCCTAAGACAAAACCACCAAAACAGTAGTGCAAAAATAAATAAAAGCATACATATGAGCCCTGCAGATGAACAAATTCCACTAGGGTATGCTTTGGTGAGGAATTACTAGTATGAGATGCTTGGCCAAATGAATGTGCATACCTTAGTTTTCTGTGGTTTTCTGTGCAAAGATTTAGAGGACTTTTGTAATCGAAACTCTTTTCTTTTTAAATAGATTATACTCCAGGATTTAGATAAAAAAGAGGATGGACTACATGATATACTAACTGTTCTCACTATGAAAAGGTATGCAAAGTATTTACTGTTCTGTAGCTCAAGTTGCTGTGTCATGCTTCTGATGAGCAGCTTTTTTTCTCCTGTTACAGAATGTTTCTGAGAAATGTCAGCATTTCATTGCTGACAAGGCTGTGACTTAGGAATGTGGGGTTTATGCACTACCATCTGTGATTTCATTGTTTGATTCCTAGAGAAATAAAACCTAACAGCTAGTGTAGATGATTTTTTAGCAACTTCTGAACTCCTGATGAGATCCAGAGCAGACAGAATCTCTTAAATTCCCATGGGAGGGGTCAAGTACTTCTGCTGAACACCCACACTTAAGAGACACTACAGTAGAATCTGTATTAGTTGCTGAGGGATTCATAAAGGACTTCTCATAACCTGTGGTTCTGTTGTTTCAGAGACAGGGTTGCTAAGCACAAGAAGCAATGCCTCAGGAAATCAGGCTTCATCAATGTCCTTTCTTACAGGATTACATGTTTGTTATGGGAAACTATGTATATTATATAAGGCTGGGAAATGGGGATGACATCGTCGTGAAGAAAGGTCTTAACTTTTCTTATGTGCTTCGGCTCATTAGTAATAAAGATAGCAGAAGATGGAATTAGCAATAGTAAAAATCTTTGTTTTCTGAGGAAACTACTGAAGTTCATACTGTTTTTCTGAATAATATGAAATCTAAATTCCTGATTATTTTGAGTTCTCAAAGTAGTTCATTTTCCTGTTTTAATTATCAGGTGTTTGTGGTCTATTAATAGACTTCACCTAACATATCTTGTTAGTCACACAGAAATTTGCACTTTAGTAAGCAAAAAACGTCTTGGGGATTGTGTGCGCAACTGTGTAGTATAGAAAACCTACATAGTTTGAAGAGGGGTTTTAGTAATAATTACTCGAAAAGGATAAGGAAAGTTCACTAAACCACTTTATTTCTATCTAAATATTATATATGATTCATGTCTAGATGAAGTAGAGTACACTATTGTCTCTAATTCTTGGGTTTTGAAAATACAAGTTTTCCTTGTTTTTCAACACCAAGGATCCCCTTCAACAAGAACTAAATCTTAAAAATCAAGTTCTTGCACTTTGAGAAAACACCTTTATCTGTTGTTTGCTATTCCTTGGAATTCTCAATACAAATATTTTGGATAGTATTACAGCATATTCCTTTTGCAAACTTGTTCTAAATAAACTTAGTGTTTAAACATGTTGCTGAATCTCATCTCACATGTGGAGATGATACAGGCTTTAATGGAGAGCAAGAAGTGGCTTTCATCAGCAAGAAGGCTGTTGTTCATCCTCTCTGGAACATGCAGTAACACAATGAGAGTTGTGTTCAGGTGGACCTAAACATGCCTTTCTCTTTTGCCTAGGGATGGATCCTTGCATGTTACCTGCACAGATCAAGATACTGGAAAGTGTGAAATCATCACCGTTGAAGTGGCGTCATAGTCCCTTCTGAAAGGCAACATTTTTCCAAATTGATCTTTGGCAGAAAAGCCAACAAGAGACAAAGTGGTGATACTCACAAAGATGCCTTTAATACTTAGTGATTCTTAGAGGACTGTAATAAAATGCAGTAAAGCATTAATTTGCCATCAAGTCTGGAGTGGAAAGCACGGTGCAGCATGTTAATGAAGACATGCAGATAGCAGAGCATTGAATTATCTGCACCTGGTTTTAAAAATGCTGAGGGCAAATCCCTGTGCCTGTCACTCAGCAACAAGCAGAGTAAAGACTTTTTCCTTGGACCAGTCAGGTTGTGTACACATTCAACTAGCTTATCTGTGGCTTCAGCAGCAGAGATGTGAACCAGCGAGTTTTCAAATCCTGGTGAAAATTCACTGTCTAACAACTCTACTACGTTGTACTGAAATGTTGTATAATCTTGATGTTACCTGAAACAGTGGAGATGATGCCTGTTTGAACTAGCATCTTGAGCAGGACTTTTTCTGGGATTTTTCTGGAGTTACTGTAAGGTGGTTTTGTGGTATTACCTGAAAAATATGTGTAAGGCTTACATGTGCTTATTTATGTGTTAATAAAATACTTTTTTTTACAATGCATTCTCCATTCTGTGTGTCAGTATTCTAATCCATACGTAATTCCATATTTGTTCGGATATAAGCTCTCAGCTTTTCTTTACCCAGAGATAAGGAGATGAACAGGCAAGTGTAGTTCTGTAGTGGCTGGACTTTTAAGGGTCTCCTAAGGGCAACAACTCAGCCATGATGGATAGATGTTATCTTGCAGTGTTTACGTTGACATAGCAGAACTTCAACATCAAAGATAGAACCTAGAGCAAGAGTTGCTTAGGATTTGAAGGGACTTGTGTTCAATTACAGGCTTCCCCACGTTCCTTACGTTTTTGGAATGTGTACTTCAATACTATTCCTACCTCACAAAAGCAGAAAATACTACACAGTGTAGATACAGTGTTTACTGCATTCTGCTGTATTGTGTGGCTTACCAACACAGGTGTGGAGTTTGAACTTGACAGGCTTTCCTGCGTGGATGAAGCGCTGAGAAAGTTTCATCTCACTCATCTCTGGAAAATAAGTGAATAGTTCATAGCATCATAGATCCCTCATCTCATAGGAATCACAGACAGTTAGGGATTAGAAGAGACCTTGAAATATCATCTAGTGCAATCCCCCAATCCTTGTGTCCATTTCCCTTGCTCCTTCCAGGACTACCTAAAGCAACCATATGGCTAATAGCTTCATCCAAACACTCCTTAAATTCCAGGAAGGCTTGGGGATGTCTTCCTGGAGAGCCTGTTCCCCTGACAGACCACCCTCTTAGTGAAGAACCTTTTATGAATGCCCAATCTAAACTTGACCTGATGCAGCTTCTTCCTGTCCTGTTACTGTTCACTAGAGAGAGGAGATCAGGAACTTTCTTTTTTGCTGCTTCCCTTGAGGAAGTTGTAGACTGAAGAGGTTGCTCCTCAGCTTTCTAGACGCAGCACAAACCAAGTGACCTTAGCCTCTTTTAGCAAGTCTTGCCCTCAGGACTGAGCTTCACCATCTTATTCTCCTTCTGGATACACTTGTAAGAATTTAATGTTCTTCCCATAGTGGGGCACCAGAACCAGCACACTATACTAGGAGGTATAGACTGGGGTAACCAGCTCCAAACCTCCAGCTCTTTCCATGCGGCTGCTCTCTGGCCTCTAATCCCTGAGTTGTATCTTCCACAATTACCCACTGTAGAATGGTTTGGGTTTGGAGGGGTCTTTCAGAGGTATGTATAGTCCAACAGTGAGCAAGGACATCGTCCAGTACATCAGAGTGCTCAGAATCTCATCCAACCTGACCTGGAATGTTTCCAGGGATGGGGCTCCTACCATCAGTCTGGACCTGAGCCAGTGTTTCACTCCCACCATCTGCATAAAAATGGTTTTCCTTATTTCACCAGTTCCTGTGTGAAAACTTTGAAGGTGGTGTTGGAAGACACCCAGTCTGATCAGTGATATACACGTAAGCACTCCTGAATGACCAGATGTGCTTAAGAGATGTTTTGCTGTGTGATGGTGCCGGCTGGGGTTCATGCGGTTTTGCAGTCTGGGTTGGAAGGGGCTTTGAAGGCCACCTCCCTGGCTGCTCAGAGTCCAGTCCGACCTGGCTCGGGACAGAGCTGGGAACTGTATTTAACAGCAACCATCTCTTCAGGCGCTGCCTCTTCCAGCTAACCCATGGCAAAATCCTCTTCGATCGCCGGCCCCCCTGCGAGAACGCACTTCACTCGTAACCACGCTAACGCGACCGTACGCGATCAAACACCTCCGCGAGCCACCGCGTGGCAGGGGATGGGGTAGAGTCGCGCGCTCCCCGTTTTCGCCCCCCCAGCCGCCTCCCACATCCCCTCCCCACCCTCTTCCGGAGAGGGGCGGGGCCGCGCGCCCCTCCACCAGCGGCGGCGGCGACGCCTGAGCGCGGCCCTTCAAGATGGAGGGCCGGAGGGCAGGTGAGCGCCGCTGGGACCGGGAGGACTGGGAGGACTGGGAATGCTGTCCTCTTACTGGGAGAGGCTTTGCCCGCTGCCCGGGAGAGGGTGGGGAGGCGCAGGAGGTGATTATGGAGCGCGGGAGGGGAGCCAGAGGAGTTGGGGCCCGGCGGGAGTAGCTACAGCCGCCTTCTCTGGCTTGTGGCAGTGCGGGCCGGCGGGGCCTGAGGCGGGAGAACTCGGAGCCCCGCGCTGCCCTAGCCTGCAGGGTGGGGATGCTCAGTCTGGGCCCAGGCCACGGCTCGGGCTCTTAACTTCATCCTTTGTTGTCACGTTGCCCGCCCTGACTGTGTGTCCCGAGTTCGCGCTTCTAGCTGCTGTGAGGGGGTCACGCCCTATCAAGCCGGCCAAGCTCACAGGTCACCCGCAAACCTTTTGGAAGAGCCCCGGCCATTGGTCCTGTCCCGTCACCACGGCTGCGCCGGGAATGCTCGATTCCACTTGACTAAGCTAGAGATATTTGGCGGTCTGGTTAAAGAATGGAGGTTACCTTGCCGTTCGCTTGTGGGATGCAATCAGTAATCGAAGAGAAATTATTTGGTTCTTAGTGTACCTTTCACCCGTGGCCTCCAAAGTACTTTTTGCTTATAAATGTCCTTACCGAATACAATAAAGGTGCAGGGAGGGAATAAACGACTTGTTTTGCTTTACTTGTTAGAGAAGGGTTGAGTTTAACTCTGTGAGCCACTGTAGTTGTACAAGAGATGTATGGACTGTGATCACAAATGATAATGTGGGGACTCTGGGATAAGACATGATAATTTTCAATTAGCTGAGACATTAAATAGGATTTTTTACCAATTTTCTTATTGTAGCTTGGTATGTGCCATGTCTAGCTTCACTTGAGACCCTCCAAGAATTATGTAGGAAGGAAAATCTCAGATGTAAATCCATTGGAATCACCAACAAGAGTCTAAAGAGTTATGAGGTGGAATATTTGTGTGACTACAAGGTAGAAGAGGTAAGATAAACACAGACTAATTTGATCACTCTTTCAAGTGAAATTTGGAAGCAAGCCAAAGTTAGTTTTGCTCATAATATAAAGTAGCAGGCTGTGAGGACAAAGCTCCTGCTGATGTCAGGTGAAATATCTTTTAAACTTTGAACTGTAAATAGAAGGTACTATGACTGCTGCTTATTCAGGCTGTTGGAGAAAGGACTTTTTCTGAAGCTTTTTCTGAAGTCACAGACTTACTAGAACATGAAATGTTTGGCTTCGCTCCTGTCTGTAGGATGTAGCTTGGTATGTATTACAGTGCTTCTCCCTTTTTTCCAGGTAGCAGTCTGTATTTTCCTCCTGATTGTTGTAGTCAGTTTGATGAAGAGTTAGGACCATGTGCTGCAGCTGAATTCATATGGCTTGATCATGCCAGTGAAATTCAGTGTCAGGATTTGGCCTTGTTTAGTTATTTGGCTTTTTAAAAATAAGTACAAAGTTGATGGCTCTTGATTCCAAATACAGCATTATGTGTTTTGAATGGATTGATCTTTTTGGAAGGATGGTTCATGTGATAAATAGTGGCTTTTAGAGATTTTTTTTTTTCTCTAAGTTCAGAATTGGGTTTTTTTGTATTGTTTGTGATGCAACTGCTTTCTGCTTGTGCATATGAGTCACACAACTGATTAGCATAACCGTCTTAAACTCATTTCCTCGAATAATGCCCACAGTGATCAGAGTTTATAACCAGGTGTTGATGGCTCTGCCCCCAGAGGTGCTATGTAAAGTACCCGAAGTTGTGCTATAAATTAATTTGTAAACAGAAAGTTGTTTTTCTCCCCTCTTTCTCCCCAATTCAGATTATTATTGGGATGTGAAGACATCCCATTTCTTGATGCTGGAGCCTTGTGTTTGTCCGTATTCTCTGTGGTGCTAGATTTCAGTGAAATTAAATGTGGCTAAATCTGTATCTGTTTCTGTATTTTAAGGGCACAGAATACTATCTTGTGAAATGGAAAGGATGGCCAGAATCTTCAAATACATGGGAACCTCAGAAAAATTTGAAATGCCCAATTCTTCTTCAAAACTTTCTTAGTGACAAGAATGAATACTTGTCTCGGGTGAGAGAAGGCAAACCGCTGAAAGTGAGAAACCATGTTAAAGCTTTGAAACCTGCAGTTGCAGATTACATTGTAAAGAAGGCTAAGCAAAGAATAGCTCTGCAGAGGTGGAAAGAAGAACTCAACAGGAAAAAGAATCATAAAGCAATGATTCTGGTAGAAAACACTGTGGACCTTGAAGGCCCTCCTTTAGACTTCTTCTACATTAATGAGTATAAACCTGCTCCGGGAATAAATGTAATAAATGGAATAACAACTGGCTGTGAATGCACGGACTGCCCTGCTGAGAAGTGCTGTCCAAAGGAGGCTGGATTTATTTTGGCTTACAATAAACGAAAGAAGTTGAAAATCCAGCCCGGCTTGCCCATCTATGAATGCAATTCATTTTGTAGGTGTGGGCCTGACTGCCCTAATAGGATAGTACAGAAGGGTACACCATATTCTCTTTGCATCTTCAGAACTAGCAATGGCCGTGGTTGGGGAGTAAAAACCCTGCAGAAAATTAGAACCAACAGTTTTGTGATGGAGTATGTTGGAGAGGTATGTATTTGTCTCTTACAGGTGAACTCCATGCAATAAAAGAAATGTTGGATAAAGTTGCAGTGAGATTTCGGTTTTAACACTTCCTGGCTTCTACTGTATAATAGACAAAAGTACTTTTGAGTGGAGAAATACATTCAAGATAACATCTACATACATTGCCCAGAATGTTTCTCTATTCCAGAGCAATTGCAAATGGTTGAATGTAAAGAGAATACTTAGCCTATGTGTTTCTAGAAGGCTATTTTAGATGTATGCCCTAGTAGTATTTCTGAAGGCATGTCCTCTTCATTCATGGCAGTCACTTTCTTCATTCTTCCCTTATCTTTATTAGTTTAGTTTTTGCTGTTCCCCAGTCACAACTGTTGCCAAACTCCCTACCCAGCCTGTCAGTCCCATTTCTGTTTTGTCTGAACACCTCAGATAATAAACGTGTTTGCAAATACTACTTCGGAGTAATGGCAAAAGTAAGGCTTGTAGCATGGACATAATCTGTTACTCAGTCTCATGCTATTTCAAACAGAACTTTCATGTTATTGAATACAGACTGGGAGTTACTCCGGATTTTGTCTTGCTCTGTGCATGCCTTTTCAGCCTTTGGTTTGTTTCAGAGCTCTTTATATCAGTAGCTCCTGACACTTTCTAACCCACATAAACATGACATAAACCTGCCTTGTTACTGAGTTGACTCAAAAGTAATTCCTTCTGTCACTTTCTACTACTGTTTATTATTATACTGCCTTCATGTTTCCTGCCCCAAGTCTCATGTTGTACATTTCTTGTAAGCACACAAGAGGTCAGTCATTCAAAATATCTCTGCTGATGGATTATTGCAGCAAGATGATTACATAATTTTGTTGCTTAAAGGAAGAAGTGTGTATTTAACTTTTTACCTGAATCTGCTTACTCTATACTGCTGAACAAGTTGTCAAATCATCTCTGTCCAAATTTTATAAGGGTGCCTTTGGTCCAGTTACACCTAATTTCAAGTATATCTTGCTGACAAATTGTGCTTCTGATAATTTGCTTATTCTGCACAAAAGATTGTGTTTACCCTAACTGAATGCACGTGAAATGCTTTAAGCTATTGCTTTTAAGTGTTTAACAGATTGGTATGGGTTGGAAGGTATCTTGAAAAATCATTTAAGTCCAACCCCCACTGCTGGAGCAGGGACTAGTTCCCCTCTTTCTTTGGAGGGTTTCTGTACTTCTGTTGCTGAATTGCATAGGTTTCAGCATTGTGAAGTGATATGTCTGAGTTGTCATGAATAGGATCTTCCATTGCAGTCAAAAATAGCAGAAATAGACACCTATAGGGAGGGAGGAGGTGAGTACTGGACTGTCACTTCCACAGGGTTGTAAAGACTGAAATCTGTTTATTTTCGGGCCTAACAAAAAGGTTGTGTGTATAGAAACTTCAACTTTTTGTTGTTATCAAAACTTTTAACAGAAAGTGCTGATTTCCTAATGCAGGTTGTTGCTGTGTATCAGCTGCAGACAAATTTAATCCATAGTCACTAGTTAGTTTAGCTGTATGCCTGCATTCATTAGTGAAGGAATGCTATTTCACCATCAAAAAGTGGCAATTTTGACTACATAAATTTTTTTTTTCTAACTGATTGTGGGTTAATAATACGGTGTTAGACTGTTTTTTCTCTTTTTCCTCTTAGGTGATCACAAGTGAGGAAGCAGAGAGACGAGGCCAGCTCTATGACAACCAAGGAAATACCTATTTGTTTGATTTGGACTATGACTCGGATGAATTTACAGTAGATGCAGCCCGATATGGAAATGTGTCTCACTTTGTCAATCACAGCGTAAGGCCTTGTTTTGTATAAATCTCATTTTTTTTTACCTTATTTGCAGTTTTTGTGGAGTAGTTTGTTTTTGTGCTAGTTAGGTGACTTCATAAACAGAAGGAAGAACTTAATCCTTACTCAAACTAGGACTACCTACAAAAAATCTGGGAGTGAGATGAAGTGCTGATGAAGGGGGGCATCTGGTAGGAATGTTCTTGTCACTGAATGTGCTGGTTCTAAGCAATCCAAAAGGGGGTTGGTTTGTGTGTGTTTTTCCCCAAGAAGCTAAAAGACCTAACACATGAGAAGTACTCAATAAAAGCAGTCAAAGGCAATAGGAATTGATGCATTGTTTTGTAGCAGGGCAGAATTGGGGGAGCATGCTGGATTTCATCCTTAAAACATTCATAGAATGAAAAACAGAATTCCTGTGTTTGTAGATGGAAAATTCCCCATAAATACCCGTTATTTATCCTAAATCTAAACTTGCCAAAGAACTCAAAAGTAAATTTTAAACAGGAAATTTGTGTTTTCTGTCCTGTTCAGCTGAAGTAGCTAAAATTGCTGAACTACATCTGTAAAGACTCCCAACCTAAAAATTACTATTTCTTTGTGATGTAGTTTGTGTTGTGTGCAGTTAATGTTCTACAATTGCAGTAAATTCATGCATTCAGATTTGTGAGTTGATGTTTGCATCTAACGTGGGCTTTTCCAGGGAAGAAGGACGAAGAGTTTTAGGTACAGTTGGTTGCTTTTCACTTTGGGAAATGTGAGCAAAGTATTCTCACTCTTCAGGGGGAGGTTAAATATTTTACTTCATCTCTGGTTCTTTAACGTGGGGTATGTGTTACTGTTAAAGAAGCACACAGAGTTTAACAAACTGCCTCAGAACATAATGTTTTGATTTCAGAATATAACTTGATTTCAGACTTCTGTCACCGAGAGTAGAGTTCTTCCTTCTCTGTGACCTAAGTTTACTCTAAACACTTCAGTGAATCTTCACATGCATTTTCCTTAACAGAATCTGTGTTAACTTTTGTCTCACAGTGTGATCCAAATCTTCAAGTCTTCAATGTATTTATTGATAACCTTGACCTGCGTCTTCCTCGAATAGCACTGTTCTCCACACGAACCATCAAGGCTGGGGAAGAGCTCACCTTTGACTATCAGATGAAAGGTCTGCAGATTTTAATGCTATGCTTGTGGGAAGTTTGGGGCACTGGTAGGTTTTGATGCAGTCCAACTGGTGGAATTTTTGCTCAGGCACTGTCCCCCCACCAACACAGCTCTGTATTCTGGGAGCAGTCTGTGCTCCCTGTTGTGTAATGCAGACAGGATCACAACCAGAAGCTTTTGCATACAGCTCTAGTGCTTCACTGCTAGCTCAAAGCGCAGGATTGTGGTTGCAATGTCTGACAAGGCAAATTATTCTGAAGGCTTGGCACAGGGATGTATGAGGGAATGGTTAGGCTACCAGGAGGAAAACAAAAAACTGTTCTTTGTTCAGATGGATGTTTCAGGTAGACTGCTTCCTAACTAATCTTCTAGTGATGGCTACAAGGGCAGTTATCACAGGAGAGTACCCTGAGGCACCATGGATTCATCTGGATTCTGGTGTTTGTAGGCCTCAGTTTGTAGGTCCTCATGGACCCCCCTAGATGTAGGGTCCTATGGTACGGATGCTTAGGAACAGAAAGGGTGGCCCAAAGTTCAGTTTTTGGGTTGGATACATCAGTCATTGTACAGAGACTCCAGGAAACAAAGTTCTTGGTGAAATACTGTTAGTTCTTTGATAACTAAGAAAAGATCTATATGGTAAAAGCCTCCATTCATTGGAACAACCTCTCTAGGGGTACAGTGGAGGTTTTCCAGGTGCAATTGGATTGACTGCTAGAGAATTTCATCTAGGCTCCCATTCCCATGAGAGGCTGGGCCAGGTGATTGTTTGAGATCCCTTTTGACTTGAGATGTTTGACTTTTGTAATTCATCTTCCATTTAGTGTTCAAGATCAGGCTGGAAGGGGCTTTGAGCAATTTGGTGGAAGATGACCCTGCCCATGGCACAGGGGTTGGATTAAATGATCTTCAGAAGTCCCAACCTAAACCATTCTATGGCTTTGTATTTTTTTCCACTACAGTTGTTGAGTAAAGAGTTGTTCAGTTTTGCTGGCAGGGCTGCTGTGTACACAGAATGATAATCTACAACAGCCACAGACAGCTAACCCTGATATTTCATTTTCAGAGAAGCATCTCTGTTCCAGAGCTATACCTTGTCCTTGTAGAAGCTCACTAAGTACTGATGAATTGTTTTACTTAACCTCTAAAACTCATTTCTCTGGTGTCTGTGACATTGATGTTCAAGACAGCTGCACTCAATGATTGCTCTTTGTAGATAGCTGAGAGTAGAGGGCTGGAATTTGTTGAGCTGCGTGTGCTGTGTGGTAGACAAGTAGTTATAATGTGGATGTTGGTACACTTTGAGCATAGCTTCACACGTGATTCTTTTAACAACTGGGATGGTACAAGGCTTTTTGAAGCCATCTGAATCTCTAGCACAGTTTGTATTTTAAAACTTCCTTATGTCTGTTTTCTGTGTCGCAGGTTCAATAGATCTGAGTTCAGATTCTGCTGATGGTCTCAGCCCATCCAGAAAGAGGATCAGAACTGTATGTAAATGTGGAGCGGTGTGTTGCAGAGGTTATCTCAACTGAGTTCGGGTATCCAAAGTCACAATTCTTTGTTCTCTTTAAATATGTTCTAAGAAGAGTCTTTCACACATACATTTAAGTATTCCAACATCTAATATAAATAAGTAGGGTGAAAACAAGGCATTGTTTGTAATGGAGATGGCATCCGCCAAAGAAAGGGATGTCACAGGTAAATGCAGAGCTGATAACAGGGAGAAAAAGAGGATTTTTCTAGAACTGTTGTTTAGGAAGCAGCAAAAACTATGCTCAGAAAACTGATTTGAGGATTTGAGTGCAAGCTTCCAGCTATAGGCCTCTGAGGAGCTGATTCCAGTGGGATGAGATGATTTTATGTTTTTTCTATACCTTAGAAAGTCTGGAGGTGTTTGATTTAAATCCTGACTTGTAGCTGACAATTGTTTTGCTTCTTGTTGTGTAAAGAAAATATTCAAGAGATTAGCAATAACACTGGAACACTTAGGGCACCAAGGCGAAGGATTAAAAGCAGCCATCGAACTGTGTCTATGTGAAGGTTGGCAGGAACACAAACTGTAAAGTCCCTGTTGAACTCCATACAAATAACGTAGTTTAGCAGCTTTCAGATCATGGTCTCGGGATTAATTTAGCTGATGTTATTCAGAAGTCTGATATTGGAGTTTTCTCAGGTGTTCTGTGGGTTTCAGTTAAGCAGCTGTAGGAGGTTTGTAGTTCTACAGAGAATTTGTAAATATCGGGTTATCAATAGCAACAGGCACTGTTTGATTTTACAACAGAAATTTGGCAGCTGTTGCTGAAATTATTTGCTGCAGTTTGGAAAAAGATATCAGAAGAATAGGAAGAACAAGGAGTTGTCTAATGAAGTTCTCTTATTCTGCAGATGTGCTCAGTTATCTGTTAGGTGCAAAAACACCCTGAGAATTGCTTTGAAGTCACAACTAGTTTTAAGTTTTTTTATATACTGTGATATTTTATCTAGTGACAGTTTTAAGGTAGTTTTTTTAGGCCTGTTTTTCTCTTGTGGCAAAAATGTTAGCTACAGTGAAGTTAAGCTGGGGGAGTTCACCTATTTGCTGTAGACATTTGTAAGATACACTTGAATGTAAAAGGCTGAGAAATGTAGTGTTCTTTAGCTGCTTGGATTTGGTTGGTTTGGGTTTTTTTTCCTGATCATCTTAAAGTTGTCTTGATCTATTCATAATGTATGCTAAGCTCTGCTAGGTTTCAGAAACACTGAAGAGCAGTTGAGGTAGGTTACCAGTGGAGCTAAAACCCATGCTGTGGGGATGATTCAAGTGCTTTATTTTCATGGGTTAAAAGCTTGTAAAATTAGCATATTGCTTTATGAATCCTTGAAGTTTTGGTAGTGTCAGGCAAAGTAATGTTGCTCCATAAGTGGATGCTGTCATCCATAGACAGACAGGAGCTACAGGAGCTATGTAGCACAGGTCAGTTGGTCACCTTTATAAGGTGCTCTGCTGTTGGCTCAGGTGAAAGGAGTTGTACCCAGCATGTAACAGTTTACTTTGTTTCTTAGAAAATGCCTTAATGTCATGTTAATTACTAGCACTCCAAGAAAAAAAAAAAGTTGTTTCAAAGGATAGTAGAGGTTAGCTGTTCATTGAGAAGCACAAGTGCATTTATGCTGAAGATCTGGCTCTTTGGCAGAGTGTGGAATTCTTGTACTGCTCACCAAAGTGTGTTACAAAGTGGCCCAAACTCTTTACTCAGACCATGTAAGTACTGTGTAAGTTTTGTGATGTACAACACAGAGATGCACATTGAAATAAATATTTTCTATTGTTTAGTGAGTAGAGAGAGGTTTGCTTAGATATAATGTACGTTCCCAGGCTCACTTGTCTCTGCACACCTGCATAAACTGCTGAATCTAGTCCATTTTTATTGTGCCACATCTCTAATGATTTAATAGATACAAGTTTGAAGTGGAAGGTGGAACTCTGATGCTAGCAAACTCCTAGATGATGTTGCATCATTTGGAGTCATTAGTGCTTTCTCTTGCATGTAGCCTGATTCAGCGATGCATTCCACGTGGATGGAGTCTGCAGTCTCCAGCTCCTTAATCTGCTGCAGCCTGCAGCCTCCCTTGTCACTACAGCATGGTGGGAGCAGCTGCAGCAAGAAATGGATCCCTTACCAAATCGGCTTCTCTGGCCTCTCCTGTGCAAGGTGACAGAGGGCCAGTTTGAGAATCTTCTTGTTGATCTATGTCTGTTCCTAGTTCAATTTAAAAGTTTGCAAGTAAACGCATTTTTAAAAGTGTTAGTAGTTGTACCTGAGTTGAGTGTCTTGCCTGTTTCCCATGGCAGGATGTGCTACCACCAGCACTGGAATGACACTGCTGTTTTTTAAGGACGTTACCTTTATGCGACAAATAAAGGACTGTTATGTTCTGGGAGGTAATATTATTTTGAATTTATTTGAAGTTAACCCATGTATCGAGTTTCAAGCCATGAACAGTATTTTCATGTATTCACAGCATGTCTGGATTGCAGTCAGTGAATTAGCTTAATGGGACACTGTGTTACTTTTAAAACTCATTTTGCCAGTTTTTAGGAGTTCAGGATGGGGGAAATTGCCAAATTGAAAGGGAGAAGCTATTTTAATTGTCTTGAGGAGCCTAAACCAGCCTCACTTCTAACTTTGTTTTCAGTTGTGGTCTGTCAGCAGCATTGTGACCACCTGTTCAGTGTATATACGCAGTTCTAGAGAAACTGGTAACCTGTGATGCGTTCTCTAGCTGTTCTTTTTGGTTGGGTTTAATTTTTTTTTTGGTCATTTTGGTAGCAAAATGAAACCTGCAGGACAAGAAAAGTTCTTGTTTGTTTATTTAATCTCAAAGTTAAGTCAATCTTCTGGTTATTTCTCATGTCTGTTTTGGGACTGTGTACACTAAAATATGCAGTTTGTAAGCTCAGGAATGTTTTCATAATGTGTGATCTCTAGTATTGCTATCTTCCTACAGTTTTTGATAAAATAAATTAAATCTAGTTTTTTTCTGGTTGTTGTCATTCTTAACAAAAAAGTAAAATCTTAGCTGGTCAAAAATGGCTGTAACTGGAGCAGTAGGTCAGTCTTTGAGCAAATTCTGTCTTCTACCCAGATTTTCTAGTGTTGTTGGGGCAAGAGTAGAGTGATCACGAGGAAGTCATGTGTTTCCCTTTCAGTTTGTGGTGGATAACTGGTATAAATTTACATTGTTGACTCATCTAATGCAAACTAGGTTTTATATTTAAGCACTCTATAAGCACAGCCCTGAGTGTCCATGTGTAATACAGCTAAGGAAAGATGCCAGCAGCAGAAATACTGCTGTCTCTCTTTATTCATGGAGGTAGTTACAACAGCAGCTACTCTTGTGTTTTTTTTTTTTAGCAAATTAGAGTATATAAGTGACATTCAGAAGTGGAGCGGGCAAGGTGATAGCCAAGAAATATAGACTTGAATGGCCTTTAAACCATATGTAGCTATTTTTCTTTTTTTTTCTTTCACCTTTCCCAGGGTTTAATGTTGACAGATCACAAAGGTGGCAGACATACTCAAGAGGAGGGAGCAGTATATTTTAATTATTTGGGACTTAAGAACACATGGAGGAGAAACCTTATGCTTAGGCACTTGTGAAGGCACTGCAGTTTGCCAAAAATCTTAGCCCACAAAACAGCCCCTGGCTGTTTTTAAAAAGTTATGATGGCACATTCTGGGTTCAAAAAAAATAAATTTAAATATGACTTAATTCACTGAAGTAAACACAATGTTGCAGAGAAGGTCAAATCTGGCAACAGAAACCTCTGAAACCTCTCCAAGGTTCAACAGTTCAGCTTCTGTTGCTATGAGTTCACCTCCAGAGCAGGCTGCTGCTGGTGGCTTGGGAGCCATGTGCCACAGGATTTTATTTTAAAATCATTCTGAAAAACAATTTAGAATAAACCAGAACATGAAGGAACTGGTGACAAGTTGTTGGCAATGAATTAAATTTAACCATTGATGACAGTGTGTAGTACATCAGGAGTTAAAACAAGATAACAAAATCCATACAGTTTGAAAAGAGACTGCTTGAAAAGACCCTGATTTTTATACAAAAAACCACTTCTCACCAATCAGTTGTCTGATCTGTTCTGCAGTTTTTACAACTGTTCACTATTCCTCTGCAACTCGTGTGGTCATTGCTGAAAGGTGTCGGAGTTAAAAGTGTTTATTATTAAAGCCTGAGATCACTTATAAAACAAAGGTAAACTCTTAGAGCTCATGATAAAGAGAAACATTAAATTCCACTCAGTGTTGTGCCTTCAGATTTGTCTCATCCATTTTTCTCTGTAGTTACAGCCCTGGAGAACTGATTCCCATTTCCCTTGGAATGCTGCCTTTTCAGCACTTCATGGAAGGAATAGGAAGTTGCACAGGCTGCACAGAGTCCTAGTTCTGACAGTAAGGTATGCTTGAAAACACTGTGTGTGGCTATGCTAATAGATGCAAAGAAAAATAACTTTGGGCTTAATAAACAATTTTCAGTGTTTGTTACCATGACAAAATCAGTCAGACCTGTCTTCAGATGACTTCTTACTGAATGTTTTCACCTGCTACAAGCTGCTTGCTGTTTACCAGGCTGAGGCAACTTCAGCACCTGGAGTCAAGGGAACTTCAAAGTCTGAGGAGCTGTGCGAGTCCCTCCTCAGTTCTAGATCAGGAGTCCTAGAGCTGTCACATGTTTCCACTGGCACATCCTGAACATGAGCAGTGCCAGCTTCTGCAGCTTTGTCACGGTCTCTGCTTTTCAAGTCACAGGCAGTATTGTCAAAAAAAGACCTATTCTGACTCAGTGGCTTGTGCCTGCTGGTGTCAGTTTGACTGTCTTTGGTAGTCTCCTGCAATACAGAAGCTGTTTTACTTTTCCCTTTGCTGAAGCAGCTAAAGTGCAAGGCTTTTCTCTCCTGGGAGGTTATGAGGACTGTGTCCGTTTGGCTGTCCCAGCCCTGGCTCCCCTGCTCTGATATGTGTGTTGACTGAGAAGAATTTTGGGATGATATGTGTGTTGAGTCGCTTACTTCATCTGAGTCACTAAAAAGTGGCTGGGATCCACCGGCATCTGTTGAAGATGGGAAGTTTTCCTCATTTTCAGAGCTTTCTTCAAGTTGATCACACTTGAAAAATGCATCCCAGCAAGGGATGTTTGCATTAGACTCCTGTTGGTCAGTAGTTACTCCATTGAAGTCTGATGTGGAAGTGGCATCTGGCTTATGGGAGAGAATGTGAGCAGTATTTTTTTCAGATTCTTCTTTGTCATCATCTTCATCATTTGACTCCTCACAGTCCACAAAGTCTACGTGGAGGGAGGTGTAAGTTGTGGTCTCTCTGTAACTTTCTGCGCTCTCCTTATTTTCTTCAGCATTTTCCACTTGTCCTGTGTTGGATGGGCTCAGCTTTTCTCTTTGCTGTTTTGGAATCTTAGCTCTTAAAGAAGTTAGTTCTGAATCAAACAGATCATCTTCTTCTGGCAATAAAGGAACAGGATCCAAAAATTAAAAAACAAAGACTAAGAAAAGTTCATGTCTCTGCTATCTTTGCTTTGAGGGCAAAGTTTTAGTAAAAATTGCCATAGCATAAAGAGGGGACAAAGTCCTGTAACCCAGTGGGAGACAAAACAGGATATTAGTGACAGCATTTGCCTTGCCTTGTCCAGCATGAGCCTTACCAGGAAAGCTGCTTGTTGCTCTTCACATACACTGCAACAGAGCAGATACAGCCCTAGTAGATGTTATTTATTCAGCCCCCTGGCTCATTTTTCAGTACTACATCACTGTTACATACTCAGTGCTTCAGAAATAGTCTAAGAGAATGCAGCAGGCACAGAGCTTCCTCTAGCTCCTCAAGTGGCTTTCCAGAGGCTGCTTACAGAATCCATTTACTATGAGGTGCTAGAAAGCCACCACGGGTTGATAACAAAGAGAAGCAACTGTGGTCGTACACCAGCCTGACCTCTATAGGACAGGTGGTGATACAGATAAAGTCAGAAAAAGCTTTACAAAGGATGGTCAGTGACTGTGGGATGGGAACTCTTACAGAAAAAGGAAGGGCTGTTGAGCATCAAGTACATTTTAAGACTACAAACAAGTGAGCTTTTTCACAATGAGGGCTCACTCACCCTCCTAAAACCCAGGTTCATTTACTTTGTGTCTCTCCTGTTGACTGTTATTGAACACAGACAGACTGTGGTGAACCTGGTGGCTTTTGGTACCTCTGTTAGTCTCAGACTTTAAGGCACAGTAGCACCAGCAGCAGCTTTACCTGTATCAGATGACTCTTTATTGTGGACTCTCTTCAGTGTTCCTAAGGGCTTGTATCTGGGCTCCATGTTTCTCCTGTATGACCTACACAATGGCTTTAATCTGAGGTGAATAAGAAAAACGATCACTTAGAACTCAGGAGATATTTTTTGGAGCAGAAGTAAATATCCTCACTGCTTCATGCCTTTCACTGGCACAACAGAAGGAGTGTTAAAGCAGCAGCAGCAACAGCTAGAGAAATGTTATGTCATCACTAAGCTTTGGCACCTTAAACTTGTCATTTCTATATATTTCCCATAAATCATGCACTATTTGGAAACCATTCTTTAGTCCCTTGACAGGGGTTCAAAATCTGACTGCAGGTTTTTTCTGTAATTGTAGAGCATCTCTCTATTAAAGAGGAAAACGAGCAAAGCATCAAGTCCTCATTTTGTTCAGTCGCTTTCTGCACCTTAAAAGCATTTTCTAAGTTGCCAACATATGTAGTAGTACAAAAGAACAGGTGCTGTGACTCTGTAGA
Source organism: Upupa epops (assembly GCA_013397515.1). Taxonomy (NCBI): domain Eukaryota; kingdom Metazoa; phylum Chordata; class Aves; order Bucerotiformes; family Upupidae; genus Upupa; species Upupa epops. The sequence goes on from VZRI01012850.1 coordinate 561,068, forward strand.
GAGTTCTGTTCAAGTTCCCTATGAAACCCTCTTGAAATGAAACTTCTCAGAAGTAGCAACAACAAATATGACAGGCCACAGAATGAAGTGAGATGAATGCGTATTCAGATTCCACACATGTAAAGCGTCCAGCAGCAGCAGAGCCTCCATACGTAAATTTAAGTGTGTGTAATATAAACTTTTGGCCTTAACACAACATAACAGTGTTTTCAGAAAGCTGAGATCAGCAGGACTGATTGTACTAATTAACATAATTATTAAATCATCAGACAAGTGAATAAAATGTAGGAGTATGCTCCAGAGGCTGAGACTAGTGAGGGGAGTTGTTCTTACACATCCCTGTTCTAAATGGAGCAGCCACCTGTCACTTACGTTTCCATAACTTTGTCTTCTGTCGCACCCACTGGCAGTACGTTGGGATACACGTTCACAGGAGAGATGTAGCTCAGGAAATCTTTAATCTGAATTTAAGAAAAGAAGCAGCAATTTAACAAAGCACAGTAATAGTTATTAATTTCACTTAATTGTAGTACACACACCACAAGGGCTACCCACTGTCTCAGGTAAAGACCAATATGAGATACTGATCCAGACTGCTCCATAATGAGAAAACTGCTCTGAAAGGATTCTGAGAACTCAGCCTCACCTTACAGCAATCATCTGCTATTATGCACACCATTGCTGTCTCTGACAGAGAGTCGAACAAATGTATTCCTAAAGAACATGATTCAACATATCACTGTCCTTACTCATACAGATCTTTTCAGACCTGCATTTTTCTTAGCAGACGTCCAAGTTCCTGATGGTGCAGATCAGGTCTTCCCTTTCTCAAACAGTTTTTCTATAGTCTCTCTTCATTCCCCTATAAAAAGCACATTATATAAAAATATCTATATTTTTGCTATTTTTTGCACATGGAGGTATGAGCCTACTACAACACACCCCCGTATTCTGTCAGCAAAGCTCCCATGTTGTATGAACTGTACAGGTACTTCCATTTAAAATTCTGCATGGCAGAGCAAATAAAAACTTAACCAGTATCTTAAAAGCAGGCCTGTCCACCTAGGGCTCTAAACAATCTCCACTTGTTATGTGCAGGGCTTTGTGACAGGTTAATTGTTAGCACTGATCCAGTTTCAGTTCAGTTTCTCAGAACTGTACTGAGTAATTTTAAATGGAAGTGTGTTTCTGGCAAGGATGCTGCCTTGACTACCTTCCTTTTAGTCTTTAACACCAAGAGGAGTATTAAAGGCAGCTACAATGTTTAAATGTGTGGGTAGAGAAAAGAAGGCAAACCCACCCAGAACTGAGTCACAGTAAATAAACAGTGTCCTCAAATCCAAAATTCCAAGCTTTAAGTATGGCCTGGGTATGCAATAATCTGAAATAGAAAGGCTGTCAAAACAATTGTAGCAGTGAACTGTAGTTTGAGAAGAGAGAGTGAAACAATAGCCTTTAATCCTCCCTATCTTAATACACTCTTCTGCAGGTGTATGAAAACAAACTACTCTGTCTTCAGCAGAACTTCCTATCCCCTCATGTCTTATCATTGGAAAGATATGTTACTGTGGTGACTTTGTCATTCACTCCAACATAAATCAAAATTCCTTCATTTCTTTTTAATCAGTATGCACTCAGTACTAGAAGTTTACGAACCTCACTGTATGAAGAATGGAAAGAGAAACAAGCTCTGTACGTTCGCTCCCCAGTCCTAAAAAAAAAAATAAATAGGCATAAATACCAAGTAACTACTCTCCACCCTTGGTCCACAGGCAACCATACTCTACTCTCACAAATTCCATTTTGAGATTCAGTTACATAACCATCAGGCAAGATTCACACCTGAAATGGGAAACTGCTGCATTGCCCAAATGCTCACCTCACTATTACACTGGTTTTCTTGATCCTTTCTCCAAACCACATAGTGGAAGGTTTGATGCTAATTATGTGCAAGGGAGATCCATTTTGGCAAGTCATTCCACAGGGCAGTCTGTTCCCTCTAAAGTAGTCGTCATCCTGTCAAACACAACATAAAACTGTGATCCTGACCTTTGTACCCCCAGAAGTTGAGCATCCATGTGTTTAGCCAAACCAAGTGTTCGTCTCACTTTCAGCTCCTCTGACAACAAATCTTTGTTGTTGCTTCTTGCTTTCATAATGCCTCTGACAAAAGAAATCAATCGTAGAGTCCAGCGTCCCAGTATGCCATCTCCAATTCTACCTGTGCGCACAGTAGTTGGGAGTCTCCAGCTTGACAGACAGCCTGGAAAGGGAAGACCAGGCACACAGTGCATGGCTGCAGGGGGCATCATCTGAGCTGCTTTAGAGATATTTAAATGGGTAATTCCTGACTGAGCTAATCTGCTGCTTGGTCTTACTTCATTTAAAGATACAATTTGCATTTTTCAAATACAATTAAACTATCTCTAGATTCAGCTAATATATGCTTTCCCAAGAGGGAGAAAGAGAGACAACGTCAATCTACTAACTAAAGTTCTCACTCTTCTTTATATTAATCCACTATTTGACCCAAGTCTTCATTAGCACAACAGGACCAAACATTAGCACCTATGACTGGTCTTTCACAGCAAGGCTGGCAGAGGCTTTGCAAAACTATACTCACCCGAGGATGTCTACAGGCATGAATCTGAGTGTGTCGATCTGTAGTTACATGGGAGAGGATTTCGGGCATGTTTCTGAACATATCCAGTCTGTTCACATGCACCTGGAGAAAGGCAAGGCTTAGTCTGAATTAACTTACTGTGTTTCCCATACCGAAGCTGAAGCCACTACACAGATGTTGTGCTCTCAACAAATGCTGGTAGGCGTTTTCACTACCACTACCAACTAATAATGTTCAAGCAGAGAAGTGATAACCAAAACTAACTTGGGCATCTAGAACAAGCAGAACATAACCCTCATGCTGAACAGAAATGAATATTCATCAAAGGAAGTCAGAATCTATCTGCTAGCTCTTTATGTCAAATGTAATTTAGAAGGATTTTATCATAAAAAGATAAAAGGGAAAGAGGCAAACACTGGGCTTGAAAACTGGGGTGAACTTCCCTGGAGAGCCCAGGTGTTTCCAACTGAGACCAGCTAGCTCCCTCATTTGGAGCACAACCATAGTTTTTCAAGTGAAGTTAATGAAAGCAGGCACACCCTTCACACACAGCAGCCACTTCCAGCTCAGGGACTGGCTGTGATCGTTCCCGAGGACCTATTCTAAAGCAATTACCTTGATTCCAAGTTCCTCACTGAGGTTTATGAATAAATATTCATATCCATAAGCAGCTTTACAGTTCAACCACACAACGTGATAGCGGGTCAGTGAGGTCCAACTTCGCACCAACTCTAAGATCCCATTTAAACACTCCTCCTGAAAAGTTTAGAAAAATGTTGTGAATCCCCTTTGAAAATACTTCAAAAGCACTGTGATGCAAAATGACATTGCCTTGCAAGGCTTACAGAGGACTGGGGTGGTTAATTAATTAACAGCTTTAAGGACCTTTCCTCTCATAGCTTATTTAGAACCTACCCTGCTTGGTATATGATAAAATTTGGGATCACAGAAAGTGGTGTCCAAATACACACTCTGGATATCTTTTACTCTGAAAGAGAAAAATGCAGTATCTGAGTGAGCACCGATACGCCACTTCCTCTCTCTTTGAAAGCAGGTGATTCGTCTCCTTTATTACAAAGAGCAAGAAAAAAGGGGTTTGTAACTGCAATATTGTCTGACTGCAAATACCCAGCATAAAAAACGAGGGAGAAGAGTTCATCATTCATGACTTGCCCGTGCCTCTGCGATCTTTTATTCTTTCTAAACCCCACGAACGTGTGAAGTCTCACCTGGTTCCTGAATGCAAAAGCTCCATTCTGGCTGCTTCTCCCTTTGCAAGCCTGAAATCCCCTGTGTACAGCACAGTGCCGTTTTCACCTTCAAACAAAAACCTACCAACACAAACACTTGGTCAAACTCTACAGCATTAAGCATTAGACACCAGGTGTCAATTTGTTCCCTCACTTGGGGCAGTCTACATGATGAATGTATAATGCGATAGAAATACTGAGCTTGCTTTGGTCCTAGAGTAATTTCAGACAAAGCAAACAATCAGAGGCAGTATGTCTGGCAAATAACCTGTGCACCAGCTGGTCAGAGCTGAAGATAAAAATCTCACAGATTGTGTAAAGGCAGCCCAGCCAAAGGAATTTCAGGCATCTGTACCAGGAAGCTGGGCACTTTAAAATAAAGTCACGCTTAACATGTGGAGGATTTATTATCTCCAAGGAAGGATTTTACATTCACTAGTATTTTTAGCTAGGAAATCAACACAGTAATTAGTGAGAACTCTATAGGACAAATTTCTCTTGAGAGATACTTCAGAGCATTGAAAGGACATACATGACTGATCCTGGACAGTGACCAGCTGGTAGAAGTGTCACCTCTATATCTTCTTTCTGGAAAAGATGGGTTTGCATGATTTTCACACTACACTAAGTACTGCCAGTACTTTCATTGATACAGCAAAATCAACACATTGCTCCCCACAGCATTAAGCATTGCTTTCGCATGAAGAGAAACTGTTCACATTCCAGTAAGTCCCAAAGAGTAATGACCATCCTGTTACGCCAGAATTGATTACTGAATATTGTATGGTGATCAGAAAATCAACTCAAGGCAGAAGACAACCCTACTTGTTTGATTATTGGTGAACAAGCATGAAATCATAGAATGTTCTGGGTCAGAAGGGACTTTCAAAGATATGTCTAGTCTAACCCACATAGAGTGAGCAGGGATGTGTCCAACTAGATGGTGTTGTTCAGAACCCCATGAACCTGTCCTGGAGTGGTTCCAGGGGTGGGGCATCTACACCCACCAAGCAAACTGGGCCAGTTTCTCCCCATACTTATAGTGAAGAATTTCTCTCTTACATCCAATAAAAACCTATCCTTGGAAAGTTTAAAATCATCAACCCTTGTCCTATTACAACAGGCTCTGCTAGTGTCTGTCCCCATCCTTTTTAAACCACTGGTTAAGTACTGAAAGGCAGCAATAAGGTCTCCCTGGAGACACCAACTTTTTCAGCTTGTCCTCAGGGCTGAGGGGTTTCAACTCTTTGGCCTTTGGCTCCCTGTCTCTCTTGTGCCAGGTACTCCAGAGCTGGATGAGTACTTCGTGTGGGGTCTCAGCAGAGCAGAGGAGCGGGATCACCTTCTTAGATCTGATGGCTATACTTCTTGTGATGCAGTCAAGGAGACAGGTGGGTTTCTGGGCTATAAGTACACACTGCTGTCTCATGTCCAGCTTTTCATCCAGTTACCAGTACCATGGAAATACTTTGGTATACACTTTGCCTGGATATGCTCTACCAGATCATAAAATACATGAATAAACTGTGAAATAAAAAGCAATAAAATCCAAGAGCAGTAGGCTAACTTAGATATCACTAACATCCCAGGAAGACAGAACTAAACTGGCTGTGATAATAAGAAAAAATCATGGAAGAAGACACGTGGCTGTACATCTTGGAGAGAAGGTGAAATATGTTTTAAAACCAGCTTGTCCACTTGGGTTGTTATAGATAAGGTCTGTTTCTCCATGCCCTTTTAACACCATTACTGCCCATTACCAATATACCAAACTTCTTTCTTTTGTTTTAGTAACTTACCTCACCAGATGTTTCATCTACTAAAGAAATCTGAGTTGGAGTTTCAACTTCCAGTGCAACCTGTAACAAATAAAAGAATTACAGAATTTACTGAACACCACTTCTTGCTCATGGCTCAGTATTCATTTTGTAAACATCATTAGCAGCCACTGCTGCTAATGCTAAGCCTGTAAAATGAGGCTCATTTTCCCATAGAGGACCAATAAAGTTTCCTAGAAGTTGTCTTAAAATGAAATGGAGATACCTCAATCAAGGTGTGCCTGCCTAAAAAAGTACCTTATTTCTGGGTGACGACAAAGCCCAAGACACCCCAGACCCAAGACCCAAGTGGATCTTGCTTGAACAGATCTCTGCTTCAGCCCTTCTTCTCACCAGTAGCAGAGCCCACAAACCAGATGCAACATGCATTTGTGTGTTTGTATAGAGGTGATTAATCTAGACAGCGATTAATCCTGTTTTGCCATATCCTCTGGTGAAAGAGTCCTGCCAGAATATATGTTCTGCTGCTGATTGCAAGGTTAGTGCTGCTCTGCAGGCTCCTCTCCCATCCTCCTAGGTTTCTTTCTTTTTCTTTAGACAATATCTGCTTATAACTCTCCCACCTAAAAATGCCAAAGTGAAAAATCTCCAGCCACTACCCCCCTTAGGTATAACACGCAGCTTCTCAGCTGAGCAGCATTCAGCACCTTGGCTTTCGCTGCACTAGATGCATTCACAAGGCACTGTGCCACAAGATCCATTTACCTGGTACTCACACACAGCTGGTAACACTCAGCTTCTCGACTAGAAACCAAAACACCAATCAAACTCCAGGCTTGCTCCAAAACACAGATGTGTGTGTCAAGAAGTGTTTTATACTAAGAATTGAATCTACTAGAAAGAGCTTATGTTTCAAAACATCAGTAATAATTTTGTCACCTACAATTTCTGAAGCTGAATAAACTCCCAAGGCTGATCTACATTCTGCATGATCAATACTTCTCAGCAATTCTCAAATTTCCTACTGCAGCAAAATATCTGTCAAGTTCTAAATTGAAACTGCCTGAAGAATTCTTTACTGACAGCTGTTTAGCTTCATAAGCATAAATGTCAGTATCTCCAGCAGAGTTCTCCTCTCATCTTTGATTGTTTAATTTGGAACAATTCAAAGAGCCTCCTCCTATGCCACATACAGGAATGAAGGTCAGATGAGAAATCATAAAAACATCTGTCTGCAAGCTAACATCATGATTACTTCTTTATGTCCAATGAAAATCAAACTGGCTGTTAATGCATTTCCCAGTCACACCACAAGTAGAAAGCTTATTTGTTGGGAGACAAAGCTTGTGAACAAGACATCCAAGAGCCACTACCTTGATTTAGGGCCTGTGCAACTCATGCTGTTACCAGCAGTCACTCCATAAGGCAGCAGCTTCAAACATCTGCACAATTTGTGTGTTCATTTGTGCTAACAGACCATACTATGGGTACCCTGGCATCTTTTATCACATTCAGATTTTCCTAGACAGGGATGTCAGGACCAACTCTGCCTACTTTACTGTCACTGCTTGTACAGACTCCTAATAGCTCACAGATATCTCTCAGCAAGGGACCCCTTCTTCTAGGTGAAACTCAAAAGACACTCGAAGCAAATGGACTCATGCTTAGAAACAAAAATACTGAAAAAGCCACCACAAACACATTGTTTTCTTTTGCTAGACCAAGAAGATGACACAGGCTTAGGAAAACTGTCACCTGTGTGCAGTGATCCTTCACACATCAAACATGTCCAGAATCCTTTTTACAGAGCCCTGAATCACATTCATTCTCCACATCATTAAATCTTTCACTTTCTCAAGGCTTCTTATACAACTAGTTACCTTCTTGCTCAGCTTCACAATTAAACTAAGACCTCGAACAGAAACATCACCTACTTCTCTTTTTATTCTTCCCCAGACTCACCTCCTTAAGACCCACTTAAAACTGATTAAAGGCAACTCAAAGCCATAAGTCCCCTAGAAAACAAGTTTTGGCTTGCCTGAGATCCTGCTTGACCTTCCCTTTGACTAGAAAACTCTCATGTCCATGATTGGGGGTTACAGCAAAATCCTTATGCTGTGTGATAATGTATGGCCACACAGAAAGATGTGAAAAGAAACAGGTTCAATTTTAAAGCCAGCATCTGCAAAGGGAAGGAAATAACTACAAGTCATACCCATACTTGACAACTGATCGCTTCAAGTCTGGATCCAAATAATGGAAATCAAACAAACTCATTAATTTATCCAGTGATTTTACATCACTAAAGCAGTTACACAGTATGGAGAGAGTTCATTTTTCAGAAAGCAAAAGAAACTTTGAGTGAAGCAAGAGAGAAATTAGTTAAGGATGGGAGCAGAGAGACATGAGCAAGGTGACAAAATGAGAGAGACAAAAGGATGACAATATAGATGGAGAAAAGGATACATTTTGTGGAAGGAAGAATCAGATGAAACAGAAAACAACAAACCAATACCACACAGCAAGCAGGTATAGGCACTCAAACCATGAACACTGTATCAACACAAAGATTTCTGAGGGAAATGTTTTTTCCCCCTCACCTTTTACAGAACCACTGCTTGGGAAGTGTTAATTTAAAAAGAAACAAAAACTCACAATGTGATTCTCCCAAAATTTGTATTTCCAGTTAGTCAACAGCAATTCCTTAGTTACCGGTGAGCAGTATAATTTAACTTTCAAGCTGCAAGGAGATAAAGCACACAGATAAGTGTTTGAGGCAGGGAAATCAAACAACACATCAGCATCCAGAAGAGCCAAACATGGGCTCAGGTTCCTTTCTCATGTGAGGAGACCTGCACAGCAGTAAGGCTGCAGGAACATTTTTGACTCATCCTGAGGTGGGTCAAGGTGAGTTACTTCACCTTGTTGAATAGCCTTTTGTTCAACAGCAAATCCAAAGACTCACCTGTGTGTGCCCAGACTGTGTGTTTTTGTCCAGACATAAGCAAAGTGGTCACATGTACATGTGTCTTTCCTTGTTTCTACACCCACCCTGATCTGTTTCAGATGTTTTTGCCTGTCCTGGAACAGGTATCTGAGACACTTTGCATTCAGAAGAACACTTCCTATAAAGGTCTTTAGCTTTTGCAGTGTACATGGACACCTGATGAGAAAAGAGGGATTCTCTGCTCACATTGGAGAGGACAAAACATGTACTCTTATAAATGAAACAATGCTTAGGAAATGGCTCACAACCTCTCTGGGTCCATTCCCATGTTAGATGACCCTCATAGTGTAGAAGGCTGGACATGAGCTGGCAACATGCACTCACAGTCCAGAAATCCACCCATATCCTGGGCTGCGTGTCCGACAGTGTGGGCTGGTTGAGGAAGAGGATTCTGTATCTCTGTTCTGCCTGTATCTCAGCTCTGTTGAGACTCCACCTGCAACACTCTGTCCAACTTTGGGTTCCTCAGCACAGCAGTGACAAGGATCTGTTTGAGTGGGTATAGAGGCAGTCACAGAAATGATCCAAAGGCTGCTATGAGGCTATGTTGAGAGAGTTGGGGTTGTTCAGCCTGGAGAAAGCTCCAGAGAGAACTTACTGTGTCCTTTCAGTACTTAAAGCAGCCTGTAAGAAAGATGAGGACAATCTTTTAAGCAGGACCAGCAGGAACAGTGTTGAAAACTGATCATTATAACCTAAAATAATATGTTAATGTTGAACTAACTTGAGGTGTTTCGGTCTATGTTGAAACGGACGGCTGAAAGACACCTAATCCTCCTTAAGTCTCCTACAAGCCAGGACACCAAATTTAAAGATGTTAATCAAGAGTCTGTCGGCAAGATGTCAAAGTCTGTGCTCTTCGTTGAACTATGCTCATTATTATACTCCAATCACACCCACATGTCAAATAGACCCTGATCTCAGAGAAGTCCTCCTCTCCTCCAGGCATGAGTGCTATAACGTAGTTGCACTGTCAAACCAAGAAATTATTTAGCAAATTAGCTTTATGACTGAAGTTGTAATCACTAGTAGAAACTTGATAAATGCTGAATATATTCCTTATGCTAATTTGGATTGTATAAACGAATGACTGCTTTCACAGTTTGGGGAGTTCATTTTGTGGGTGACCACTGAGCTCCTGGCTTTGTGCAAACCCACAATACAGCAGTCGCTTGGCTCCAAGTGTGAGTCAGCCATTAGTGCAGTGTGCTAAAGAATGCAGGTTTTGGGATAACAAAAGGGCAGGGAACAAGTGTTTTAAATTGAAAGAAGGGAGATCTAGATTGGAAAAGGGAAGAAATTTATACTGAGAGTGGTGAGACACTGACATAGGTTTCCCAGAGGTGTTAAAAGCCCCATGCCTGGAGACATTCAAGATGAGGTTGTACATGGCTCTAAGGAATGTGATCTAGTTAAAGATCATAAAATGGTTTGGGTTGGGAGGGACCTTAAAGATCAAAGATCACCTTAAAGAATTAGAATTCCAGCCTCCTTGCCACAGACAGGCACACCTCCTATTAGACCAGGTTGCCCTGAACCTCATCCAACTTGGCCTTGAACATTTCCAGAGACGCAGCAGCCACAAACTTCTTGGGCAACCTGTTCCAGTGCCTCAGCAGCCTCACAGGCAGGAATTTCTTCCTGAGATCTATTCTAAATCTACTCTCAGTTTGAAGCTGTTACCCCCTGTTCCGTCGCAGGATCCCCTCGTAAAGATATCCTAGCCCACGGCCAGGGGCAGCACTAGATGATCTTCACAAGCCCCTTCCAATTCAGCCCAGCCCAGTCCGACCCCATGACTTCAGTGTCCACAACGGCCTCCTCACCCCGGGTGTTGCTCACGCTTTGCCCCGCACCAGAACACCCCGTCCACCATCCCCGCTCGGCCCGTACCTGCCCTGGATCCGCCGCCTCAGCGCGGGAGCACGCAGCCCCTTCATGTGATCTAGGGGCAAGAGAGGCCGCAGGTCACTCGGGGCGGTGGGGACGGGAGAGGGGTGGGCAGAGGCACGCGCAGCGTTGCCGGGGGGCGAGGCTCACCCTTGTGGCAGTGCGACAGGAAGTAGGCGCGCGCGCTTAGGTTGTCGTGGTCGAATCGGTCGATGGACACAGCCGGGTACTCCCGCACACGGCCCCCGAACCGGCTCATGGCGCCGTTCGGGAAACGCGCACGCCGCTTCCGCCTCTTCCACCGCGCGCCGCCTCCCCCCACTCAGCCAATCGCAGGGCCGCCCCACTTCAGAGGCGCTACCGGGTTAGAGGGCGGGGCCGAGGCTGGCGGTTGCCCAGCAACGGCCGCAGCGGCACCGCCGTCTGTGCCCGAAGAGTTCCCGATCTGCGGCCTATGGGACGGAGGTCAGTGGTGTCAGGGGCCGGGCGGCTGGGGCTGGTTGTTGAGGTCATGAGTTGAGGTCAGCTCCGCCACTAAGGAGTGACAGACACGCTGTTAGCCACTCTGCTTTGGGAAAGGGAATGATCGGTCTCAAGTGCCAAAACACCATAATGAGGGTACCGGAGCATTGGAACAGG
>VZRI01012850.1:572361-594077 GCA_013397515.1 Upupa epops
GATGGAAACTAGGTGCATAAACTGGATTCAGGATGGACAGACTGGAATGGAAGGCCGAACAGAGTCCTCCTCAAATGACGGCTATTGAGCCTGACCCCTATAGTCCCTCGACTTTATACACATCTATGGGATGGAAATAACTTGTTAGTCAATTTAGAGTCACCTGTTCCATCTGTTCCTCAAGTGCCTACAAGTACAGCCTCTCACTTACTGCACCCCAGCATGACACATCTTGGTCTCCATAGGAGCAAGTGTAATCAAGAGCCTTTCTGCATCTCAACCCCTAGCAGTAACTGGAAACATTAAGTGTTATCAGTGGTGGAAGCAGCCACTGTCTCCACAAATATGCTGCTACCTTCAGAAAGTGCTGTTACTTACCCGAGACTGAGCTGAAAGGTAAAATCTCTGAACAGTATAAGTGCTGTTCTAACGCAACACAGGCAAGTGGCAGCAGGACGGGGTTGCGGTCACAGTGGAAACTCAGGCCAGGACCTAGATGTATGCCTGAACATCTTGGCAGATACAGTCAGTATAGTCAGTAGAAGCCACTGGTCTTCCAGACCTTTCTAGGACCCCAAATAGGTCCTGCGTGTGCTCATTGGTGTTAAGTGGTCTGAGAAATGTATCCATCTCCTCCACTTGCTCTGGACAATATGTCCTTTTTGGGAACCTGGGACTTTGGACACCTGCCTGGGCTGAAGGATGTCCCTGCCACTTTCCCATCTGTGGGCTCAACCAGTAACCAAGCTGGGTGTGGGTACGTGACATGGCTGGTCACACAGGCTGCCACAGATGAGGCCCTGCTCAATAGCACCTAGTCAAATAGTCAAATACCAGACTTGTATAGAAGAAACACAGACAAATCCCTTCCCTCCTCTTTGGCTGACAGCAAGGAAAGTTTCTCTAGTGCACGCTCACACCCACCACTGTCTCGGTTCACAAGCACACATGCATTTGTGGATCCCTTGAGCACCAACTCAGCCCCTTTGCACAGACCCCAGACCTCTTTAACTGGGTTATGGATCCCCTACTTGCCCATTAGTTCGGTAAACAGGCACTCACAATTCTTCACAAGTCCTCTTGGCTTAACCAGCACAGTCTCCCTGTCTGATTGATATCCTGGCCTGGATTTGAGGGCCTCTTGCTCTTCAGTGGTTTTTATCTCAGTTTGGGTGCACACCCCACATATACTTGATTGGCAAAGATACAGACACCCCTCCTGCCCAGCAGCCAGCATCAGGCACACAGGCTGTGACAACCCACAGTACTCTTCCAGCTGCATTCCCTTATGGCAGCCCTCCCCCAGTAGCTGACTTCTCAGAACACACACCATTCCTACTACAGTGGCTGGAAGGTGAAGACACCCCCTATCTCACTTACTCCGGCAGCAGGGATCACAGCCCAGGGTTGCCTCTACCCTGACTATGAATCCAGGAGCCTGCACCAGTTCTCACTCACACAGAGGTCTCACCAGTAGCTGGCATTTAGCCTTTGCAGCACACACATGCAGGATAGAAAGTAGACTGCACAGAATTATTAAGATTTAATAAGAAGATAGAAGGAGGTAAAACAATCTGTGATCAAGCACAGGGCTCAGCTGGGTAAGTATACTGACTGTCTCTGTTTTACACACCACAGCCTCTTTTGTAGTCCTTCCTGCCTACTCTCAGCTTTGTTCCTCACCACCCTGCTTCCCCTGCACAGCCTTGATGGGTTTGTCAAGTTCTATCAATTCTCACACCACTCCAAGCCTCAGGATCCTTGGGTTTACAGCCTTAACAACTCCAAAGTCCAGGTTGGTTTTCCTGAAAGCAATGCTGGTAGTTTCCTGATAACACAGCAATGAGTGTGAGCAGTCAGTCTTGTTTCTTCTCACCATGTCTGCATTTGTTTTCTTGTCTCTGTATATTTGTTTTCTGGTTTCTCCTTTTTCCCTTGGCTTCCCAACAAAGTCCCCGAGCAGATAACCTTGCTGGAATAAATGTTCTCATATACCACCATCAGCTAGTGCCACTGACCATGTTTGGCTTTCATTACCAACTCCCTCCTAATTTACTGGTCAGGTTTGTGTCTCCATATGTTCTTGTTTTATGGCTTCCTCCCTTTTTTATTATCCTTTGTTGCACTGGAAAATGCAGATGCTTTTAAACGAACAGACACTCTCCTCCCACAGGCGCTTTCAATTTGTGTAGGCATTAAGAAACCACCACAGGCAAGCTTAGCCTAAGAAGGATTTCACAGAAATTGTGCTCTAACTGACATAAAAAATGTTTTCCCCAAAACAACAGCTCATGAAATCTATTTCCCCCAAGTTAACTACATGTTGGTAATATGCTGAATATTTTTTTTACCATTCTCTTGCATTTTTCATTTGCTTTTGTCTATCTGCTGTTGTTTATCTCTTCCCTGAACTACAGCTGTCTGGGGTCCAGCTCATCTTGTGCTCTTGCACAACAAAAACAGCTTTGCACCTGGAACTCCAACACACTGCCATAGACAGTCCAATGTTTAGGGGGTTTAAATAGCAGACTCAAAATAGCAGTATGGTGCTTTTATTATTTGAAGTCATCAAGCTGGCACATTACATGTATGGCCTTTATGTATGTATTTCTTTGAGCAGGAAGGTCTGTGGACCTTTCAAATGGGGGCCATCTAAATGAAGGGGGGAACAACTCAGGAAGCACCACACATATCTCTCTAATAAGCACATTTGTTACGTGACTCATAGAAAGATTTAGGTTGAAAGGGACCTTAGAGATCATCTAATTCCAACCCCCTGCCATGCGCAGGGACACCTGTCACTAGACCAGGCTGCACAGAGCCCCATCCAACCTGGCCTTGAACATTTCCAGGGAGGAGGCATCCACAACCTGCCTGGGCAACCTGTTCATTGCCTAAGCACTCCAGAGTGAGAAATTACTTCCTAAGCTCCTATATAAATATCTTTTCCAATTTGAAATATTTTCCCCCTGGCCTATCACTAGGGACCTCAAAAAAGTCCCTCTCCAGCTTTCCTGTATCCCCCTTCATTTATCGAAAGGCTGCTATAAGATCCACCCAAAGACTTCTCCAGGGTGAACAGCTCCAGTTTCCTCAGTCTGTCTTCATAGGAGAGGTGCTGCAGCCCTCTGATCTTCCTTATGGCCTACTGAGGACTTACTCCTACAGTTCCACGTCCTTCATACTGAGGACTCCAGAATGGAATGCAGTACTCCAGGGGTGATCTTGCAATAGCAGAATCAAGGGGGAGAATCACCTCCCTTGACCTGCTGGGCACCCTAATTTTCATCAGTATACGGTTGGCCTTCTGTGAATGTAGTACAAAAAGTACTTAGCACTAGTAACATGTAGTTTGTAACAATATGCTTAAGCTTGTTTCAGTTTAGCATTTATTAGGATGTAAATGTTATTGTTAGTAATGGTGACTGTTTAAAGTTCCAGATGGGCAACAGTTCTCATGAACCACCAATCAGCATATATAGGGCACAAAAAAAGTTTGTAATGGCTACAGAAAAGCTTTTTGCAGCGAGGGAGAGAAAAATGTAGATATCGAAGACTAGGTTAAAGATTTAGAAGAAGGGTTTATGCTCAGTGTGTTAATTGTACATGACATCTCCTAACCCATAACCTCAAATACTATTTTTTCCCGTTTTAGTGAACAGCTGCCTTCAATTACAAAATGCTGCAGAGCGTGGTTAAAGAATGTTTGGAGTGCTGAAGTGCAAGAAGTATTTTTTCCAGAAAGGAGCCCCGTGAGTATTTTGATTGATCTTTAAAAAGGTGTGTGCAGCACCAGATAAAAGGCTCTTCCTTTGTGTGCTGCTGACTCTTACACAGTTGGATGACAGAGATGCAGAATTGTGCTACTTCCACATGATGATAATCATGACTCTTTACATCATTTCCTCACAGGTTTGTGTGTGCTGTGGTACAATTTTTGATGCCTGACAAACTAAGGGCATTTGTGAATTTGATAAGACACCAGTATTCAACTTTAGAATCTCTCAGGAACTTGCTATGTAAGGACATTTTACTTTGTGTGCAGGATGTGGAGGCACCATACCCACGAGAAATGAGACTGTCCATCCCCTCATGATAAATTCCAGAAACATGTTTTTCTTCCTTGCAGACCCCTTCCTAATTATGAAGCTAAAGCTTCATCCCATTACGAAACTAGGAAAGTGCTCGTTTCTGATCATATCTGCTATTTCAGTAGCAGAATAAGACTAACCCAAGAAAGCAAATACAATGAAGTTCAGATAAAAAGTATTAGGAAAATAATTCATATCGTTTTGAAATATTATCTTTCTGCTGACTTTGCAATGCTTTGTGTTGCCTTTTTGTTTTGGGTTTGTTTTTTTTAGTTTTATCTTAACCAACTTCATAGAATTCTAGAAGGGTTTGAATTGGGAGAGACCTTAAAGATCATCCATTTCCAGACCACTCCCCACCTGATCATGTTGCCCAGAGCCCCACCTGTTCAGGAATACTTCCAGGGAGGGGGCATCCATGACGTCTCTGGATCTCACCACTCCCACAGTGAGGAATTTCTTCCTAATTTCTAATCAGAATCTTCCCTCTTTCAGTTTAAAATAACTTGTCTTTTCACTACAAGACCTTGCAAAAACTCTCCCTCTCCAGCTTCTTGCAGACCTTCAGATATTGGAAGGCTGCTATAAAGTCATCCCAGAGTCTTCTCCAGGCTGAATAACCCTAACTCTCTCAGCCGGTCCCTGTAGAAGAGGTGTCCTTTCTCTGGACCTGCTTCAACTGTTCCATGTCCTCCTTAGGATGGGGGGCTCCAGAGCTGGACACAGTGCTCCATGTAAAGGCTCACAAGAGCAGAGAAAAGGAGCAGAATCATATCCCTCAACATTTCAGCCACTTTTCTTATAATGTAGCCTAGAACATGGTTGGCTTTCTGGGCTGCACTTGCATATTATTGGCTCCTGTTGAGATCTTCATCCATCAGTATTCCCAAATCTTTCTTCTCAGGAATGCTCTCAGTCCATACTCAGCCCACCCTGTATTGTGTTTGTGATTGCTCTGACTCAGGTGCAGGACCTTGGACTTGAGCTTATTGATCTTCATGAGAATGCCATGGGCCCACCTCTCAGGTGCCCATGTGAAGGTCCTGCAGAGGTCCCTGTGGATGGCCTTCTTTCCCTTCAGCGTGTTGACCACCACACAGTTTTCTGTCACTGACAGACTTGCTAAGGGTGCACTCAATGTCACTGTTCTTGCCACTGACAAAGTTGCCAAACAGCAGCAGACTTGAAACAGACCCTTGAGGGACACCACTTGTAACTGAGCTCCACTTGGACATCTAGCTGTTGATTATGACTCTTTGAAGGTGACCATCTAGACAATTCCTTATCTACTGAGTGGTCCAGCTGCCAAATCCTTGTCTATTTTAGAGACAAGTATGTCATGTAGGACAGTGTCAAATGCCTTGCATACATCCAGGCAGATGACAACAGTTGCTCTACCCATATCCACCAACACTGTAACCCGTTGGCTGTCACCAATCACTTCCTTTTAAACATTTCTCCTATGCATTCCTGTGTGTCCCTAACAAAAGCTCTTGTTTCTGTCTTCTCTATTTTTCAAAAATATAACTTCAGGAAAAATTCCAAAGTTTCTGAAGTCATGGTTAAAGATGACCTCAAACCAAAATCTGAACATCATGCCAAAAACTGGTCAGATCAAGTGGAAAATTTATACAGATTTCAGCTGGCTGGATACAGAGATGAGGTTGAATATAAACAAGTAAAGCAAGTTGATGAGGTAAGATTTAGAATCCTGTAAGGTCTATTACTTTGAACTGCTCTTTCATATTACAGAAATAAAAATTGAGGTGCTGCTTATTTCCTTTTGTTTAGGTGACTCTGATTGATTTTTGGTGGTCTGACTGGAATTCCTGAGCTGTGCAGAATGGCTTATTTCACAAAAGCTAAACAAACACACTACCCAGCCTGTGGTTTTGTTCCCCCTCTCCTATTCATTTAGAAATATTATAGATTCCTTTAAACAGATGTAGCTGCTCCCTTAATAAGTAATTCCATTTTCAGGAAAGGAATATATCAAATGACTCCCTTGTGAAGTTTCCCCATTACTCTGCCAGCAGACCTAATAGAAAACTGGTTCATTGTCCAGGGAATCAGGCCTGTGTTGTCATTACTGACTTCAGTTTTACATCTGAATTTTGTGGTGGCACAGCCAAACTTAGTGCACACTCAAAATTTGGCATCTATTGAAATGGTCCACAATAGAAATACGTGATGCCAGCTGTGGCAGAGGGAATTGTGACATAGGGTTTTATAATCTGGGAACATCAAGGACTTGGTTCTCTGCTCACTACAGCTGGTGTCAGTGCTCCCTCATATATGAAATGAGCTGATGAATAATGGACACATACTTATTGAGATCCAAAATAGCAGTTGATGTTAATAGAGCAAACCCATTAATTTTTATAAGAGCTCTGTAATTTATCTTACAGAGTAACATGCTTACTATGAAAGATCTAACTTTAAAAGATCTTCACCTCTTGTGCACAGAAGAAAGAGCAGAAAGTTTCCAAGAAGGTCACTACTCATCCAGCAAAGTCAAAACAGCAAAACATTGAGGTAGAACACGATGCAGTTTATTGTTTTGTTGTGGGTTTGGATACCCCTTGTAAAAGCTGTGGTGCAAATTCCTTTAGCTTTGCAAAAGGAAATCCTGTAATTAGTGTTGTAGGATCAGTATGTTTAAGATTTATGGCAGGGCATAACCATAGACAAATAAACACTGATAAAAGTTAAAGAACACCACTTACTCCTTGTCAAATGAGGGTGTTGCTGTTCAGTTTCCAGAATCTGGCAGTGATTCTTTTTCAAGTAACACATTTTGAAACGTCTTGTTTACTTCATAATGTGTTTCCATAATGCAGTTGTTATTAATGATGCAATTATAATATAGGTGGAATGAATATTGAATATTGTTGTGTTTAGACAGAGAAAGTATGCCTGGAGTAATGAGGGAAGTGATGAATTTGCCACTGCTGAGATTCTCCAATTAGAGATTGCTCTTATTTGGCATCCTGTCATTAGCTCTTCCTGGAAGAGAAGTAAGATCCTTATTAACTGATTTTTAAGGTTCATTTTGATCAGAAGTTATCACGGATGTGCAAGCTGCAGACAGCTAGCAAAGTCATAAAGCTGCTGAACAGCTTGCTTCATGTTTAGGAAGTTTCTAATGAAAAGCACATTTTTCATGTTTAGGAGGATCACATAGAGACCTTTAAGTGTCTATGAGTTTTACAGAAGCAGAACATTTCAGCCTTGCAGTTTACTGAATAATTGAATAGCATCAATGTTTTATTCCTAAACAAGGAATTTTTAAAACTTTGGCTAGTCCACTTTTAAATTACTTGAGTTATCAAATATATCTTAGATCATTATTCTAGACTTGTCTGACTGTGTAATTCTTTGTACTAGAACAGAAAACTGTTTTCTGACATCTAGTTCTTAATTTTCAAAGGAAGTTAAGCATATTAATTGCAAAGTAGTGTTTAGATGCCAGTGAGGTCTTCCTACAGAAGTAAACCCATGTTCTTTGCAACAGAATGCACAAACAGCATTTAATGTGATCGTGTTCCAGTGAACATTCCTTTTTATTCTATTTCTAGGTAGATTATTGGCCAGAAACTGGATTTGTTAAGAAACTGCAGAGAAAGGATAATATGTTCTATTATTACAATAAGCAAAGAGAGTGTGAAGACAAAGAAGTCCATAAAGTGAAAGTTTATGTGTATTAGTTTTGGTACCACTCAATTTGCCGTACTTTTAGAATCCTGCATGTTAGAATCTGTAAGTAAGTGATACCATGTAATCTGCCTTTCCTTAAGTAGTGATGTAAATTTTGGGGAGAAGGGGGAATATAGAGAAATACAGAGAAGCCTGGAACTACAGACATAGGAATTT
Organism: Upupa epops; assembly: GCA_013397515.1. Taxonomy (NCBI): domain Eukaryota; kingdom Metazoa; phylum Chordata; class Aves; order Bucerotiformes; family Upupidae; genus Upupa; species Upupa epops. The sequence continues at coordinate 580,326 of VZRI01012850.1, forward strand.
TTTTCTTGCTATAACTAAGTATCCCTTATTTTCCTAGTTGCAGGTGTTCTGACACAGAGATAAAAAGCTGGGAAGCAGGCATCAGATATTTGGTTTAACTGTGTGTGAAGTCCATTATAAGTGCAGGCATCAACCTTTATTCAGAGCAATATAATCTTGATGCTGGTTAATGTCAGACACAGTCTCCTGGTATAGTCATGAGAATACAAAGGGTTGAAGTAAGACCAAAATGCCAAATAGAGCTCCTCACTGAACAGCAAGCGTAACAAAGAATTTAGTAAAGGACCATGAACAATGACGTAGCAAGGAACAGAGCTGAACTGCAGACTTTAAAACTCTTTATTGCAATACAAACAGTCACAGAAAAATTGTATTTAAGAGCAATACGTAAGGTAACCCCAAAGTATATTTGTCAGGTGCAGATACTAACTGCTTGGGGAGAAAATACTGATTGACTTTGTGGAAAGTGTCTTTTTATGCAGAGGAAAAAAAAATGTGTATTTTCATGTGGTGGAATTAGGGAGGATAAAACTGTGTGGAGAATATGCAATTTATAGGGTGTAATATTTGAAATGAGGTAACTTACAGAGATATGTGGGATTTTTGGGCAGAATTAATCTCACCTAACTTCAAATGTCACCTAGTCAACATCTACATCCTATCTTGTTATTTGAACACAGTTTGTTCTGAATTCAGAGAAGCTGGCTCTTCTGGGCACAATTCATTTCTTCCAGATGTAGATACATAACGTTTGGTTTGAACATGTTGCTGAGACATGACCTCTGCAGATCCTGCCCACATGTGTGATACTCTGACATCTGGTGAATGTGAGGTACAGTACTTACTTCTGCTCATCAGGGAATTTCAGTAAAATACTTCAAGATGCCAAAATTCTAGATTATTGCAAAATACAGTAAAAAAACTTAATAACTTCTTCTGTTTCTAGGGTGTAAACCAAAGGGTGTCTAAATGAAGTTTGGGCCATGGATTGGCAGTGCACATTTGCCTGCTGATTCTTCCTTCATTTGAAGCTGAGATAAAGAGTGGCTCAAGGTGTGGCATAGAAAACTTAGAGCTCCAAGTCAATATAAGTAGTATGGGAGCAACATTCAGATCTCATTGGCAGTAAGTGATGATGATCACCTTATTTAGACTGCCCACCAATGTTTAGGTCAAATTTGCATGAGGTCTGTAAGAGAAATCACTTGGGAGGTACTTGGCAGCAGCTGTGAAGCTTTTTTATTCGAGGAAGACTAATGATGAATAGGGTGATACTGCAGTAATAGTAAATTTTTTCTTAGATTTTCACTGTGATTTCTCTTTTATTTGGATTGCTCTGGATGTACTTTTTAAACCCATCGGTTTTGTCCCTTTAAAGTTGTGAAGTTCACAGCTTCCCAAAACAGGAGTCTTCCAGTGGACATGGAATGAGCCTTAGAACAATATAACCAAAATAGGTGTGTTGCATAAACAACTGGAATCTATTGACAGAAATTATTGCTACCAGCACACACAGAATAAGAGAAAAGTTTGGTTTTCACAGTCAATAAAAAACCACTTAATTGGCCATTCAAAGACAGAAAATAAACCTGCAGGTGCACATTAAGAGCATAACTTTTTTAAAAGCAAGACTTTTGTAAATTGAAAGAAATGTAAAAGATTATTCTGGGCTTTCTTCTCTTTTTGCAGAACTGCTGGATGCTTTCTTTTTCAGCATTGTATGTTGAAGAAATGGGCATGCATTTCATACAGCCATGGAGATCTCATTCCAAACCAGCAGCACAGGAATCCATGTTCCACTTATGAAATGCTGATTTTGTATGAGTTGACAGATTCTTCTCACTTTGTCACCGATTACAGGTGATACAACAGTTCATATTGAGATCAACAACTTGTTTCTTAATGCCATTGACAATAAAAATAAATTTAGATCATTGAAGAGATAAAAATCACATTTATCAGTTATGGGGCCTAGAGATGAAAATTTGTGCTATTCTGCTGATTTTAATCTTTCCAAGGTACTTTTCTTACCTGTTGGTATTCCTGGTATCAGGGAATACTGTAAGACTTTCACTGACCATTTCCAGCAGTCCAGAAAATGGCAATGCTCCCTGTTAGCAAGTGCTTGCCAGCTGCACAGGTCTGATCTACTTAGTCTAATTATGATTCAATTCATGGCTTTTTGCAGGACAAGAATAAATGTTTTCTGTGCCTGCTGAAGCTCATAAAAGGAGGTAAACCAAACTTTTCCAAGACCTACATTTTGGGCATTATGTTTGACAGCTACAAGTGAAATGGCATGGACACAAATAGTGGGGAAATACAGGCAATGCCTCTGTGTTCTAGACTTGTTCTCTGTGTTTTCAGCCTTCACCTGAGCTCACTGTGCAACACCGTTGTTTGATATGAGACTGTGGCCATCTGATTGCTTTGCACTCACAGCAGCTCGAAGCTCCACAAAGATAGATGCTTTGAGCATTTCCATTTTCACTCTGGACAATTGTGTTTCCACACTCTCAAGACAGCTAAACATCGACTTTTAGGTTTTCAAGTATGCTTCCCTCCTTGTAGGCATTGGAATCTATTGACTCATTAATTGACTTTCTAATTCAAGAGCTGTTGATGCTGCTGTTTCTCATGTTGTCTGATACAAGTGATGTGTCTGCCTGAAAGCAGCTGGAATGGGGCTGCATTGCTGTCTTTGCAGGTTCTCTGCCTTTACCCCAGTTCCACTGGATTATATTTACTTGTACAGCTGCTTTATTAGTATCCTGTCTGTGCTGAGCACCTCTTGGCAAGTTGTAATCACTGAATAAAACACATTTTCATTCTTGTGCAGTTGACAATTTGCACTGACTTTGTCTGAAGCCCAGCACACTCTGAAAAACAGCATTTGGGAGTGTGACTGGTGAATGTTGGCCAGGAGAGTTTCACACTGCAATGCAACTTTGAACAAACATGACTGTTTTTACAGATACTGTTTCAGTCCCTGTATTTCAGCCGTGAATCACACATTTCAGTGTTGGGACAGAGTGTCTCTTCTGGTTGTTGCTTTCATGGCTCCTTTTTTCCTCAATACCTTTCTATATTCTCTGTCTTCACAAGCATCCTATGCCCATGAACCCCTTGAAAATCCAATGTCCTGTACCTGGCTCCATGCCTTACTCAGCCTGGCTCAGACCTCAGGACGTTTCTCCTACTGACCAGCTAGTACAGCTTCTTGTTTTCTAGCAAATAGCACACTTGTGGGATTACATTCACTAAGGAAGGACAAATACGTTTGGGTAGTGGAGGGTGTTAACATGCATGTTCCTCTGGTGCTGACACACAGATCTGTGGTCTCCATCATCCATGGTTCCTTCTCCGTGAGCTGGCACACAGGACAACTAGTGCAATTAAGAATGAGATTTAAAAAGAAGACAAGTGAGTCTGTGGGAATTGAAGACCCATCAGGTGAACATTCTGCTCATACATACCTGACCCCTCCAAGCTCCCTCCTTACCATCTTACCATACTTGTTCCATTCTGATCCTTCCTTCTTTGGTTCTTACCTTAAACATCTCAGAGTAAGTTCCGTGCAGCTCCCAAAGTTTCCTCAAATATAATTGAATATTTATACTAGCTGTTTTCTCCTTACCAGTTACAAAATCATTGCTGACCCTCTCTGAGGCTGGAGCAGTCCTTCTAATGACCCATCAGTCAGTGCCAGAGGAAATCTGGCCTCCATTACTATCTGTCACATCACCTGCTCATTAATTTTTGTGTGTCTCACTATTTAATTTAGTGTTTTCCTCATTCTTTGTTACTTCTATGATGTGGAATAGTTCCTAACCCAATAACTAACTGAAGCAGATGCTCCTATACATCAGACATCCTCTTGTCAAGCTCCCCAAGGCAGACAGCTTGGCTGTAGGTGAAGAATGATGCTGCACAGAGGCACCTACACAGCAGGATCTCTGCGTTGTTGCTGCTGCAGATGTCCAGGCAGGTGACAGCACTAAGAACATGATGACAAAGGGGAAGGAAATGCCTAGAAACAGAAGTAGAAGGATATGAGAGGGAGGGAACAAGGGCATAAGTTCAGAGAAGGACAAACATGTGAAAGGAGTCAACCACACAGATGAATAAGCATTTTGCCAGTGAGCTTGTAGCCACAGAAACCTCCTCCCTCACTGGCAGTAGTTCAGCCCTTGCTGGCTCGGGAAGCAGGACGTGGTCCCAGCTCCTCACTGCAGATGTTCTTTCTGCCTTGGCAGAAGCACCCAAGTGCTTTGTCCAAGGGGAAAATGTCCTGCCTGGATGGTTTAAGCTGCTGGCAGCTGCTTAGTTTGCAAGGGAGATGGAGCAGAAAACAGGTGGGCAGGGTGTGTGGCGCATTCTTCATTTTTGCCTGGGGTGTCTAGAGGCTGTCAGCTGTGCTGAGCTATCCTGGAGAGCATCCGTGTGCCAAATCCACAATGCTTTTGAGGAACAGTCAATGCTGGAATATGAGCAACCAAGACCCAGCAAGTGGGTTGTGGGTGCTAGAAGATAGGTGCCAGGATGGTGTGCATGGAGAGGTGGGCTGGAACCAGGCACACTCAGTACAGGGATGTACTGGGCATTGTTCCTTCTGGAGTCAAGGGTGGCCCTACAGATCCACCTCTTACGACAGCTTTGGTCTTCCGAAGCTACAAACAGCTGAGCTCTTGCTATGTAGCCCTATTTTGTGTCTGTAGTGGGTAGAGCCTGCCAGCTTCTATCCTGACATCTCTGATGGATCAATCTCCATTCTTCTTTGGAAAGAACTTGATTCATAGCCTAGAGGGACAGTGCTTCTCTCCATGAACTCTTCAAAATGGAGGAAGTCTGTGTACCAAGGCTGAAAGGTCATTGTTTTGAGGAGATACTAATTAAAAACACGAAATATCTCCTTGCTAGCCTGCCACTTACAACATAGTTCTCAACAAGTTAGATCACTGTGCTCACAAATTCAAAAACACAGATTTATTTCAAATGCAATTGGATTAATACTTTGTCAGATCAGAGCAATATTTCAATAAGGAAATATGTGAATAAGTTGTTTTGAAGAGCTGTTGATCAACAGGATAAATATTGCAAGAAGATTATTTAGAATGCAAGCAAAAGAAACGAGAAATATAAAAGCTTAAGTACGGCACAGTCAGTTAGAAGACATTAAAATGCCATTGGAAATCTTAGTTTATGAGTAACTCCTCTGCTATTTACAACTTTACCACTTGTGTCCATCAGACAGGAAAAAATTCCCTCCACAACAACAAATGTTCGTAATTCTTGCTTTACTGTTTCAGAGCAAAGCAGTTGGACCTGTTTATACCAGATGAAATAATTTACCACCTGTAGTTGAGGATGATGTGAACAATCACATGCTAAATATAAATTGTCAGTTCAGGAGTGTGAGGTCATATACACTCCCAATCTTCAGATCAGTAATCAAGACTCTCTAATTGACTTACACTGGATCTTTACAACCTTTGAAAAACTGGAGAGATGCCAGAGAAGTGATGGATGGTCAACATATTCTGGTACTGAAAAGACAATGCCGTGGGACTGGATAAACAGACACTAGTCAGGGAAAAATTAATGAAGTAGTTATGTTATGACTCTGTCAATAAAGAGATGAGAGAGTATTTTCCTCTCTGCTCAGCCGATCAGATGCATCTTCCCTGATATGAAGTATCAGCAATGAGACACAGGAAAGGTGACAAAACAAGCACTTTGGAGGTCTTGTTTCTGGACCATCTTATTTTTCTGCCTCACAACTAACATGGCTCCTAACTGCTATCATCAGTCTCATCCCAGAGTTACCTAAATAAAAGCAGTGACAGCTGTTGTGCACAACCCTGAGATGTGAGGTTCAGCCTCTCACAGGGGATGGAGCTCTCTGCTCTTGGACTCTGTGAAATCCATAAAGTAACAAACAAGACTTAAATGACTCACTTTTCAATTCAGAGGCTGTAGCTGCTGCAGGTTTTGAATTGCACAACTTAGGGAGAGGAACAAGCATGTCGATGTTGGCAGTGCCAGCTGGAAACATTTCAGCACTGGAGGCAGCAGTTTGGCTTTCAGGAAGGTGTTTTAGTCACCCTGTGGCTAACCACCATTTAATTGAGCGTCTGTCTAGGGGCCACTGATATTGGGGAAGGAAACCTCCTTCTGGTTGCTGTCAGGTAGTCTTGAGGTGACTTGCGAAGATGCAGGAGTCATACAGACCATCACTGCTGGTGGGATGACCTCTCCTGGCACTGTGAAGTCTGCTTGCTGCAGGCAACAAAAGTCTTTCATCTCACCTCTCTTGCTGCAGGCAGCCAAGGGAGGTCTTTCTTCTCCACCAAGAGCATCATAAGAACCCAATTTTCAAGGACTTGGCTGTGCCAAGGGGGCTACATGCACATCATGAGACAGGACAAAGAGAACACATTCATTTTCTGCTCAGCTTTGCGTGGAAAACCTAAATGAAAAAAACACAAACCTGCAAAATCAGGAGGTGAAATGTTGTTTGACATCTTTTTGTGCTGTATGAGAAGAAGTATTTTTTTTCCTCTTGAAAATACAGTAACAACCAAAATTTCCATGAGCTGTCACTACCACCTTCTCTGGGTTGACAGATGCTGCTGCTGAAGTTGGAAATATGGGAGGGCTGGGTTTGCCATTACCATTAGCTGTCCCCAGCTGAGCTGGTGCACAGGCTCTGAACATGGAAATGGCTGGTGCCAGTTAGAACACCTTTCACCTGCTTTTCGAAGGGATGTTTTGGAGCAGGCTCACAGGTTTTGTCTCACTTAAGGTCTGCAACCAACCTGGAAGAAGAGCTGGATGTAACTAAATTGCTTACAAAGGTATCAGAGGGTCAGAAGGGAAATTTCCATTACATATATAAATATTTTCAAATGAAACACTCCTTTTTGAATATATTTTTTCTCAAATCAATCTGAAGTCATGTGTCTTTAGTTTGGAGGCACAAAGGACAACATGGGAAAGCTTATGTGACATCTTAGGATAACGTAAAAGAAGGAGAATCCTCAATCCTCATGAAACGAATTCTTGGAAAACCCAAATGAGAGGGAAGATTATAATGAATAATTTGGACAACACATCCCCTACTCTGAATATTTCATCCTCTTAATTTGTTCAATTATACCATCTCCCAGAACTAAACATAGATGTGGAAGAAGGGTAGTCATTTTGTGGCGCCATTGAAAGTCTTCTGCTTCTATTTCCCAGCTTGGAGTCATGCCACGGGCTGAGATTTGCACTGAATCTGTGAGCTCATACCTCCCTCTGCTGATCACTTCCCCCAACCTCTCCTTGACTGCAATCGAGGAAAGGCCATCATTGATTCTTTCCTCTCCTCTTGGGCTAATGCTCCTCTCCACGTCCCAAACAGTGACCATCCAGGAAGCTTGTTGGTATGGCCTGCTCACATCAGCTCTTGCTCCATGGTTACGGTGCTGTATTGCCCCATGTAGCCTCTGCCACAGGGGTTCTCCATGAACACTTAATGTGTTTCTCCTCAAGCTGTAAGGCAGAGATGTAAGTGAAGTTGCTATAAGTTGAAGGAAGCATCTTGGGCTAGACTGTTCCATTACAGTTGGGAATATTTTTGCTGAGATTCTATTTGTTTTGGTTTTTTTTTTCTCCCCTCAGTACAAACATGTCTGTAGCACCAGCTGACACTAGTCTAGACATCTCTTGGTTCTTAGGGCAGCCAGTAAGTAAAACCAATCATGGGAGTATGAAGCTTTTGGGTTCTTTTTTCACACACAGCTTTCAGAAGCCCCATATCCTTATAGCAGCCATGTTCCCTTAGATGTACAATGGCAAAAGATGTGCAATCTCAGCACTGCAAGATTAATTGGTGAAAAAAACTAATCTTGCTCCGTGTTCTTAGGTGACGGAGCAATGCTGGAAGTCCTTAGCAGGTCTTCTCCCTGATGATCCGCCAGGGTCAGGTGACACCTTCTGTAGAAGGAGACAAACAGAGCTCATCAAAGATGACAGAGAGGGATCCATGTCTCATAGATTTCTGTCTGGTTTTTGTTCTTCTAGAACATTTCCTTTTGGAAATGTTTAGAGGCTGTTGTTTATTTGCTGGGACAGAGCTGAGTGTACAGTTCATCATAATAAAGTAGCTTTATTAATCTGGTTCCTTTTGGTCTTAAAAACAAAGGTTAAAACAGCTCCTGGGTCCTCCAGGAATGTGGGTTTGTGGAAGCTTTGTTAGAAAGCTCCAAATAAAATCATATCCTTTCAAAATCAAGCATTCCAAACAGACTAACCAAGAGCCATCACACCAGGAGCTGAAGGTTGATTTAATGGTGCAAAACCCAATTACCAGGCTTCACTAACAACTCTGTCAGGAAGCTGCAATCACTATGGGGGAGGAGACAGGAGAGCAATGGTTGCTGTTGCTGGAGATGTAACTAAGACAAATTACAGAAGAAAGCCAGTGCTAACAAAGAGTTATGGAATAAATTGATGCATTAGAACACTCAGCACTTTAGATCATGTGAAAGGATGAGGAGAGCATCAGAGAGCTGGGCTGGTGAAGAACTAAAGGTAGCATTGCCTGCACAGATGAGTTACTAACCTGCACCTTGGGAGTTGAGCAGCCCACTGATGAGTTACAGAGGCAGGAGCACCAGTGACTGATATATAATTAGCCTTGGGATGTATTAAAATTTTCATATATGTACTGAATCAAACCTTATCTTAGACTACAGGAAAAGCTGCATGATGGCCTTTAGAATAAATAAAATATTAGGCAGGAGAGAGCATGTATATTTTTATGAGTCTACAGTGCTGATGTTCTGAGGAGACTACAAAGTTCTCTGCAATTGATGGGCCAAATCTATTTTCTGGAAGCAGTGCTGGGCTGTTTTTGAAAAGGGAAAGCTGAAGCTCAGCTTGCAAATCTTGGGACTGCTCTAACACATAGACACCCAGCTGAGATAAATTTAAAGCACACTCAACTAGAACCATGGAAGCATCCAACCTGAGCAGAGTGAAAACCTTTGCAATGTTAAACCATCTGAGATTTCCTTTTGTGTTATTCTCTCCATTCAAAATGGGGCTGGTTTTGATTTCAGACCCCAAAGCCAGAGTCTCCTGCTGAAGATTGCTATACTTTTAATTGTAGAAAGATGTGAGCCAGTGTAGTGGGACATTGACATTGTAACATCCACAGGTTCACTTGCTTTGAACCTGACATTAACAGCTCCTCTTTATTTTCAGACAGTGCAGCTGGATTCAGGTTTTGCAAAAATTCAAAATAAAGAGAAAAAACAGCAGTTGCTAAGCAAATGGGACAAATAATTCTATAGTTTGTGAATTTATGATTTTGTAATTTCTTTTACGTGCAGCAGAAAACCAACAGGTCTCTTGTTAGTCCCATGAGTTGGTCCTAGTGATCTGTCCCAAGAGTGAGCATCACATTGTGGACACCCTGCACATCCACGTTGCATCACTGCCCAACCAAGTAAGATACGGAAAACACATGAAGAAGAACATTTTCACTGAGGGCGAGCCATGTACTGTGGGTATTGACATGAATGTTGAGGTGGAGAGGTCTTTAACATTTGCCAGGATGAGAGGCATGAAGTAATTTTCCAAGGGAGATTTCAGAAGTTTGATGAGCTCTTCAATATGAATACAGCAGATCCGGAATCCTCAGTCTTGAAGGCAACAGGGTTTCCTCCTGGAGATCTGGCTCCAGGAGAGGGACTGCACCAGATGCATCTGATTCCATGGATGGAATAGGATCTGCCACTGATGTTTTTCCTGAGTTTATCTTTGTATAAAGAGAATTCTAGATTGAAAAGGATGTCCAGCTCCCAATGCAAATCCCCTTTCCCCACTTGATACTATTTTCCTCAAGTCAATGAAACTCCACCTTTAAAGCAAAGTCATTTTCTCCTCTCCACAACAGTGTCCAAATAGTTACGCTAAAGCCACAATTCCATTGACTGAAGTCTCCCAGTCTGAACACAGAGGTGCATGCCCAACAGCCAACTGATCTTGTGCCAACATAACCCATTAGCTTAAACATTTACTCCTTCTTCCACTGTGTATGAAACCCACAGCATCACTCCTTCGCCTCCCTTCGGCAGCGCTAACCAAGCCAAGCTTTCCAATCTTTCCTTGGAAGTCAGGCCCTAGTGTCAATCACCCCTCTGCTGAGCTCCTCCCAGTACCTTTTGCAGAAAAAAAAGTCTTTCCTGAGCTTGAGTGGCCAAAACCCATGAACAGGCTTCAGATGGGATCTCACTGGTGTCATGGCAGAAATTATGGCTTTTTTTTACGGAAATTTCTCACCCGGGATCACATCAGCCTCTGACACTGCGACACCACATTGGTTCATGGGTATCATATGACCAGCACAAGAAGTTTTCTTCTCCTTTTTCATTTCTCTGAAATCCCAGTCGAGGGCATAAATTCCTGTCTGTCCCTAAGCAATCTTGACACATCCACCCCCCCTCTGCTGTTATTCCTGTATAACCTCCAATTGGGCTCTTAGAGAAACTTTCCAATCTCAGCCTACTACTTCTCTTCCCTGAGGGCTACGAGTTATTAATTCCTAGCCTGTGAAGGAATTCATCTGTATCTTGCACAGACAGAAGAAAACTCATGGACAGGAGGGCCATGTACACAAGCAGTGGGCTTGCTGAGACACTTGCTTCTGGGGAGCACCATCTTTCGGATGAAACAGACTGGTTCTCATGGGACATCTTTCTTCTAGTGATCCAAGCATTGATTGAGAAAGAGGACCCAGCTCCACAAGGCACATCTTGTGCTGAGCAGGTGGTGTCACCCACTGGAAGGGACATAATAAATAAAACCATTTGTATGATAAATACATGATGATGATCCGGATGGTCAGCTACTACATCCGCTATGTTACCTGTTGGGTCCATTAGGTTAATGGCTCAGCCAGATTTCCATTCATCAGAGAGGCTCCCGACCAACAGAACATGTCACCCAGAGAAATATTTTGGTGCACAAGCAAGGGTCCAGGTGGGAGATACAGATTGGTTAAAGGAGAAGACAAGAACATTTAAGAAGTGAGGTGCTGTGGCAAAACATGGGCTGAGAATCGCTCACATTCTGATCATGAACACCTGAGCACTTTGACCCCTTTGAGGTGTGTTTGACTTGTCCCAGGACAGCCCACAGGAGCCACAGCTGTCCACACAACCACCAATAATGGCTTCCATGCTGCTGCTGCTGCAACCGCTCACTGATGCTGTGACCCATCTCTGACCATCACAGGCTGCTGCATCCTGGGGGTCAAAATAATGGCTGTTATCTAGTGACATTTGGTATCAGAGAATATTGTCCTAAATATCTAAGGATGGAGCCTGATCTTAATCCTTACCAAAGACAGGAGACTAGACCAAAAATCTTAGAACTTCAGGTGTTGGAGGTGCTGCAAGTGAGTGAAGAAGGAAGCAACAGAAAGGGAGTTTTTGTCAATTTGTGTCCTAAAAAGGTTGAGGTGAGCACAGCTGACCTTCTTCCCACAGAAGCACAAATCTTAGGATGAGCTACACCAGTGAAGACCCTAGTGAAACCACAGATAGATAATGTTGTCTCATGAAACCCAGATACTCTAGACTGTATTTGGGAGTGTCACTGGTTGACATCTTCATCTCATCTGTTATTTGAATGTAAACAATGTAATATTAATAACAGTTTGTGGGGTTTTGTCAAGTTATGGCTGAGCTTTGTTGGTAGAAGGTCTTGTCCATTTGCCCCATTGAGCCATAACTCTGAGCATAAAGACAATGCCCAATGCAGGGAACTCTCATGGCCACTCTCCACCAGCAACCCAGTGGTTCCCAGGCCCCACCAAGACCCTACACAATCCTCAGTATTTAATTTTGGCAGAGCCAGAGACTGCTCAGAAAGGTAAGTGCTGAAAAATTGGTGTAAAACCAACCAAGAGTTTTCCGTACATTAAGAGCACTTGTGTGTTGGGAAGCCACATCCTTCAGTCCCGGGACTTTTTCTTCCTACTGGTTCAAGAGGACATGAAGAGTCTCTCCACTGAGCTCTGGAGAACTTTCTTCATCAAAGGATGAGTGTGGGAACAAGTGTCGCAGGGTTGCAGCAGGTCTTTACGGCTTTCAGCACTTCAGCTCAGGACAAACTCATTTGAAATCTTGATAATTTTCCAGCCTTGCTTGAATTTCACACCTTTGAAATGGCAGTGCCTTGGTCTTCAAGTGTATCGACCACTGGAGGCCAAGTGGAGATGAAGTGCTTCCACAACCTTGCCCTGAGGTCAAGCAGTCCTGGCATTGCTTGTGACCTAAACCAGATGAAGTGTTTCGCAAGAAAAGCAACTGGTTTCACTGGGTTGTTCAAGATTTGGGAAGCTCCTGCCAGCTCCGCCAGTAGTCTAAAGGCAAACCTTGGGTGAGAAGAGGGTATCAGGAATGGACTCCCATCCAAACAACTAGCGTTTGCAGCTGGGTGTCCTTTTTTCTAGTCTTTTAACCTAGAAGTCTGGGCTCTGTATCTTTCCTACCAAGCAAGCAGGAAATGCCCCAGTTATTTCTACTGAACTTCACTAATATCTCATGCAATTTGTCTTTCAGTGCAAGAAGCCTCCTGGGAAGTTGCGGAGAGGCAGGTCTGCAGTGAGAACAGGATTAGAAGGAAACAAGAGAACTGGTTTGAATGAACAAGTAACATCTGTCCCTGGAGAGGTGACATTTACTGCCTCTTAATGGCTTGGGTTGACACCAAAATGTACTCGGAGAAATGTTCTAGCCATGACAGAAATAGCCAAGAGTAAGCATGTAATTATAAAAAATAAAATTTCATTTTATTTCTTTTTTAAATTAATAATACTTAATTAAACCAAGTAAATAAATAAAAATTTAAAATCAACAAAAGTTGAAATTACCCCCCTTCTCCCTGGCAGTGGTTGGGATTTCACTTTGGTTAACGTTGTAGTGCAAAAATGTTTCACTGGCCCAACCCCAGCTCTGGGGATAATCCCTGCCTCTGCTCTAATTTGACAACAACATGCAAGGGACTGGCAAGGCTGTGCACAGTTGGTTTTGTCAGCTCTGCCGGTGTCAGTCCCTTACAAATGAAATAGAAGAAAGGGAAGTAAAATGAAATGGCTGCACAGAGGGGCTGTGAGGGTCTCCTTCTCTGGAGACATTTGAAATCCATCCGGATGTGATCCTGTGTGCTCTGCTCCAGGTGATCCTGGGTTGAACTCGATGATCTCTGGAGGTCCTTTCCAACACCCCTCAGTCTATGATTCTGTGAAATGAAAGGGAAGAAATGGAATAAAATGCAATTACTTAGAAATAAAATGAAACAGTGAGCTAAAATAAAAATTAAATAGAGTAGAATAAATTAAGAGAGGAAAATAAGTAGAATAAAGTAAAAGAGAGTGCAATAAAGTGAACTGACAGTGAAATAAACTAAAATACAAACAAAGTAGCTGAAGTTCTCCAAATCACACGTCATTGCCACTGGTGAATCTGTTTCAACTAACTACCCCCTCAGTAGAGCAGAGACCAGTCACCCCAACTCCGCACCCCAGGACCGGCGACTCCGCACCTGCGGACATCCTGCATCAGGCTCGCCGTGATCACGTGGTGCCTAAGGCTCGCGTAAAAGCACCGCCTCCTAAGTCGCCTCCTTTCCCGCAGGTGCGGTGACTCCCAGCCGCTGACCCCTTCCCCCCTCCCCCTTTCCCAATCTGCACGGGGG
>VZRI01012850.1:600865-633419 GCA_013397515.1 Upupa epops
CAGGGGGAGGATAACCTCCCTCTCCCTGCTGGCCACACCATTCCTGATACACGCCAGGATGCCATTAGCCTTCTTGGCTGCCTGGGCACACTGCTGACTCATGCTAAGTTTACTGTCCACTAGTACTCCCAAGATCTTTCTACCTGGATACTCTCCAAGAACTCCATTCCCAGCCTATAGTTCTGCCTGGGGTTGTTATAACCAAAATGCAGAACCCGACACTTAGACTTGTTGAAACTCATCCTATTGGAGTCTGCCCATCTCTCCAGTCTGTCCAAGTCCCTCAGCAGGGCCCTCCTACCCTCCAACAGATCAACACGGGCTCCAAGCTTGGTGTCATCCACAAATTTGCTCATGATGGATTCCAACCCATCATCAATATCATCAATGAAGATGTTGAACAGGACTGGACCTAACACTGACCCTTGGGGGACACTAGTACTGGGTTGCCAACTAGATGCAACACTATTAACCACCACTCTCTGGGCTCGTCTAGGGTTGTTGTGACTGAAATGTAAGACCTGGCACTTGACCTCATTGTCCCTCAAACAATTGAACTTGGCCCATCAATCCAACCAGTCCAAGTCCCTCTGTAGAGTCTTCCTGCCCTCGAGCAGATCAACACTCACGCAATCTGGTGTCATCTGCAAACTGTCCCTGTTTGGAGTTAAGAGGAAGGGAAACCTTGCATGGCAGAGTTGACCAAGGAGCCTTGATGGTGCTGCTGGATGTGCTGGAGCTGATGTGAGTCTTGTTTGACACGGTGCTCTCAATTGGCTACTGGTCTGCTTTAGATGTTTTTTTTTAGGCAAGGGGTGTGTGTAACTGTCCTCTCTTTTCTTCAGGACAGAGTCATCAATCTAGTGGTTGGCGGCTTAACGTCCTTGCTGCTTGTAGTAAGTATCCCCTATCCCATCCTGTGTTTTGTGCCTCCCTTTGGTAATGGGGTGCATGGTCATTTGAAATTTAACTTTCACAGGTTGTAAAACCAGGGTCCCTTCCCAAAACGGGTGGGGAAACTTCTCTGACTGAACAGGCTGAGTTTGTTGGCCCAGGAAGTCACTTTGGGGCAAATCGGTCTTTTGAAACCCTTTGCCTTCAGCAGCAGCAGCAGAAAACCTTTCCTCGTGTTTTAAGATCTGGCTGTGCAATAAAAAGCCCCAAATCTATGGGCAGATTGTCCATCCCAGCCAAGCATTAGGCATGGTGAGACAACAAATCTCACCCAGAGATTATAGCCCAGCAAACGTGTTTGCTTCCATTTCCTACTGCTTATGATTTATTTCTCCATATTTATGCCTTAGAGTTTTTCTAATTTGTCACTGTCTCAAGCTAGACTTTCCCCCAGCAGCAAAGCCTAACCCAATGCCATGGAGACTGGAGAGCATCAGTTCTGCAGCCCAAGGTGGCAGCACTGTTCATGGTGGTGGGGAACGCCAAGATGATAGCTGGTAGGAAGCTTGGCTGAAGGGATGCTCTCACACAGGCAGTGAGCTCCCCCATGCCTGCTGGTGTTCTCTCTGTGTGGAAGATGGTTTCCAACCACAAGCCAGAGTAGAAAAGCTTTCATCACATTTTTTTTTACTCTAAGTCTGCAGTTGTATCTAAGCTGTTCTCCTTCAGCATTTTACCTTTCTCTCCAGCTCTTCCCTGGGGTAGGAGTTAAGAGCAGGAAGGAGCATACAGTGCTGGATGTGAGTGTGATGGAATGCTGGCTGTCAGGGTGAGCATCTCCTCACCATGGCTCCATGGCAGGTGAGAGCCAAATCATGAATTCCTGTTTTCCTCCACACAGGTCACTCTGATCAGTGCTTTTGTCTTCCCGCAACTACCTCCAAAACCTGTGAATATATTTTTTGCTCTCTGCATCTTCTTGTGTTGCATTTCTGCTGGCATACTTGTGAGTATCATGCGTGTGCCGGGAGAGCTTTTCAGTCTGTGAGCAAGGACGGATCTGAATAAAATCTGTTTTGCATGGTGCTGCCACCTTCTTTACACCCTCTAGATGAGGCTTCCTGCCTCCACTAAGCCAGTTGCCAGTGAAAGAGTGGTCACTGGTTCTGTATTTACTGCAGAGTAATTGTATAAACTAAGGCAACTTCTGTGGACCGGCTATGGCACCAGACTTGTGACAAAGCCACCCACAGCTCCCACTGCAGACAAAGTGGAAAACTAGGGAGCACAGCAGTGAGATGAGAGTGCAGAGATGGATGGTGCTGCAGAACACTAGGGGTGAAGCGAAATGCTCAAACTCACAATGGTGGGGCTACCAGACCTGCAGAAGACTCAGGATCTCTAGGCACAGGGAACAAGTTACAGTGGCAGGCAACTACAGCAGGTCGCATTAATTTGGGCAGTAGCAGAGCTTCTTCTACCCAACAATTGTGACATCCCATGAGAGCTGGTACCAAGCATTGGCAAAGGGAACTGCCAGGTCAGAATTCATTGAATGGTTTGGGTTGAAAGGGACCTTCAAAGATCACCTAGTCCAACACTCCTGCCATCGTCAGGAGCATGAGTGGCTCCTTCCTCTGCTGCAGATACTTGGAGTATTTGATTTCCTCTATCTGTGACCTGGAATAGTCACTGTTCCACTCCTCACTGACAGGTAGTTGCATTGCCTGGACAGTACTGACTTCTGTTCAATGTCTGGCAGCCATGGCTCTGCCTGAGAGAGACTGTGGAGTGCAAACCCTGCCCTTCATCCTCATCAAGCAGGACATGACCAGTTCTAACTGCTAAAAACACCACAACTCCCACCCACCTCTCTTCAACAAAGGTGACAAGACAAGCCGTGTCTTCACAGCTAATGTGGCACCCTAACTCCACAAATGAACAGCCTTGTTCTGGGGAGAAGAAACACCTTGGCAAATTTGTGTTTGTGTGTTCCACAAGCACACTAAGAAAACACACAGTGTTTCTTAGCAATACCATGTAGTAAGAAAAAGATCAGGACTCTACACCTTGATTTCTCCAGGCAGATGAGGCTGGGGTGTGTTGCAGGGAAGAAAAACTCCCAAGTCTAGAAGTTGTCAGTTCAGTTACTGTAGAAAGCTTCCTCAAAAGTACCTGACATTTTCAAGTAATACAGACTCCTCTCTTCTAGATCTACTGGTATCGACAAGGAGACCTGGAACCTAAATTCAGGAACCTAATTTACTATATATTATTTTCTATCGTCATGTTATGTATATGTGCCAACCTGTACTTCCATGAAGTGGATAAGTGATGGACACTGGCAGTACCCAGCAATGATGCTACTGTGTCAGACTGCTTTCAGCTCGGCTCTCAGCTCTGCCCGAGACATGGAAGTGAGGACAATCAGCCTGAGAGGAAAGAAGTGGGTTGTGCAAGGACAAACCAGTACATGATTTTCATGTAAATGTATACATAATGTCCCTCATGGTGGGGAGAACTATTGCCATATGATGTGACATTCTGCTTTTTTTTGAAGAGCTACAGTTGCACTTAATGAACATTCCCTTGGCACTGATGTTTCAGAATGGCACAAGCTTTTTCGTTTTGGAAAAAACTGCATTTTTTTATTACTGTACAAATAAACTGCAGCACTGCAAGGATCTAAAGCAGTATCAATAAATGGCATCTTACAGTTGCGTAAGACAAATATTCTTTATTTCATTTAAACTGAATATACGATTATTTCTGTTCCCTAGCCAACCAGTTGAAACTACAACTTATTTTTCACATTAACAAAACCACAGACTGAAAAAGACCAACTTGATTATGAAGAGCTAAATACAGAAATAAATAAAATAATTTATACATGAATCTTTAGTTCCTATCAGGCCGCAGCTCAGCCTAGCGTCTGTCTGAAACCCTTGAATGCAGTAATTTGTTTCCTTTGCCTGCATCCTCAGAGCTATTTCTCCAAGACTTTGCCACCTCCAAGCCACCCTCCATCTCCTGACCTGCTGTGTGAATCACCTCTGGAGAGGTGGCTGGTAGTGTCATGTAAACAGTGAGAGAGAGAGACAAATGTCCCAGCCTACTCATAACAACCTTCAAAGAAGTTAAAAGCTTATGGGGGTGGCTGGTGGGTGCCAGTAGCTTCCCTTTCTCATTGCCCTTCCCTTTTAATTCAACTTGCTGTAGAGATGAATGAAAAGAAAAAGAAGGGAAAAAAATTACCATTTTCCACAAGTGATCTTTCTGAGCCACGCCCATTGCCAGCAACGGACTCCTCAGGAATACGCACACCAGACCAGTCCCAAAAGTATGTGTGTCTTCTTCCTATGTAGCAGGCGTACTAACAAGCCTGATGAGATGGGAGTATAGCCCATATCTCCATGATGCTGCCCATGCTCCCTGAAGTCTTGTATGGAAAACATTTCTTCCTGAAATTTAAGAGTCTCTCACCCCATGTATTACAAGAGTCAGTACATGCAGAAATCCCCAGCCGTTTCTCATGAAACATGTGCAAACGAATTCCTGCTGTGGCACTAAGAGACTGTACTCCACAATCCTCCACTTCTGTCCAGCTTTCTGGATGTGCAGCTCAGCACACCAGTAACAAGTCAGACCAGAACTGAACCACGTGGATCTCTGCAGTAAGCACTGCAACAGAGGTTGCTTAAAACACCTAAGCACCCTGTTGGGATGCAGCACATCATCAGGCTTCAGCTGGCTGCTCTGTAACCCTTTACAGATGAGGTAAACAGCCTGAGCAGAGAAAGTGCACTGTAGCTATTTCAAACTGGAAGTTTCTATTCAGAGATACGGACCCACTGCTCTCTTTGGAGATGTGGCACAGGGTTGTAACTGATTTCACAATGCAAACACGGTCACTAGAAAATGGACACGATTTACTATTCCTCAGTGACAGCTCACTAAATCCTCAACATCCTTTGAATCTTCTGAGTCAGGGCTGCCCAGTGATGAGCCAATAATGTGTGACCCGTCTCCATGATGCTGCAGGATAGGATCTGTCAAGAGACAGAATGTTAGATCTGTTATTTACTGTGCCATTAAATACAGAGAAAGGAGACAGAAAACACAGCCTAGAATTTGAAGCAGTGTTGCTCAAGGCAACTCAGGCAGTTCCCAATGTCCAGTTTTGAGGCAAGCTATGACTAATGGGGATACAACTGGTGTGACTCATATTTGCGTTCATCAGGTACTACCCTATCAGGTTTGCAAGGAGATACTCCTGTTGAAAAAGCGTTCAATTATTGGGTGCAGCAGTGGAAGATAATATATCTGTGCTACTTCCAAGTCCCGGATAACTTGGCAGGGGGAAGCATGGCACAATGAACACCTTCCAGGTGAGTGCTATGCAAACACTCCTTCACACAGCCCAGCCCCTCACCTGAGAGGCATCAAGTGACTTTCTGATGCCTCTGGTCTTCCCTCAGAAAAGAGATTTCATTCAAGCACCAGGCATGAAGAAATGGACACTAAAGCCACTCATTAGCCCATGCATACCCATACAAGGGTCAAGGGGGATGGAAACAGCTCAGCAAGTGATGAAGCAGCTGCTGTTCTAATGCTTTTCCCACAACATTACATGGGACTTTCTTCCACTTCTGCTGACACCAGCTGGGTAACCAACCTGCTTGAAGTTTCTTAGCATGACATGGAAACTTTTTTAGGAGGAAGCAAGGATTGTAACATGTGGTTTACAGAAACTTGAAAGTGCCACAGAGCTTTAGTGAATCCTAGCTCCATCATCACCATATATAGGAACTGTCATACCGGTTAGTGTTGTGAGGGGCAAGACCGATTCACTGTCTATATCATCCGCTGCCTGGATAAAACCATGGGAAGAAGGAACAATCAGCACAGTCTCATCATCTATTGTAGGCTGATCAACTTGTTCTTCTATTGCTGGAGAGCCAAGGTCCTGCACAAAACAGAGGCACACAACATGAATGTGTATTCTCAGTTGCATAAACAGAAAACTGCTTTGTTCAGCCACACTCCATGGGAACCAACAGGCTCCCTGGATGAATTTTATCTCTTTAAATTGAAGTGTTAGCATCTGAGCTACTTTACCTCGGCATTTATAGGGCACGTTTCATCCTAGTGCAGGCACCTAAAAACAAGATGAGAAGAATTCTACCTGGTGAGCAGTATGAGGAGAAGGGGGAAGGAAAGGAGAGACTGTAAGGTGCTGATAGTTCTCTTGTAAGTCAAATGTTTTGTCTATTGACAGAAATAGTGAGGCTTTTCCAGTACTTGCTGTGTAGATGGCCAGAGGTGTGATGCAATACCTCTGCAGTACTTACCGGCTCCACGAATGCAATCCCTTTACCTGACCTTAATACTTAGTTTCACAACTGGTGTTGCTGTGCCAAGTTTAACTGCTGAACACAGAGCTCAAGAGGCCCATTGTAATTGCTGTGCCCAGCTCGCCCCAGCATTTCCTCACCATAGGTTGCCTTTGAACTTTTTTAGCTGAACTTCTTTATATAAAAAAGAAATAATTAGGCACACACTGACTCCTTTTCGGTACAAGTTGTCCATACCCTGCTCTATGCCAGCCCTGTAACAGCTGCTTCTGCAGCCTGCTCCCTGGCTGTTGTAGGAATGGCAGTAATACACCTGACTTGCTCAGTGTCACAGGACCTGCCAGCAGACTCCTGCTTCTGCAAACACAGTGAAAGGACACAGTGAAAGCAGAGAGATATTTGGATTCTAGCTTTTGTGTCTAACATATAAAAGATCTGATCAAGCTTCAGGAATCACTGATGCAGAACACTGCAGATGTTGCTCACAGAATGGAAGGAACCTGAGTTTATAACTGAGTTTTCAGAGGGAGCAGGCAATGTTTAGGAGTGGCTACAGCACTCTCTGTTTACAAAAGTCCTGAAGTTCCTCCTTGTGGTTCTTAGGAAAACTTGTTTCCCTACAGTTTCACCCCCATCCCTGGTGCTGCTCAAGTGGAGCTGACTACCTGTGCTACAGCTCAGTAAACTGTGACTTGGTCCCATGGTGTACCCATTCATGTCAGGTACAGTGTATGCATGACCTACTGCTGAAAGCCCAGCTGAATCTGCCTGTGAGAAGTAGTATGTTGCAAGGCTGAGTATGTCACTGGGAAGAGAAGGTGTAAAAATCTGAAGGAGCCATTGTGGTATACAAGCATCTTTCCCAGCCAGCAACAATAAAACTTCACAGCATGACTGCCCTGCCTGCTTCCCACTACCCACAGCGACGTGATATTAGCAAGTACATTACAATAACTGACTGAAAGGAAGTAAGATTTAGGTGTGTCTTTCTGGAGTAACTTTTCACTCAGAATTACTCACAGACTGTTCACTATTTTCTAGACTTTAAATACACTTGTCAAACTTGAATCTAATTGGAAGTGGACGGTAAAGTAGAATTACAACACTGGTTTGCTGTTCTATATAGAAAAGAAGTTTAGCTACTCTTTATTTCCTGCTAGCTGCCACAAGAAGTTTCTACAAGGTTTAATTAAGAAGTAGGATTATAGCAAAAGTACATTAATTCTATCTCAGGAAGCAGAAATTTTAAACTGAAAGTAGAAAGCTAATGGGCTGCCTCAACTGTTGAGAATCTTATCATCATTATGTGAACCATAAGACAAGAGAAAATAATTTCCAGATTTGGATGCTTTCAAGGTTCAAACGCTTCTGTAGTGGCAGACTGTTGAGATGAACAAAGAGTCTCCTCTTTGTAAGAGCAAAATGGATATACAGTGTCTATTATAAAAGTTTTCAAAGACAAAGCCTAACAGAGTCAAAGCTTATCAACAATGGATTTTTAAAGCCTGACAAAGCAAGCTTACAGCAACTGTAGAGCACAGTGGTTTAGAGAGCAGGATGAGACATTTGAATCTAATTCATCTTTTCCCACAGTCTAATCAAGCCTCTAAGGAAAGAGGTATTTTCTGCCTACTCAAGAGAATAATAGAATTGTTTAGGTTGGAAAGACCTTTCAGACCATTGAGTCCAACCATTAACCCAACTGTCCCAAGCCCACTGCTGAACCACATCCCTAAGCTCCAGATCTACATGACCTTTAAACATGCCTAGGGAGGACGATTCAAGTTACCTTCTTTTGAGAATCTCTGTTGTCAATCAATATCATAGTTCTAGTGACTGAAAGATGGAGGAACTTAGTATAAACAATCCAAATGTCTAAAATAATTTGCGTAAGATCATTTCTGCATCTCAGATGTTGGAGCTGAATAAAATTGAGTCCAGAGAGAAAAACTGCTCAAATGCTTCAAATTCTGTTTTAACTGATATTTAACTGGAGAGTTATGTTTAAACTGAAGTCCTCAAAAATAGAAACAGTGGTACATCTTGAAATATTTTAGTAGATTCATAGAACAAAACCTAAATGACTTCATCTCCCTTGCTCAGCAGTCCATCTACCTGTAAAGTACATGTGTGGACAATAACATTGTGCCCAGTTTAAAGCAAAAGCATCAAATTGTTATCACATGAAGGAAACTATGTGTGCTCTCCACACTCATTATGCAATAGTGCCCTGTGTCATAAAATTGCACAGCTAGTGAGTAATTGAGTGTACCAGTTAAAGTCAAAGATATGCCTCAAATTAAATGCTATTACTTTCTCACCCACAACTTATTAAAGCTCAAGAGGAACTGAACAAAATCCAGAGCTATGACATACATGAAATCACTAACTTATTTCATACAAATAGCTTAGCCTAATGGTCAAAGGTGCAATGAAATCATTCTCTACACAGAAATGAGGGAAATACCAACTAGGCATGCACTCCCCTACCTCAGTAACGTAAGTGCTGGGTAAATCAGAGTGAGAATCCTCTTCTTGTTTGAGGCTGGTATCTGAAATCCCCTCCTCAGTTCTTACCATGACTCCATCCATCAATTCACTAGTATTTGTGCTGCTGAATTTGGAAGCGTCATCTTCATTGTAGGCTGTCTGGTCTTCATCACTCAGCTTGGACTGGTGGATATCATCTGGGAAAGTATTAGTTTCCAGACTATCGGCAGGATCTGTCAGGTCAGCTGACTGAATATCTGCATCAACAGTAAGTTCTGCCTGAGTCACCGAGGAGGGGATATCTTCAGCAGCAACAGTGCGGATTATGACACTGGGTGTGTGGCACTGCACTGTGATGTTGTCACTTGTATTTAACAAATGCTCTGGCTGGTAATGGTATTTGCAAAAAGAGATACAAAACAAAACCCAAAACACATGAGAGACTTTCTTCCAAGTATCTTCAAACTTTTTAAAAAAATTCAAAGAACTCATTGCTAAGTGTGATTTAGAGTTTTACATGTATGGTATTTCAGCACAGACCATCTGTTGACCTTTTTGTGGCCTTAAAAGATGAATACATAGACGGAATTTGGTTCTAACTGTTCTTTAAAGTCACAAAGTCAATGTGTAACATGAAAGAGGCAACTGCTCAGGCAAGGATCATTGTAGATTCAAAAGATCAGTTTTGTCTCCTGATACGTGCATCACTTTTGTTATTCAATCTCCAGTCTGTCTCCCTCTCCTTCCCTCTAACAAAAAGTAACCCTGTCACTGCCACACACCAATATTCATTTGTGAGAGTAACCAGAACCATCTATTGTTTTTCTGGGAGACAAGCCACTAGATGGAGACATCTTGTCCAGCCACAGAAGGAACTAAGGTGCTTCAGTGAGCCAAGTTTTGAAGTAACTTCAGGTTGCTTTTTAAAGGCAATACAAAAGAAAAAAATCCTCACTCTTCAGTATTTTATGCAGAGTAACCGTGGTGTGCTTTGCAAACTTAACAGGCACACATGGAGGTCTGTACTGCCCTGCTCCCTTCCCCACACTGCCCAAAGTCCAGTGTTTTCACCGCTTGAAACACATACCGATAAGGCATGAACTATGATCTGCTCTGGGGAGGCTGGAGCAGCAGCAGCAGCCGTGAGGGTCATGGTAGGACTAGTCGCCAGTGTCAGAGGAAGGCCTTGGCTCGAGCTTGTCTGTAGCAAATAAGTACCTGGTGTTCCAGTTGGCTGGAGATGGAAAGACTACAAAAGACAATGTAAGTTTAACATTTTCCTAGGCCACCTGAACTACCCTAACTGCAACTCCTCTGCAACTCCTCTGAAAACAAACAAATCAATCCACTCCCTCCTGAACTGACTGCTGAACAGAAACTCATTTATAGTCTTGGCAACACAAGTGTTAAGCAAACACTTAAGTGGGACTACACTGTGCTGTGTAACAAATTAAACCTAACATTGAGAAGAAAGAAAAACCTCTATTATAAGTTACACTACAGTGGAACTGAGAGAATCTTTACTTGCTGGGAGCATCCTGTGGCTCCATTATATCAAAGCTCAACAAAACCAAAAATAAACAAAGGAAAACTTCACAGCACTAAGGCACTGAAACAGGTTTAAAGCAACTAACTGTAATTCACATTTTACTCAACAGCCCTAATGAATTTTGCTTTTAGAAATACATTTTGCTTTGAACTTTTAAGTTTTAGATCTCTTAACTTCCTCGTTGCACTTGAGAATTGGGTTTGTTTTCTTCTCTGGAAAATGCAGTGTTTGAAGGAAAAAAACCCACAGTAACAAATACCAGTTCTCTGTTACTTACTGGAAGAATCTCAAAGGTCTGTAGTGTTCCACTGTTTAGTGTTATTGTCTCCGAGTCAACAGTAGCAGCAGGGGATTCAGTTGAGGCTGCAAAAGGAAGAAAAAGTAAAAAAAAAAAAAATATGTAAACCAAAATGTTTCAGCCCTGCAGAGCACGTAACACACTATAATTAGCTACATAGCAGGGTACTGTTAATTCTAGTAATAGGAAAAAGAAAGCTGGCTGCAGTCCTAATGACAAGGTTGGATAATTGGTACCCAAGACACAATGCTCTTTAAAGAGGGCTTTTTACAGTCTGAAATGCAAAAGAAAAGAAGCACGGGTTTAGTGCATGGGGTAAAAGTAGACAGTTACCTGATGTGACCCAATTATTTTTGTATTGAGATTTTATAAGAGGTTCTGGTGTAACAGTATCTTCAGGACTGTGTTTCCCAAGAAATTATTTTTTTCGGTATTTTTAATCTTTTCTGCCCTTCCCAGCATGTCCATCATTGATGAAAGACCAGATGCTCCCCAAGATATCTTCCTACCTTGTGTGCTATGACTGCAGTGTATAAGAGCTGTAGTACTCTTTCTACAATTGTGTAGTTACATATGCAATTATCTCTGCTAATTCTAAAAGTAATGAAGACTAGCACTGAAAATAGTTTAAGTGTCTGACATGATACAAGATATTTCAAGAACACTAGGTCCAAATAGCTTATACCCAAAGCATTGTGAGATATCAAAACTGTATACAGAATGATAATAATGGCATAAAACTCACAAGTTCTAGTGGAGGCAAATTAATATTTTGCCTGGGATTATCCAGTAATTTGATTTATAACAGAAAGGCATGGTGATCGCAGTGCTCCAAGCACAGGTAACTGGGCCATTCCAAACTCAGTGGCTGCAAAGTAGAGGAGTTCTGTCTCTTAAAAAGACAGAGGCACTGATTTTGAAGCATTTATTGCCATAGTGCCACGTTCAAGGCCTCCTGATGCAGATTTCCTGGCACCTAGTAGCAGATAGCTGGAATGTGTGGTCTGCCTGTTACCTCACCAGTTATGTTCATAAAGCCTTTGAAACCTTGGGTCTCACAGCAACTGCAGCTGAAATTAGCTAACAGGTTCAGCTTTCAGGGGACAGGGAAAGGCTCGGTACAAAATGCTCTTTGATTACAGCAGAATAAATGGGCAAAGAGTCATGTTGGTCAGATGGGAGCACGTGACAGCACAAAATAAACATTACAGGCTCTGTTTCAGAAAGGACTAAAGGTTACAGAAGATAAGCACATCTTGCTGCTCATCAACATCCAAGAGAATTTTTACCCAGCTTGGTTGAAGGTCTCAGACCACTGATGTATTATGATAGACAACAAAGTTCTGGGCTTGATGTGACGTGTCATCTTCATTAAAAAATAAACAGGCTTGGACTACATGATCTTTTGAGGTCCCTTCCGATTCCTGATGATTCTATGATTCTAAGATGGCACTTAATAAGTAAATGAAGATCAGCTAATCTAATGAAAT
Source organism: Upupa epops (assembly GCA_013397515.1). NCBI lineage: Eukaryota > Metazoa > Chordata > Aves > Bucerotiformes > Upupidae > Upupa > Upupa epops. The sequence continues at coordinate 612,941 of VZRI01012850.1, forward strand.
TATATGTAGAAAATTGTTTGCCAAATACCTGCCTAGTCACAGCCTGAAGAATCAGTTCTTAAACTGATTGATGTAATCAGTTAGACTCAAGCAGATTAGATTTCCTAATAAAATTCACAAATGGCAAACAGTGCAAAATAGTGTAAAATGGAGACAACGGCTGCATATGCAGTAACTGGGGCTACTTAATAAGACTGATTAGAGAAACAAGCAATAAACCCTGCAATCAAAGCAGACCTGGAAATAAATGTTTGATGAGCAAAGTTTATCCTTAAGAGCATGGAAAGCATCAATGTAGCAAAAAATAGAGTGCTTAGGAGGGATCATCAGCTAAACATCAGTGTGACTCTGCAACTAACAGTTTCCAGGTGTATAAAAAACCATTTGTATACGGCTCTGGGCAATGTGGTCTAGCAGGAGGTGTCTCTGCTAGATGATCTCTAAGGTCCCTTCCAACCTAAACCATTCTATGGCTGTATGATTCTATCTTCTCTTCAGTGTCCTTTGTAGGAATTTAGGGCCAGCAATGTATGTGGTTTACAAAAGATCTTGTACATGATATATCCATTGTTCTGGACAAGTGCCACAAGAAACATATTAAGAAATAAAAAAATATATATACACTGCATCTTCATTAAGAGCCTTGTGCAACTGAAGCTTTTTCAAAGAACACGTCAGATGTTAAAGCTCTTAAGTGCCTGCACACAGACAGACATCTACAATCTAAATATCTAGGTGCTCTGACTGCAGCTTCTTGGTACCACTGTCACCGTAACACCTACACTGGGCTAACAAAGTTAGAATTGGGCAGATGAAATCCAGAAATCCTTAATCTGAAGTTAGGGCAAGACCAAAACAGAATGAATAAACTTAATTAAGACATGCCCTCCCCTCCTTCACTCTAACGTAACAAAGCTTTAGATTTCACCCGAGGACAATGAGTTGTTCGTTTCAGCTACTTACAGACATGCGTAATCTGGACTGGAATCTGCAGAGCTGCCACAGGGCTTGGTGCGTTGCCTGTGTTCTCTTCCAAGCGAGCCACTCGGATCTGCACGTGCTGAACCCCTGAACTGGAATTAGTGTTAGGCAATCCACTTCCAGATTTGTTCTCCGAAAGCTGGTGCCCTGGATTGTTTTTTTGGTTCTCATGGAGTTGTTTAAGACCCTTGATCAGCACTGAGAGAAAGAAGACTTGTGCTAAAGCAGGCTGAAGAAGCACACTGGAAATGCTACATGTGAGATTTACCCACAATGAGAAAAGTAACCAATGTCCTTCTGAACTTGGAACAATTGATAGAGATATGTCAGCTAGAAGTTTAGCCCATACATGGAACATGTTTATAGTCAACTACTGCAGTCTATTTGATTTTCTCAAGGAACCTAGACATTTTAGGATGCTTGGGGAAAAAAAAACCCTCCTACAATTTTGTACTTTTCTAAAAAACACATATGCTATAGACAAAAGCTGCAATTGATTGCCAGTACCACTAGTTGTATAATGCTGCTACCAGAAATAAACCCTCCAATCTTATAAAACACAGAAATAGATTTGTTCAAGAGGTTGACAGAAACATCATTTGAAACAGGGAGCACATGGATCCCTATGATCGCTTCAGTCCCATTCTGGTTAACATATATCAGAATACAAAACTGAGGCCTCTGCTCTTTGATCATTCTCTGTTTAAACATCTACTGACAGTGTAATGCTGTGTCTGGGGAAAGAGAGTGGAGCCTTTTGATTCAGTGGTGATTGTAGATTGTGAATTATTTGATGCAACAACTGCCTATTAATATATGGCAAGTGTTAACATGGCTTTCAGCTGCAGCCTCCAGATACAGCTAACAGAACCACACTGACAAACACAGCACACATGTCCATTACATTACACCTTCCATTATAAAATGACTCATCTCTCCCTAAGTCAGAGAAAAGGAGGACTGAAGCTCACAGAGGCTCAGGCATTAGTTTCTTCAACCAAAAATAAGAAAACCCTATGAGATTTGAGGACCTTTATGCTCCCAACTTCTTCTCTCTGTGCAGCTCACAGTAGATCTACTTTCTGTCTACAGCTAAGGTCCAGCACCTCCCACAGATCACATTTTCACATTTTAGAGGAGACATCCAACCTGAAGCTAGATTGCACATAAACATCCTCTTTCACCTGAAGAGGTCACTCTCCTCCATAGCAAAAATCACCATCATCCCAATGCTTCAGCTAAACAGAGGGAAGTTGACAAAATCTGCTGTTAGGTGCTATATATCAGCTTGGCTTGTAGAAGTCATTCAGAGAACAGATTTAAAGGGCCAGTAACTTCCAACAAAGAAGCAATGTGCTCTTTGGTCAGCAATGCTGTGAGCAGACAACCAACTGCCTTATACCTCTGACATTTGTAAAAGGAGCTTTCAGAAGAGCAGGTTGCAAGTAGTACATTACCAGGGAATGAAACATCTTTGTGGTTTGCAATCTGCCTTTTAATGGTCCACCATTTACTCCGAAGCCACTGTGGTGAGCGAACACTACTCCATCCTTCAGCTAGTAAATCCCAATTGATGTCGTTTTCATCAGAAACTTCAAGTTCCGCTATCCTGGCAGGACACAGAAAATATTTACCTGTTAGAAACTACCCTCCAGACTGGAAGAGGCGTCGCACATCTCCAGTTCTTGTTACATGTAACAGCGGCAAAATGGCATGCTAGTGAATAGTCCACCAGAGCTCATGAATCGACACAGGCTTCCAAGGCGCCACGCTGCCATACGTCAAGCAGAATCATAAACAACAGAAGATGGACTAGACTTGTTAAGATGATCCAGTCCATCTCCTTGCCATGCAGGATTATTTTCCTTATTCACAAGAACATTAGGACTTGGGTCAGATTATTGTGAAGCATTCCAAATGATGGTAGTTGCATCTTTTTTCTCTGGAAAACCATTCCCCAAAATTCATCTCCAAGGCAGGAAATACTTTCTGAGATTCACTCATCTTTCACTTCAATTAATTTCATGTCATGACATTCACAACTATTTTCTCCTGAACTACACTCATTCGTCCTTGGTAATAGTTTTGCCTCCTCTCAGATGCTTCTTAGCCAAAGTAGATGAAGTTAACTACAGTATTACATAGCTCCTTATAAATCAATCCCATTGGGCTTTCCAGGTAAGGGCCAGTCTTCACATAATTTAGGCAGATGTTAGATACACACACTGGATTCTACCAGAATCTGTTTAAATACCATAAATATCTCTGATTTGCCTCCAGCCCATCTGTGTGTGAAACACATCAAGAGAGATAAACAGTGATAGGGGAAAAGACTTTTGTGAAAGAAATGTTCTCTTGATAAATCGAGCAATAGCACTGAACACTCTTGCTAGCTAAAGAAAAACAAAAGGAAAAAGAAAAAGCTTCCAAAACCAACCCTGCAGGAGGAGTTAAGGATATCTGGACATACCAAAACAGACACCATTTGTACAGAAATATTAACAGTTATAACCAGTACATTCTGAAATGTGGAATCAGGTTCCTCATTTCAAGTAAATGTCAAAGACCTTCAGTAAGTTAGTGAATGCTGTTTTGTGAACAATGCTTAGAATTCCCTGTATGTCTTGGCCTTTTATTCCCCCCCAGAACCATAAAAATCCACTGGCTAAAAAGCCCAAATTAAAGGCATTCTAAAAGGGAGGAGGACTGAGAGAGTAAAATATTTCCCAAGTTACTACCAGGTTGCCAGTTCCAAAGTAGTCAGAGATGCTGTCGTCCAATCAGTGTTTGGTGGCCTACATGAAATTAATTTGCAGTCTTGGTTTAGTTCTTTGTAGACAAGATGTCCACATCACAGAAACCACCACCACACTTGACCCCTGTTGGTCTTCTCAGCAGAGAGGCCAAGGACTGAACGGGCAGGGAGACTGAACTACCGTCCAGTTAAGGGTAAAAGCGCACTGGTGGGGCAATGTGTGGGAAGCTTGCACGGTTGCTGCCTGTGCTGTACCTTTTCTGTGGAATAAAGAAGACTTCAGTCTCCAGGGTTTTCAATCTGACACCTTTCACGAACACTAACATTCACTAAAAAAACAAACAAAAAAATTACGTTCAATAATAAATCTCTGGGAACTGTAAACACAGTAGTGATTGTTGGAGGGTTCTAGAGCTTTTAGTGTCTAAGAGACCAGCAAAATGGACCCAAATGGAATCCTGCTAGCGTCACATACTAATAACCTTTAAAAGTAACTGAAATAACAAACCTCAAGATCAGGTTTATTTCATCTTCCTTGGTCCACTCAGTGCCCCCACTTTGTTTCCAGTTGAGATAGTTGAGCCATTTAGAGCGGCACTGCTTTTCAGAGCGTGTTCCGACCCGTTCTGCCACAGCAGCCCATGATACACCTTGTGTGACAATGTCACCTGGTTCTGTGCTAGTCAGTTCATGCACTACTTCTGCTAGCCTTTTCTCTTCTTTCTCTGTCCACTTGCCTGAAAGACAGAAAGGCTGTTTTCAATGTAACTAAGGGCAGGCACCCTCTCTTCTGATCTGGAACATGTCAGCATCTATCTTCAGTACCTCTTACTCCAGATGTTACCAAATAGAACCGTTCTTACTAACAATTTATATTGCATCCATTCTTGATTAACAAATGCACCACTTTGCTGTAAAATGACTTTCTCTTTTCATCCTTTTGCAGATCAATGAAGTAACACAGCAGTAACTTCTTGAAATATTAACCAAAGTGAAGTGGTCCAGGCTACCTGTGCTGTATTATTTGAAGTAAATTAGTCATGTTACAATTTGGTACACAGTAATCACTTGAGGTCTACATTTTCCTTCCATTTAAATATATACATTAGAAAATAAACAATACTTTACTTCTAAAGTTTATCTGTCTCTTGACACCACACATACCATGTATGCTTATAAACATTAAACACAAGTGAAAGCAGTTTTTAATTCACCGGAATAAACTGTGCTGTGGCATAAATGTAGAATGGATAATGAACTGCAGAAACAGAGTGTTCTGAGGTTTAAGAAGTGAAACAAGAGAATTCTTTACCAAACAGATCATAAAACTGTCCACAGATTTCACTAAGTAAGTTCATCAGGTCAGAGTTAAAACACTTTCTGAAAACACCACTGACAAAGGCAATGCTGACAGTTTCAACTAGCATATCCATTACGAACACCAGCATTTACCTCACCTGTGTTGCAGGTATCCTTCATCAGTCTACACCGATCCTTCACAGATGAAGCACTTCTCCCCAGTGCCGCGCCAATTGTGGCCCAGTCATTACCATGTTTTATTCTCAGCCTAAACAGAAACATTCTCATTAGCACTATAAACAGTTATGAGATTACCAAAATATCAGGTAAGTTCTAATCAAAACAGGATAAAATTGCAGTTTACATGCTTAAAGACAGAACTGGGAGTCACTTGATACTACAGTATGAATATTTTCTATTATGGTTGCTAGTTTTTGATATGTTTCTAGAAGCTTTTTCAGCCAGCTAAGTCACAGGATACTCATAAAATGTTTAATATCTTTCTTGCAGGAAAATTGTAAGGCTTAATTAGCGTGTTAAATACAATACAAATGCTTAGATCAGACAACATCCACTCTACACATTTTCTTCAAGGATTTGCAGGTGACACAGAGATCAGCTGAAAAATCTAAATGCCCAGTGAAAACCCAGGCATCCTACAAATTAAGTGAAGCAAAATACTGTATAATCATGTTCATAATTGTAACTAGTATTTTCCTTCCACGCATGACAACAGGTTGATTAATATGTTGAGCCGTAACTACTTTTGACATATCTGGCATCATGGGCACCTTGTGAATGACTCACATCAGCTGAATCATTCCAAAAACATCCAGCAATACAATGAAATACACTACCTTCCTTTCATCAGTCCAGCCTGGTTTCATCCAAATGCTGAGTTCTGGAAAGCTGCAAGAGGAGATAAAATCTCTCCTCCTTTAGCAGTCCCGCCTCCTTTATCTATCTGGTTTGTAATTCAAACCAAAGAACTTTACTGATGATTTATGTATCTCTCTAACACTTCATAGGGGATCACCTACCCTTGACTTGCCATTTTCTTTAGAAATAAATTTTGCTCAGTTTTCCTTAATAAAAGGAATTTCTGTTTTTCACAAACATAACTGCAAATGTTGACTCTACTTGTAAAAATGTGAAACCGTAATAGTTTCAACAGAAGCCTGATTGTGTAACTGTGTGGCATATTGCTCATGTCCTGTATATGCACTAAAAAAACATTTAAAAATCAGAATTGGATTGAAATTGGAACTAAATGATTTTTAAGGTCCCTTACAACCCAAACCATTCATTTTTTTCAATTTATTTGGTGATCACTATTTTCTGAGAAGATATGGAGCAGCCACGACTACTTGCAACTTTCCAGTGCTCTCATGTGAAAAAAACTGCAAAAACTCTTGGGCTATTAAACATAAACACAGTATCATGTTGTTAATAACTTACTCTTTAAGCTTTTCGATTTCCTCAGGAGTATACCTAAGCAACAGGTACAGAAAACCCCGGTTATTTTTGAACAGAAAGCATACAGCTTAAGCATTGTTGTTTTGCTAAATGCACCTTACACACCTTATGAGACTAAGGAATTTCAGCTGTAAGAAACATCTGCTTTGAAAGAACAAATGCCATTTTCCACATTAATGCATTTCTGTGGTTCTCTGGTTTAACATTCCCCTCATTTGCCAGCAAAATTCCTCATTCTCAGTGATATTACAACTAAGAACAGCATTAGAATTCTGTGTATTAGTGTCTCAAATTAACATCTTTATTTTTCTTTCCTGTTTCAGTTCACAATTACCATAAGGCTGAATCTCCAGTAAAAAAACAATCAGCAGCATTGAATGGTATTTTCAATCTTCTAATACCCTTGAAACCTAAAATCTAACATCCTTTTCAGCACATCTGGATGGTACCACATACACTGGGCTAAAGATCAGCAAACTAAAGGCACAGGGATGAAGATCACTTAGCTTATGGTCACAGTTCCAGACAGATCCAATCTTGTGTCATCTTAGAATCCTCTCTGAACTTTTGCCTTCTTTTTTTTTCTTTTCTGAAGTTGTGGATAGTACCACTTTAAACACAAACACTGTCATGGTTGATCCACCACAATGTGGCAGAGATGACAGATGATTAGGAATAGCTAGGTTTGTTTTGCAAGAATCTTCTGTCTCACATGTAACATGTCAAACATTAAAAACGTGTCCCTAATCATACAATAAGCCCACAGAGCATTAGAGGTTTTCATACTTTCCAACGTGGTTTCTGTCATCATACATGCGAAGAACTCTCCTATAGACAGCAAAGAGAGGCCGGTTCAGACCCCAAGCTATCGTCCTGTAGAAATCTTTTCTTTCATCTTTAGACATTTCAAATATAATTTCAGTGGCATCTTTTATTCCACGGGCCTAGAAGAAAAAAACTCCAAAGATCAAACCATACACAAAACACCTCAGATAAAGTCTCCTAGAAATCAAGAACACTTAATAACTGAAGCCAAACACACTGTCATACAACTTTCCATGTATCTTAAACACTACAGTCTAAAAGTTAAACTGAAAATTTATGAATTAACTACCTTAAATACAAAACCATGAACACTAGGTTTTGTGCCTTTTTTTTTTTTAAACCAGAGTTCTGGTAGCCACAGGTGCTATAACTTTCATCCTCATTAAAAAAACTGATCTGTCCAACAGGTACTTTATGATGAAAAATTGAACTGTCATTTATAGCATCATGGATGTAAAATATACTGTGGTGAAATTAGCTTGGGTTGGGAACATGCAGAGAAAAGTTATCAAACAGTCCAATATCAATTTATTATGTAATTTTAGATATTCCTTATCTGAAAGTAGTATTTTTTAAAAAATAATCATATTCTGATGATTATTTGAGTTCTGATGGAAACTCAAATTTGATATAAAGCCAGATCTATAAAAGGAAAGCTTTAGAGTAACTTCTGCCTAAAATAAAAATCACTCTAACTCAGCTATTTGAAGCAGTACAAGAAGTTGAATGAGAAAACAATGAATCAAATGAGATGTCAGGAACTCAAAAGAGTTACTTATCTGGCTTAAAAAAGATGTAAAAAACAACTGTGAATGCTTTTGTGGCAGAAAGATTCTAACACCTGTGTGGGCAGGCACACTTTCTACAAGTAACACTAAGGATTTCTATACCAATAAAGACTAAATTCAGGGGTTTTTTTGAAGCACAAATCAAGGATAGTGAACCTGCATTATCCAGGCTACGCATTCTCAGCTCTGAGGGCATAGCTCAAATATTCTCACTGCATGCTGAGCACAAATGAGACTTATGGGCAGTTATCAGTCAGCACATTAGCTACATGCTTATATTTACACTGGACTCTTGACACTGATATGTTAAGGGGACGAAAGCAGACACAGGCATCCTCTTGTGATAAACAAATACAGATATGGCTTTAAAGAAGCCTAGAAGTTGTATTCAATGCTTTGTAAAGAAAATTTTTATCTCTGCCTTCACCAAAGGTTTCATGAATGACAAAGAGAAAGTGCCACTTGAGCATCCCAACCTGAAATTTTGAAATGGGTACATTCAGTACCCAATTTAAAAACAATGTCACATTCAGCAGTCTTATGCCTGTGAATGGATACTATTTTCTTTCTTAGGTAAAGACCACTTCAGCAATGAACCCATCGTATATTCTGTGAAGTACTAAAGAAAACTGTATCACCCTGACAACTAGCAGATTCCATAACCTAACACCTACCTTTAAGTAACGCTCAATGTTACTCATCAAAATGTCAATTTCTTCCTTTGACCACATTCCTTGTTTCCACTTATGGCCTGGAAAAAAAAAATGACAAACTAATTACAGAAATAGAAGAGTAATTTTAACTGTATAAACCAGTTCAGCTATAAACTAGAATTAGTCTTAAACAATCACTAGCAACCACAAACTAATGTTTATATGCTGTCTTCAAATATTTTCAGGCACTAGAAAATTTGTCTTTAAACTGACAGTGGAAATGTCCATGATTCCGAAGCTAGGATTTAAAAAGCAACTCACAATATTACTTGAGGAATTGGCAAGGAATTGGGTTCTCTTAAAGGCCTTATCCCTTTCCAATGCGTGAGTAATGCTACCTACTGCGAGTGCTTTGTGCTTTTTACAGAAGTAAATGTGCTGCCTGGTGTGTTTGGTCTCTTTTTTTTTCAATTGGGAACAATGCCCAGTGGTCACAGCCAAGAGAAAGACTCACGAGAGTGGTTTTATTTCACAAACACAAGTGGCAAAGCAATACAACTATGTACTATGCTTGTATTGTAAAGCCAAACACCATGTTTTAAGCCATCAGCAGCTACAATGTCAGCTAAGCTTAAAAAACAAAATCAATTCGCTTTAGTCAGAAAGAAAATTTCAATCCTCATGTCCATCAATAAAACATTCCTATCTATAAATATACAGACTCCTCTTCCGTCCCTCACCCCTGCCCCCACCTCGCATCTGTACCATACTTATTGTGAATGATTACTTATAATTAACATTATGCTAGTGACCCAGTTTACATACTGGTGTGTGCTGGCTACCTGCCCATCTCTGCTCAGAAAAATCAGGGTACTTCCTTCTCAGACTGCTAATTACCAGAGCTGAGAGACAGAACAGCCCAAAGAGACTGTTTACTGAAATCCAATTATAATGAAAAGCACAGGCATTATTATTAATTCCACTGGAACTGATGAGAGAAAACTCTTGCCTTGTACCTGATGGCTTCAACCTCTTCTTCCAAAGCTAAAGAGACAGAACAATAGTTTACTACCGTAGCTGTGATTTACACCTCTACCCAAGAACTGACTTAAAGAGGCACTGCTCCTCTTTACATGCAATAACCTCTAATACCCAGCTATTTAGTGAACGAAGACTCTTTTGTATTTCATACATTTGCATATTCAGTGCTGAGATTATTATAACCTGCCCACAGGTCTGCAAAGAAAGCATTACCGGGGGACACTGCCCAGGTGACACACATCAAAGTCCTAGCTACTGTAAAAGAAGACACATACTAGGATTCCTTCACAGCTATCTCTGTGACTAAACATGGTGACTCCAAGAAAAGCCTACCAGTATGGCTGCTCTAATATTTGTCTCTGCCTATTTCATTAGAAAAGTCTTCCTCAAATTATTGATTTCCTAATCAGCATCAGCAGGTTTAGTGGCCTCCTCCACTCACAACCATAAATGCCACATGTTTGATATGCCTGACGACCAAGAGACAGCTACAAACACAGTAAGTATTCTCACAAGTAAAAAGTGCTATTGGCAAGAGGAAATGGGCTCAAGTTGTGCCAAGGAAAGTTTAGTTTAGGCATCAGGCAAAGCTTTTTCATGGAAAAGGTCATTAGCCCTCAAAACAGGCTGCCCAGGGAGGAGGTTGAATCACCATCCCCAGACATACTTAAAAGTTATGTAGATCTGGAGCTTAGGGACATAGTTTATCAATGGCCTTGGGACAGTTTGGTTAACAGTTGGACATGATAATTTGAAGGTCTTTTCCAATCTAAACAGTTCTATGATTCTAGATTTCTAATATATTTAACAAGGCATCACATATATCAAACGTGAGGCCACCAAGTCGCATGAAACCAGTAATTTTTCTGCCAAATCACCATTACATACTCCTGCAGTCACACTGGCTACTGCAATCATCATTCTCTGTATTCCCTCACCCCAGAGCACAGCAACTACAGCAATGACTTCTCACTACGTCTACACAGTGCTGTGAAGCAAAGGGATCTCTCTCATCCATCTCTGCCCTAGTCCCGGGACTGAACACTTAGCAGCTCTGAAGCCCTATAAATACAATAAATGAGAAGGCAATAAAATTGGGAAAATTATTCACTAGCTGTTAGAAGCAGTTGTCAGTGCACTCTTGGGATCAGCAAGTGGTCACTGACAGTTGTGTAGCATCCTTTCTCTGAATTTTCCATATCCACTGGCCAGATTCTGTTTGTGTCACATTTTTTCACTGAGTCAGCAGTATGCTCAGATCTCTGGAGTAAAACTCACTGGGTAAGAGATCATTTGCTTCTGTGAGAGAAAAACATAAGGTTTTTTTCCCCGTGGTTTTGTAATAAGAAAGATTTGCTTTGGACTGATGAAAAAGATTTAATTTCTTTTTCTTCTAGAAAGTGCTAAAGTCAGGGTAAGGAAAACAATAGTGAGACCAAGGCAAAACTGGAGAAACAACATGCATTTGATAGTAAATTGGTCCAGGTTTAGAGAAAACCTTCTTGCATATATAGTGTCAGAGGGGGTGTGAAGACTTAATGCATTAGATCTACATCTCTCAGTATGTTTAGAAACAGACTTCTCAAATATCATCACTACAAAAGCCAGACCATAGATTACTTTATGCAAACTGCAAAGTGTTCTGAGACATTTGGAAGCATGGGAGAACTGTGTTTGAAACATCCTACCTTTATTTGTTAGAGAATCCTTATCCTCTTTGGTTGTGAACCAGGCTTGACTAACAGCTGATACTTCTTCATTTCCCACTGGGGAGATTTCATCCAGCTGCTCATTCTGGAGAATCTTGAAAAGACCAGCATGAAATCATCCAGTAAGTTCTTTGGCTGTATCGCCTTGCATTTAACATGGAGTCATAACTTGAGGGAAAATGAAACCAGCACACCTAGTTATCTTCCTGACTGCTCAGAAGGTGCCACTCTCTAGATATGGCATTAACAGTACATTGGCCTTTCTTAAAATAACCAAGTAAGATTTAGCATCTCAACATATAGATGTTGTAAGAAACTGAAAAACATTCATTGTCCTGTTTAATGTACCATTAATAGCAAGAGTCTCGCTGGCTTTGGTAGGAAGACGACAACGTCCAGCATCCAGAACTCTTATGCACAGTGCACAGATGATCTCTTGGGTCCCTTCCAACCCCTAACATCCTATGATGGGAACTGTATGTAACTGCTAGGATGGTGCCAACACAAAGGATACTTAAGCCTGCTATGAAGTTTAATTTAAAATCAAAAGAATGACACAAATAACAGATACATCATAACTCTATGCTTTTGTCTCTGTCACAGCTATAGCTCGTATCTATAATTCTATGCAGCTCACTGCAGAACAAGCAATTATCAGTGAAGACAGCATCTGGAAAATCTATTACTGTTTACTGTATTGCTAAGTCACACTACAAATAACCTCTTTCATATATAAAATGATTTAACTGCAGTTTTACACAACATCATTTTACAAACAAGATCTGTGCTCAAATACAATAGCTGCACACTAAAAATGATCTTACTCATTTAACAAGCCCTTTCTGCTATTTGTTCTTCCATTTCAATGTAAATAAAAATGTACATAAAATAGGTCAATTTTGAAGTGTTACTGTACCTGAATCTGAGTAACAGTTCCTTCATTGATCTCATCTTCAGCTACCTCAGTGGTAGCAGTCATGGTCACCTCAAAGCTCTGATCATTTTCTGAAACTTTAGAATGGGTACATTAGTTGTATAACTTGCTCCTGTAACAGTCTCTGCATGTGTTTTTTATAAATTGCTACCTTTGCACTGAAAAATTTGAAGAAGACTTATTTGGTATTTAGTTTTAGACAAAATAAAATCACCACCAATTTTTTTTAAAGGTACTTCTTAACAAAATTTAAATATGGGGTTTGGAACCTTCAGTTTTACACATGACTAAAACTAAGATTTAATGTGAAAGGTATAACTAAAAGGTATTTGTTCTGGTGCAGATATTTAATACTGCTTTATAGCTTCCTTTCCAGCCCTATCTTCAGTATTTTCCAATTACTAAAAGGCCCATGTGAAACTTACAGCTGCATTTTTGCCCCTCAGTTTTCCCTCCACTTTAGTATGATGACGCCCTAACTTCTAAAGACTTTCTACCAAGCTCCAAGTAAACAGATACTCCAGGTATTGTAAACTGGCATTTTTTCTTGCTAGATCTTATTTTGTCTCCCTTTACAAGATTATATTGCACTATCTAATACTCAGTTGACTTCCTTAAGACTAATTCAGCACTCGGCCTATCTTTTGTAGAACAAACTCCTACCAGAGTACATAAATTTAACTTACTAGGAACTGCAACAACAGAAATGCAGGGAGTGGAATCATCAAGGCTTTGATCATCCTCTGATAAGCAAAGCCTTTTGTGTGGTGGTTCTGTGCTGTCCTCAGAGTCTACCTCATCAGTTTCTGACAATAAAACAAACAGAAGTCACTTTCTAGAAACAAAGTTGAGCTTTGGATCAAGTTCTATAAACAAAGTGGGACAAAATATAAGGTAGGAGGAAATGTAACAGGTTGGTTTGGTGGCTAACTCCTGCCATGGAACTTGGTCAGTTACAATAACAGTGCACATACTTCCTTCAACATTCATTTTCTGCAGATTTTCTTTGCAAATTCCACTCACAATCCATTACACACAAACCATTCCCTTAAGTCTACAGAACTTTGGGTATGTGCTTGGTTCTAAGAACCTGTTTGCACTGAAGCAAATCAGGACAACTATGTCCTTTTTGGACACATAGATACAAAATTTACCTAGTTTGACACATAACTTGTTTAAACTGAAACAGAACAAATGGCAGTATTTTGGGGGCAGGGAACTATGATGGCTGGATCAATGAAAAGAGATGAAAAAAACACCGTGTGATAAAATTCTATACCATTTTGAGGGCAATGAAGTATAAGGTTCCCTTCAGTGTCCTGAGTCAAAGTCACAGAGTTCACAGTTTCTACTGTCACTGTGTCAGACTCTTCTTCAGCTGTGCTCATACTCAAACCTGAAACAGCAACACACAAATTACTTATCTTCATTTGCAAGCAACTAGCATCAATTCTTCTAGAGAACGACCAGTGTCTGTTTTTAGCTGCCTTTTTACTTTCCCTACATACTTACGTATCACATAGGGCAACATCAGACTGCTTCAAAGCTACTTTTCCAATTAAAAATAGAACATAAACTCCTGAGCTTTAGGGACTGAACAAGTCCTATAAGAAGCAACCAGGGGAACTGTGATTGTTTAACCCGGAGAAAAGAAAGCTGAGAGGAGACCTTATCAATGTCTACAGCTTTCTGGAAGAGGTTGTAACAAGGTGGGGGTCAGCTCCTCCAAAGTGATAGGACAAGGGAGAACTACCTCAAGTTGTGGCAGAGAAGGTTTAGATGGTATTTGAGAAAAACATTCTTTACCACAATGGTTGTCAAGCATTGAAACAGCTGCTCAGATAAGTGATGGATTCACCATCCCTGGAAGTATCTCAAAGACCTATAGATGTGGCACTTAGGGGTATGATTCAGTGATGACCTGGCAATGCTGGGTTAATGGACTTGATGATCTTAAAGGTCTTTTCCATCCAAAATGATTCTGTTTTGCAGTTTGCCAACTTAATTTAGTTTTAAAACCACAAACCTACACGATTATTTTTGCACATTTGTTGTTTTTGTATTCAGAACATATTATCCAGGATAAGCAGCATATATTGAAGTGAGTGAACCAGGGTAAAACAAAGTGCTTCTCTGGAAACGTTCCAGACCCGCCTGGATGTGTTCCTGTGTGACTTGGTCTAGGTGGTCCCCCTGGTGGCAGGGGGATTGGACTAGATGACCTTTTGAGGTCTCTTCCGATCCCTAATGATTCTATGATGACTTCATTGCCACTATGCAAGCACTACGAAGAAATCCAGAGCTTTCAAGAATCATGTTGTAAACTATCACTAATACTGAAATAAAACAAACTCCACAAAAAGAGGTGCTAATCTATCAAATATGAAGAAACTTTTTCTGAAGCACAAGCCAAATGGAATCACACCTAAAATACCCAAAAACTCTGCAGTGACCTCATCAGTTTTGAGCATCTGGGCTTGGTGATCATCTCTAGCAAAACAACATCACCTATTTCCCCATGAAGTGCTTAGTCCTTCTTACATGTTTTCTCATATGTCAAGCACAGAAAAAAAAATTACTTGCAACTTTTAAAGCCAAAATACTGTAATTGACCTAATTTGCTTACTATAATTTAACTTACATTGCTAGAAAATCAGTGACTATAACTTTAATAAAAAACATTAATCACAATTATATTACAAAGTTTTCATGCACCAGGCAGAGATACCCACATATGTAAGTGGAATTTACAGTTCGGATTTTAAACCCCTCATATAATGTTAATAATATTGCTTTGGCATGACATGATTTAATTTTCAATCAGAACATGTGTTTTTTGGTACTGAAGACTGCCAAGAGCAGTGTTTTCCTGGAAGGACTACTACCAGCCTTTCAATAAGATTACTTGTCACTTCTCACGCTTGATGAAAGATGTGGCACATCTCTGAGCCCATGTAGTGACTGATTCCTAAAATAAAGTGGTATCACTCTTCTGAACATGTCAAAAATTTCAGATACTACTGACATTTTCAATAAGAGGGTTCTCAAATTTTCCATCAGCAACAGCTCCCTGCCACATGCAAATGTAGGAGGCAGTAACTTCCTTGGGATTCATCTGCTTTTGATTTTTACAGCCTCTACCCTACACCCTTTACTAAAGTCGCATTTGCTGCATGGATATAGCACTCGTTTTTAAGAACAAAAAGAGGCATCTGAAACTTGAAAGAAATCCAGAGCGTCAGAGCAAGCGGTAACCTCTTCAGTTTTGCATTATTCACATAAATTTTGGGGAGCTAGCAAGCTGGATCACTCTTGCTGGCCATCAGAAACTGGTAAGATTCTCTTTCATACATAATTTTCTGAGTAGCTTCTACTAGAAGGAAATTTTTGCTGCAGCAAAAAATTCCCAAAGTTATCTGAAATGCCATGGAGGATTCTTCAATTGTACTTAAGAGGCGATAATAACATTTATTTTTCTACAGTCAGCTAACAGCACCCATTTTTCTTTTCACCTTGTAAGACATTTGTTTTTATAGAACACATTATGTCACTTGTACTTCACCCAAAACTGATCGAGAAGCAGTAAATACCACCCACAGCAGCAGACCATCCCTTTTTCATCAAAGCCAAATGCAGAGACAGCAAAGCTGAGACACTCTTTCATTAACGGCTCACGAACTGTTGAGCATCCAAAAATCTGTTTATAGGATTAGGCTCCCCAATAAAAAAATCTGCAAGAGTAATTAGGTTTGTCCATTCGCATTCTCTCCCTGATTGGTTCATCACATCAGGAGAGAAAAGGACACAACTTGGAAGAGGTCTGTGCATCCAAACTTGCAATTTCCACCAAAACAAGGAAGATACACTACAATCAACAGCTGCTGCCTTGCCACTTCCATACAGAGCTGTAACAGGACTCTAAACAGGTGACAGCTGAGGCATCAAATCTCCCAGCAGTACTAACTTTTCTGATCAAGTCAGATACCTACTCGCATTTGCTTGCACTCCTTACAAAGCACCAAAACCTGTGGTCAAGGAACAGCAGTTTCCTAAAAGCACTCCTCAGAGTGACTCCCTAAGTGACTCCCTTCTGTAACATTTTGCCAATTTCCCAAGAACAGTTTTAAATCCCAACAGCAAGTATAGGTTCTCCAGAAAAAAAAAAAAAAGCAGTAAGGTTCTGATATCAGATACTTGAGATTTACCATATCTCCAGTTTTCTCAGTGAAAATAATAATCATAACCAAGCTCTGATTAAAACTTAGGAAGAGCGAAATCCTTGATTTGACTGGAAAAATCCCCATCACCTTTAATGGATAAGGTCTTGGACCTCAACTGACCACAAAGAACAGGAAGAGTCAAGTGAAAACCAAATGCATATTTTGGGCACCAGTTTTTATTCACTGAATTACAAAAACATGAGAAAACGGAAGGAAACTAGCAAACATACATTGGCACAGGAACACTAACTCATGAAGACAAGAAGTAGTGACTGAAAGAGAAAAAAGTAACTGCAGTAGCTGTAGTCATTCTGTGTGATTCAGAAACAATCTCTAGATCATATAAAAATTCTGCCTTACACCTAAAGAATGACACAACCGACACATGTTGAAGATACACCAAACACCTCTTGGTGTATATGGGAAGCTCAGTGGAGAATGTAGGGTGCTGCTGTAGGAGACAACACCCTCTGATGCAGGCTCCTTCAACACTGGCTGCAGGGACATGTTCCTCCCGTTATGTTCTTGATTTATCACGGGATGACAACCAAAGCCATGCTAACATTGCTGTACCACCACAGAGGTCTCTGAGGATATGCCATGCCAATTCTGTTTAATACAGACACTTGCACATCCTCTATACCTCTGCTTTTGAAAAAAGTTAAATACAAAGCCAATGACAGCCAATGTTTCTTAATCAGTGTGAATTACAACATAAGTAGTCTAATCACCTCCAAAGAGTCACCTTCTTTTAGAAACCTCACTAAGGGTGCTTTTGAAAATAAACTGTTTTCTATTTAGAGCCAAAACTCTACCTCAAGTTTTAAATTTCAGATTCCAGACTTTAATCCTTGATTCAAAATGTGTTCTTTACAGAGGTAATATACTGCTATTAAGTTCTGAAGGAAAGTGTTAGCTGTTGGGGGAAGATGCTGCTGCTGAATGCACGTACACTGAACAGTATGGACACACACTGTGACATCACAATCTTAATTTTCTAAGACAGCAGCATAAAAATCACTGTCAATTTAATACGCTCATTTTGGCTTTTTAGATTTGGGGGTACATTTAACCAATCCAACATTTTTAAGAGTTGCATTACAATTTTAAAAAGACTTCAGCTTGCAACCAGTTAGGGAAGTACTATGCCTGCAAGCATAATTCAAAATATATATTTTATATAAACTTTAAATGTGAATTTTCCATTAAAGCTGGAAAATACAGCAGCTCTTTTTAATTGGGAGAAATATGCAGCAGATTTAGGCAAACCTCCACTTGAAAAGCTTATTTTGTACCAAACTAGAAAAGAATCGAACATTTAAATACAGAATTTCTATAATTCTAAAGCATCTTTTATGAGGCAGATGAGCTCACTTATTCCATGGGCTGTAAAGCTTAACTTCTAACAAATAGTATTTTTACCATTGCTCAGTGAGGGACAATCAGGAGATTTACAGGTGTTTGTGCAAGCGGCCTTTTATTACTGACATCAAGGCAAAGGGCTTAAGGCAAACAACAATGAAAACAACCAGACAGAATCTTGTCACTATGTCTAGTTATTAACTGTACGTTACGTCTTGTCTTCTGTGGACTGCTGGAAATCTTATACAATTCCTACATGGAAATGTATCAAAGGCTGTGTTCTCTCCACTGTGCATGAAAGAGTATATTCCAGTAAATCCTGTAACAAGCAAATATTGAAGCTTATTAAGGAGGTTTACAGCTATTGAGGCAATTAACTGGAGCAATCACGTGGGATGCCCTGGGATTTCAAGGCACTCACTCAAGAATAATGCAAAGGAAACAAATTAATTACAGGATCTCATACACCACATATAGCTCAGATTTAAAGAAGCCTGAATATTCAGTGTATTCTGTAACACGGCTCTCATCTAGTCAATAGTTCCAACCAGAAGTTTTTACTGTTCAGCTAGTGCCAATTCTCTTATGCTATTATTCAACAAAACCTCCCAACTTTTCTCCATGCCAAAGGAGTTCCACTCACACGTAAAATTCCACCACACAAAACTGTCTCTAACATCTGCAACAACGGACATAAGACAGGACCAAATTGAACAGACATCAAACAGAAGGACCCAAAGACCCAAGTTTAAGACTACACTGAGATTTATTAAAACGGCATCAGCATGAGATTACAGTGCTCTAGGAAGAAGTTTCTTTCTGCTAATCGGTGCTGTTTTAGAGAAAGAAACGCATCATAGAAACACAACACATGAGAGACAGTGGCACAAACTATTCTCATTTGCACTGATCCAAATTGGGCAGAATTCTGAGTTCTAGCCTATCCATTGATATTTTAATAAAAGGCACTGTGCACGCTTAAAATATCACACTGGGGTAGAAAACAACTACCAGCAACTCTGTTTAAGTAATCTAGAAAAAGCTTTTTGTTTGCCAGCACCACTCCGGCCATAGATGTAAGTCTAACTCTTTCAAAACAAAACCACAGAAAGTTGTAAGTTTTCTTTTTCAATAATAGAAGATTGCTCTTGGGCACACGATATTACCTTGGATCAAAATTCTGGTAAGACTGGCACACACTAACATGAATATAATTTTTCTTTTGTGTAAATCCAGTTTCATTCTATGCATTCCAGTACCTTCCTCCTCTTCATGAACAGCAGAAATTTAACATGTGATAAAACATGAGAAGATAGTCATCTTAATTGCAGAAAACTGATAAACAAAACCACAGCTCTGTAAAGCTGGAATTAATGCTCATAAAAGGGACTATTACGCAGATGTAACATACAATAGAAACACATGGAGAACTCCACTCTTAGTTTTGAATGGTTGAGGCAAAATTTTTAAGGCATTCTATTAAGTTTTAGTTATGTTCAATCTTTTTGTTATCACCTAGAAAGTTTCCGTAACTGCCTGGAAAACAACTATGAATGTGTTGCCATTATTATATTAATATGGATGAATGGAAATGAGAATCTCTCTGGGTTTTGCAGAGAGATTTTAACTATGCTGTCAAGAAGCCAACTTGGACGTCTATGGCCAGAGTGGCGCTGGCAAACAAAAAGCATTTTCTCGATTACTTAAACAGCAAACTCACTATGGCCAGGTGGGGCTTAACTCTTCGTGAATAAACACATACGAATACTAGCTGTCACCAAAAGAACTAACTAGCACGAATGTAAAACGCTGCACTGTGCTCAAGTGCACAATGGAAAATAGACCTCAAAGAGAAAAAACAGGAAAAAAGGTTAAAAAAGGGTTGTCAGACGGGAATCCTTTATTTTAACAGAGTGTTCACTCCAGTGTAAAAAAGCCTCGTACCGCTTTTGGATGAAACCTCTGATCTTGGCAGTTACACGTTTCAGACTCTGCTTAAAAATAAAGCCCCGAGCAACCTCGAATCACGATTCTCGCTGGAAAAAAAATAAATAAATTATGAAACAAACCAGATAAACCCCACACGCTCAGGATACCCTAATCGCAGACCCAGTGAGGGGCAATCAGGAGATTCACATGAGTTTGTGCAAGCGGCCTTTTATTACTGGCATCAAGGCTAAGGTCTTAAGGTAAACGACAACAAAAACAACCAACTTGCAGACCGCTGTCCCCTGTCCTCCCAGGGCAGCCCAGGTCTGGCAAGTTCCACGTTCTTCCCGATTCTCCCGTCTGTCTGTCCGTTCCCTTCCGAGTGCCCTGTGGCAGCATCCCGGGTAGAGACGACAGGCCCTGGAGCCGGGAAGCCGGCGGAGGCAGCGTCCCTACCCCAACCTCGGCACTGCCTCCGGGGCGGTGGCTCCGCGCCTCAGGGCCCGC